>JAJEJO010003113.1:1110868-1162979 GCA_020662805.1 Glaucomys volans
TTTTTTTTTTTTTTTTTCTTTGCAGTGCTGGAGATTGAACCCAGGCCTTGTGCTTGCAAGGCGAGCACTGTACCAACTGAGCTATATCCCCAGCCTGGGTCCTTTGTTCTGGATGGTTGTGGTCCTTGGAGTCAGGACTCTGGGGATGCAGACACTTGATTGAATAGGGCCAAAGACCATGTGAGTGATTTTACATACCTGAAGTCGATGAGGTTGTAAATGGTCAGAAGGAATCTTGAAAATTCTATAAATCATGACAAAGACTAGCATATATGGCTGTGGGTGTACAACCCTGCAGAGTGACCTGTGCTTTGATGTCAGTGTGCATAGTTATTACACAGCGAGGAGGGTACATACAAGTAAGTCCCACTGTGGTTTTTAATAACGTGTGTGGCGGAGTATGGATGGGAATAATCACCCCTGAACTCTGACCATCAAAGCACATGAGCTGTTGCGCCTGCTGGTAGGAATGAGGCAGCACAGAGCCCTGGGGTCCCAGAAGGCCTGGGCTCAGGAGGCAGCTGTCTGGGCTCTACCCCCTGCTGCTGTGTGACCTTGTTCAAGTTTGTGGTTGTACCTCAGTTTCCTCATCTCTAAAATAGGGAGGATGAGTGGCTGGGGTTGTAGCTCGGCGATGGAGCACTGGCCTAGCATGTGTGAAACACTGGGTTTGCTCCTCGGCATCACATAAAAATAAATAAATAAAGATATTATGTCCATCTACAACTAAAACAAAATATTAAAAAAAAAAATAGAGGGATGATGGCAGTAACACCAGTGCCTGTGCGGAAGCTCACAGAGTGTTAGCTGTCCGCTGCTGCTGTTAATATGGCCACAATAATGTACTATTATTATCACTGTTATTGCCAGTTAAATGGGGCTCGTTTGAGAACTGAGTTCCTCCCCAGGCCTCTTGGCTCACGTGATTCCTTTAAAAAGACTTGGAGCAAAGTGCTGGCTCCTGCCCCTTGTTGGGGTCTTCTCCACACTCCCCCTCAGTTGCTGCCCGCTGCAGTGTTGGCTTGCTTGTCCTTTGATCTCCAGTGACTTGGCACACCCAGCCTGTCCAGCAGGCTGACAAAACGCAGATGTGGCTCCCGCCTCCTCAGAATCCCTCCCACCTCAGGCCTCCCATGCATTCTTGGCTGCCGGATAGGGATGGGAACGAGGGGTGGGGGGATCCTGGGAGACAATCCACAGAGGTCAAAGCAGCTGGGGGATCTTTTAAGCCAGTTCTGGGTCTCTGGGATGTTCAGGGTTCAAATTGCCCGTAGACCAGGGCATGAGCCTGCTGTTTGGTGGGCTCCCACTTAGTGGATTTTTTTGGGGGGGGAGGCTGTTATTTGTCAACTATTTTCACTTCAGAGCTCATTCATGACTGTTTAAGCTGAAGTGAAAATTTTAAGCAGTATGTTAAAAGGAAAAAGTAAAAAAAAAAGAAAGCCAGACTTAACAAATAGGAATTTCAAACGTAATCACCCATGAGGCCTGCCCGGTAATGGAGAGCTAGGCAGCAGCTTGGACCTGTCATTCCCTTTCTCAGGAGCTCATTCCCCTTCCTAGTTCCTACCTCCCATTGAGAATGCTGGTCCACTGTGGTCTAGTCTGCCAGCTTCCCAAGAGAATCCAGAAATGGAAATCTTAACATTAGATTTCCAAATTCTCAGGAAAGCCTTCCAGATTTTGAAATGTTGGCTACAAATTGAAGAAAATGAGAAGTTTTAAACATGTTTTGGGCCAGAATTGAAAAGACACCAGGTTGCCAGGGACTTGAGGGACGCCCTACTTATGCCCTTGAGATTTGCACATGTGGAATTGGAGGCCTGGAGGGAAATGACCTGTCTGTGATCAGTGGGGCTCCCATTGCAGGTCCTTTCCTTCTGTTTCCATCCACTGTGTGTTTCTGTTTGGATTCAGTGCAGGTGTTGGGGTCATCCAAACTCCTCCATGGAACCAACAGAGGAAGGAACCCCAGGAAGTGGAGCATAGACTCTGTTCCCTCTTGATTCAGGGAGGCCCCCATGTTCCCAGAAGAGGCGGTGCTTGGCAGGGACACCTCCTTGGATCAATCATGCTGAGAAGCACAGGGATTTAGTTTTGCTTAAGTTTGATCTGTTCTAGGAAAGTATGTGGCTCAACAGAGAATTTTCTCCCCAAGAATCTAGCCAGCTTAAAATATTTCAGAGCTCTTGGTAGAGCTAGGAAAATCCCCATGGGCACAGAACTGTTCAGCTTTGTCCTTTGACCAGGAAAGGTAAGGCTACCCCTGATCTGTGGCATCAAACCCCAGCTGCCCACTGGGATGCCATGCTGGAATAAGGTGATGAGAAATTCATCTTTATTAAATGGTTGGTCCAGCTGAATGACTGCCTGACCAACAGGCTCCAGAAAAGAGTATTTCCTGTTATGTAGGAGGGAAGGAGTGGGGCTTGATCTTGTACTCTCATTTGCTTGCCTGATCTGCTTATAAAAAGGAAAGAAGTTTGATTTTTTTCAAGTTACTGCACCGTGGTCACCAAAGCCAATCTCTTGAAGGAAACTGATCAAGATCCAGAGCAGCCATCAGGCTCAGGGAGGGTGACTCATGAGCAGTGAAGTTCCCAGAACTCACCCGTCCCTGGCCAGCTAGGAAGAAGCGAAGCCAGGAGGTACACGTGGAAGGGTAGGGTGGGGGTGCTGCAGGCATGGCCTGTTTTTAAAAAAACATTGTGTGTTACAGTCAGAGCATCCATCCCCTATGAGCAACTGAGTTATTTAAAAAACAGGAGATTCTACAGAAAGCCATGCTGGCTGCCTCTTCTTATCTGGAAGGCAAAGTCATCGCAGTCCAAGCCCAATCTTGGAATAAATTTTTAAAAAATCCGTTCTAGCTCAGCCTGAATAGGAGACACGTGCAGTGGGCTGCCTTTCCCTCAGGGCTGTTGAAAGTGTTTCTGAAACCAGTGTGGTCCATGACAGGAACAACTGGTTTTTCAGGCTCTTAAGAAAGACAGTATGATTTATGTGGTTGAACTGTGTGGCTACTTCCAACCTCTACAGTTCCAGAACAAGCCATGTGAATCAGCACTTTATATTAACTTTTTAATAGATGAGTAATATACATGCAGGAAAATGTACAAATAGCTGTGCAACCCATTGGTTTTCACACACTAAGCACACCTCTGAAGTTAGCACCCAAACTGAGAAACACAGCATGCCCGTGCCCGGTAACATCCTGGCAATTGCCTTCATGGGGATGACTATGATCCTGATGTCCAACTTTGTCTGAATGGAATCATTGCAATGTTGGGTCAGTGGTTGGAGCTTAAAGAGTCCTAAGCAGGGTCGTGTCATAAAGCCAGGGAGGGTTGTTTTCCGAATGTATGGAGGAAGATTCCTGTGGTATTCAGGGGCTGGTAGGAAGTCAGTTTGCTGGCTCAGGTGGGGATGGATGTTCAGGCTCCTCCCTGAGAGTAAAGTGGACTGGAGGAAGAGTGACAGGGTTTGGAGGGCTGTCAATGACTGACAGTGCACTGAATTAGAGATTGTGTTGGTGGTGTATGTCACTCACGCATGAGTACTTTCTTTCTTCTTCTTTTTTTTTTTGGTGGTGCTAGGGATCAAACCCAGGGCCTCACTCATGCTAATCAAGCTCTTCATCACTGAGCTACCTCCCTAGTCCCAGCATTTTCTAAAAAGGCCTGATTGTTCAGGAAGAATTAAAAGCTGAGGGCTGCCTGTTGGGGCGATCAGGGTGGAGTCCTGAATCGGAGCCAGCAAGAAACGCCATGTGTCATTGCTGATAGAAATCTGATCGTCCCGGATGCCGCCTGTCAGCATAAGAGCTCCTGGGAACTGTTTTCCTGATGGCTCGGATGATGTCGTTGACAATGGAGACAGGAGGATGCCACTCTGCCTAATGAGTTCCTCGTCTGTTGGCTGAAGGTGTGGGGTTTCTTTGAGGGAAGCCATTAACCACTTGGATGGTTTGTTTTAAAACAACTGAGATCTGTCTCGGTGTGGAGGCTCCATAGACAGCTCTCGCTGGTCCTTAACACTGGCAGCTGGGAGTTCCCCTGGCAGGTGTGGGCAGAGCTTGGCTTCTCCATGATTTTCTCTCACATTACTTTGATGTGTGGCTGGGATGGTTTCTATATATATGCTGGCTTTGTGTGGCTCAAAGAAGCAGGGAAAGTAGAAGATCCTATTAAAAGTGATTCCTATTTATTCAGTACTCATTCAACATTTATTAAGTACCAACTGTGCACTGGATGCGAGGGACAGCTTTATTTACAGTTATCTGGGTAATCAGCCTCTTATGTATGCAGAGTGTTACAGGTCAGTTAAAGACCAATTTGAAGACTGTGTGTTGTGCATTTGGTGCTCCTGGTGTGTGCTTATCATATCCTAACAAGAAATAGTACTGACTTCTCCCAGACAAGACCATGCATGTAGCAGACATTATATACTAGAAAGTGTTTGGCAAATCTGAGGGTATTTTTGCTCCAGGGCCTATAACCTTCTGTTTATGTGCTGAGTTATGGTGCAATGAGCAGCCCCCGTGCTGGGGATCTGTAGAAACTATTCTCTGCCTTTGACATATTGGAGAATGGAGCCTCATAGAGGTGAAGCACTCACTCCTTCAAGGACCCTGTTTGCAGCTCCAGATCTTTACCCTCAGCTGCCAGACATGGGGACTATAGCAGAGCTGATGGGGCAGCACAGTGAAGTTGCCCAGTGGTTGGGCAGCTGGACTGGATCAGAGGACTTCCCTGAGTTTGTGATCCATGCTGACTCTCCCTGAAGTTCTCATTGGCAATGCTTCTTTGGCCCTTGTCCTGATCCTGTGGGGCTGGGGACAGGTGGCACAGAGGTAGTAGGTGGGTTGCTGTGGACCATGGTGCTGTTGTAGTTGCCTCCCTGAGCTGTCATTCTGCTTACTGACCATCTGTGGCCAAGTTATTTAACATTGTGCCTCGATTTCCTTATCTGAAAACTGGGATTGATATTAGTACTTGTAACTCAGAATTGTTAAAATAATCATGATTAAGTACTCAATCAATGCTCACTGTCAGTCCTCTGTATTTATTCCTGGATGTTTGCATTCCCCCAATTTTGAAGCCAGATCCTCACATATGAGGTGCCCAGAAGAAACAGGTCCTCCACCCCCAACATTGTAGCTTATACTTCTAGCTTTGCATTCTACATTTTAGAAGGGGCTTGAGTTCACTGAGAATTTTAAGAAAACATCTGATAAGCCCGTTCTCCTATTGTGCCCACATTTATTTCAGGGATCCCATGGATGGTATGTTAGCTGGGCATGTAATGAGAACTGTTAGCGTGAGTGGGAGTAAGACCAGAGCATGTTTTTAGGGACCCACCCATGTTGGAGCAAGTTTACTTGAAAGGGGATCTGTGAATTGAAGATGCTGCTGTCTCTCATGTTAGACTCATCTGTTTATGTGCCTGGCCTTGGCCAGACGCAAAGGAAATGTCAGACCTCAGCTGTCTGAAGGCGCAGGGGGCCCAACTGAAGGGACCAGGAGGAAACCTGGCTGGCAAATCTAGACCCGCCCCCGAGTTCAGGAAGGAAGCTTCAAGGGTGTTGCCTTTTCCCTTGTCAAGTTTTTGTCTCTTACGCATGTGGAAACATTATCAGGGTGGATCCATTAGCAGAAGAAGCTGTTGAACGGTCCGTTAGTAAGTGGCTCCAGACTGTCTTGCCTCTGTCGGTTTTGTAACCAGTTATTATTGATAAAGTCATCCTGCTGGGATGTTTGGGGACCCAGGTGTGTGGACCCAACACCTGCCTCCAGGTTCCCTCTATGCCTTGTCGGGGCTCTTTCTGGTGGCTCTTATTCCATTGGGCTGTAGGAGCAGGTGGTGGCGTGACCACCCCCTTCCTGGACCAGTGAGCTCTGCAGGGCAAGGGCCAGAGTCACCAACGATGAGTTTCCTATGGCTGCCGTAACATGTCGCCACAAACTTAGTGATTTCAAATGACACCATTTATTCTTCTGTGGTTCTGGTGGGCAGAAGTCTAGGATCAGTCCCATGAGTTTCCTGACCTGTGCCAGCTGGTAGAGGCCCCTGCATTCTGTGCTGGTGGCCTCCTCCTTGCATCATTCTGGCCTCTTCTTCCATGATCACATCTCTTACTACTGCTTAGACCCTGCTGCCTCCCTCTTAGAAGGTCCCTTTTTTTTGTTTGTTTTTGAACCAGGGATTGAACTCAGGGGCACTCAGCCACTGAGCCACATCCCCAGTCCTATTTTGTATTTTTATTTAGAGACAGGGTCTCACTGAGTTGCTTAGGGCCTTGCCTGTGCTGAGGCTGGCTTGAACCTGCAATCCTCCTGCCTCAGCCTCCCGAGCCACTGGGATTACAGGCAGGTGCCACCATGTCCGGCTAGACGGTTCCTTTTGATCATGTTGGTCCCACCTCGAGAATCTAGGATTCTCAAGATTCTTAACCTGACCACATATGAAAAGTCCCCTTTGCTAGGATCTGAGAAGTAGTATGGGGACATCTTTTGGGACATTTCACAACAACCCACTGCCCACAGCAATAAGCTCACAGCAGCAGGTGGCTGCCTGGGGTCAGGTCCTGGCTCTGCCACTCACTGGGCTTTGTGATCACGACACTAGTTAAATAGTCTTTAAGGAATCTCCCTGTCTGGTGTGGGGAAAATAATGGAATTTTGCCTTCTTGTGAGGCTTAATAAAGTAATATATATAAAGTGCTCAGAAAGTGCCTGGTACATGGGAAACACATTTTGAGTGTTATCTATTATCACCATCTTTATTTTATCCTTGCTTTTGCTCTCTCTCTTTTTTTTTTTTTTTTTTTTGGTACTGAGAATTGAACCCAGGGGTGAACTATACCCCCAGCCTTTTTTTTTTAAATATTTTTTCTTTTAGTTGTAGATGAACTCAATATCTTTATTTATTCACTTTTATGTGGTGTGAAGGATCAAACCCAGTGCCTTACATGTGCTAGGCAAGCACTCTACCACCAAGCCACAACTCCAGCTCAGCTTTTCTTTAGCAGCATTCTCCATAATATTTGATCTGTTGACAATCATCAGGAATGATTTGACGTTACATGTCTTTTGATAAATCTTCCATCAAAAGCTCTTCAAGGTCTTTATTACTTTGTTGGCTGAGCTAATACAAAGCTCCAGTTTTGAATAATCAGGAATTTGGGTTTTCTGGCAGTACAGTTCCACCAGGTTCACCCCACATTCATGCAGTGGCTGCATATAGCACTGCAGGACCTGGAACAACACGTTTAAAAGTGGCTGCAGGGTCTGTTCATGGTAAGGGCCCGCGGTAAACATGCGGTCATAACTTCCTCTTGATTTTTTGTTTTTGTTTTTGTTTTCTGGTACTGGGGATTGAACTCAGGGACACTCGACCACTGAGCCACATCCCCAGCCCTATTTTGTATTTCATTTAGAGATAGGGTCTCACTGAGTTGCCTTCTTCTTGATTTCAAAAGACCAATTCCCTGGTGAGGGGAAAGGACCAAGGCAAGCTGTTTGAATTGGCAATTCCTTGAAACAGGTTGAATTAAAAGCCAAATTAAGAAAACACAAATGGCTTCTGGGCTGAGAGCTTAGCTGTGGTACTGCCAGCCAGGATTCTGAGGTCGCCAAGGGGCTCAGGTACCTTCAGACCCTGGACTCTTGATTATGCCCAGAGCCCCAGCGCCAGGAAAGCAAGGAAGTGAACCAGGGTCGAGTCTGTGTTGCTTCTGGCTATAGGGCAGGAAAGAAAAAAAAAAAGGTGGGATGACCAGGAAAGAGAAAGATCTACTCCCCAGATCAGAGCTAATAAGCATTAATATTTGTAAATATCGAACAGTATCTGGTACCAGGGACTAGCCTTGCCAAATGCTTGAGTGGGGAGGCCTCTTTCGGTTTGGTGTTACTAGTTTGGTTTCTTTTGTGTGTGCAAAGAGTGCTTGGGCTCTTTGTATGATTCTGTGGGTTGAATCAAAGGGTGGCTGGTTTTCAATTGTCTTGTGCAGGAATCCTTGGCTGACCGTAAGAATTGGCAGCAGAAAGCAGACAGCAGTTTGTGATGCTGCAGATTTGTCAGTACATAAATAACATGAGAGCCTCCAAAACTGAACTGTGCACCACACCCTCTGGATGCAGGGCATCGAAGTTAATTAAGTCTCTTCCACCTCTTGTTGCAGATGAGGAAACCGAGGTCAGAGGAACTCATGTGCAGCATTGCTCACAGTGGTGTCCAAGTTCATTAAGGAGCATGACTTTCTGAATTGTGAAGGTTTTAAAGACCCTGCATCTTGTAGGAATCCTTAATTTGGAATGTGGAGACCCTGGAGGAGTGAAATTATAAAACCCTTCAATTTGCCTGATAATTACAGGGAAGAATGACAGGTCAGTGGGGTGAGGGGTGGGGGGCTAATGCTTGGATCATTAGGCCCTTACCCCGGACCCTGTTGCCTGCTGTGGGATCTCTCATCTCACTCCCAGGCTGTCTCTCTGTGTCGATCAAGGCAAAGGCGTATGTGGATGTAGAAAAAGCCCCCATAGACAGCTGCTCTGAGTTCTAGTGGCTGCCTGCCCTGGGTAGTTCTGTGTGGAGCCCTGTTTATGGATCTCCTGCAGGTCCATGCCTGCCTGGTCCCTCTTGATCAGATGCACCCACTGCTAAGCTGTCTGGGGCAGTCTGTTTTCAGCATCTTTTTTCTGCTTCCCTTTAACTGTCTTCCTCTTGATAGCAGCTCCTTCCAGGATTCCAGAGCCTTTAGCCTGATCCCAGAGGCCAGTCGTCTTCCAGGCCATGGACTGGGCAGAAGTGACTAGACACTGGCCATCCCCCTGCCCCTTTCCCACCCCCTCCACATGAACTCCCCACAGGGTACTTGGGGGGACATGCTGTAAGTCTGAACTGAGAGTTGGGGGCTGGAGGGAAAGTGGTCCATCCTGAGGGAGGTCCTGGGTGTCCAGAAGTCTTGTCAGATGGGGTGGTCCTGGGGCTGGGTCTTCAGAAACTGAGTTGTGCAGAAGGAGCCAAATATCACAGGCCTGTGTGCTGTTTGGTGGTCAGGTCCTTCTGTGGTTCTGGAGAACGTGTGTGGGGACAGTGGGGGCATGCATCCCAGGAAATGGTTTGGAGGTAGGTGGAGTGGGGAATGACTAGAGGGTCTACTTAGTTGTGCTTTTTGTTTTGAATTTTATTCTGTAAGAGATATTGAAGTAGCTGGGTATGGTGGCACATACCTGTAGTCCCAGCAACTTGGGAGGCTGAGGCAGGAGGATCTCAAGGCTAGCCTCAGCAACTTAGAGAGGCCCTATCTTAAAAAATAAAAAGAGTTGGGGATGTTGCTCAGTGGTTAACTGCCCCTGGGTTCAATCCCTGGTACAAGAGGGGGATGGGGGGAGATTGATCCAAGCTGTCCAGTCCTTTGGGCCTGATTTCATAAATATATAACTACCATAAACCAAGTAACTTATAAATTACAGAAATTTATTTCTCATAGTTCTGGAGGCTGGGAAGTCTAAGATCAAAGTGCCAGCAGATTTGACATCCAGGGAGCACCCATATCTGGTTCCCAGATAGCATCTTCCCACCAAGTCCTCACATGATGGAAAGGAAGGCAGCTATGTGAGGCCTCTGTAATAAGGGCACTAATCCCATTCATAAGAGCTCCATCCTCAGGGGCTTCTCCTTCCTCTTCGTGGCCTCACCTCCCAACACCATCACCTTGGGGTCCTTCAACCTGTGAATTTGGATGGGACACAAACAAAGACTGTAGCAGTTTCAAAGATTTGCAGTGACTTGTGGGCATGAGGAAGGGAGGATATTATTTGAGATTGAAAAGCTTCTCATTGGCTGTAATGTGCCTGGGAGCTTTGATAGGGCCTGGAGGGGGAGGAGAGGGCTTGAAGCGGAGGGGTACAGAAATGAGGGTGGGAGGGTCTCTACAGACCCCCCTGGGCTCCAGAGTTGGGGTGGGACAGGTGATGCCACTGATCCAGACCCTCCTTCTGAGTTGATGAGCCCCAGTTTCTAGGTGTACAAAATGGGGCCAAGGGAAAACAACGAGGCTTAAAGGGGTCTGTGTGTAGAGGGTGTGTCACTGCGTTATTTTGCGTCTCCTCTGAATTGAATCCCCTAGCCTTGTGCCCCCAGGGCCTCACCCTCTGCTAACAGCTGTTGAATTACTTCTCATGTGTGGGAGTTAGTAGTTGATGAGAATATGTCGTGTGTCCTTGGTGACCTGTTTCCATTTTGAAGGTCCTCAGTGCCTAGACTAAAGGAGTCCTCTTATCTATTAGGTCAGCCCTGAAGTCTTCATCAAAATGTTGCCAGAAAACCTTTAGCTGTCCAATTTTAGCTTTGACTTCTATTTGGGTTTCTCTCTGTCGAGGTCTCCAGTTGAGACCAGGTTTTAAAACAGCAAAACAAAAAACTACACTGTGAAATTTTGCTCTCTTCTGACCCCTGGTGGCAGACTCTCAAAACACCTCTTTGATTCTAGCCCCTGGATTCATTGATTGAAAAATAGTTATTGCTTATCTCCTACACTAGTTTGTTTCAGTCAGCTTTTTTGTTGCTCTGACCAAAATACCTGACAAGAACAATTTTATAGAAGGAAATGTTTATTTGGCGCTCACACTTTCAGAGGTCTGAGTCCTTAGACGGCCGACTCCATTACTCTGGGTCCAAGGTGAGGCAGAACATCATGGCAGAAGGGCATGGCAGAGGAAAGCAGCTCAAGGCATGACAACCAGGAAGCAGGAGAGAGAGTGAGCTCCACTCACCAGGGGCAAAATATGAACCCCAAAGGCACACCCCCAGTAACCAATCTCCAACTACACCCTATCTGCCTTCAGTTACCACCCGCTTAATCCATATCAATAGGTTAATTCACTGCTTATGTTAAGGCTCTCCTAACCCAATCATTTCACCTCTGAACTTTCTCACACTATCTCACGCATGAGCTTTTGGGGGACACCTCAGATCTAAACCATAACATAGGTGCCACAGAGATCTGCACTGCTTGAGCTCAGAATCATCATTCAGTCAGCTCCTAAGGGAGCAGCAAGGCATATAAAGTAAGTTAAAGTTAATTCTGCCTGCTTCCATTGCCTTTTTTTTTTTTTCTTTCTGTACTGGGCATTGAACCCAAAGCTGCTTAACCACTGATACACATCCCCAACCCTTTAAGTTTTTTTTTTCTTTTTAAATTTAGAGACAGGGTCTCTGAGTTGCTTAGGGTCTTGCTAAGTTGCTGAGGCTGACTTTGAACTTGTGATCCTCCTGCCTCAGCCTCCCAAGCTGCTCCATTGCTTTTTTAAAAAAAATTTTTATTAGTTGTTGATGAACCTTTATTTTTTTATTTGTATGCAGTGCTGAGAATTGAACCCAGTGCCTCACACATGCTAGGCAAGCACTCTACCACTGAGCCACAACCCCAACCCTATCTCCATTGCTTTTTTAAAAATGCATTTTTAGCATTTCACATTACTCTTTGATTAGTGAGTCTCCTGAGGTTACAGACTGCAGGTGAGGAATCATTGCTGCCTGCACAGCCATCCTCCCTGGTCATCTCTTGTTTTCTTCTATTGTCCTGGACTCAGGGGAGTGTCAGTGTTTGAGATGTCCCCTGTGCTTACAGGTCTAATGAGAAAATCAGGAGAAGATTCCCCGTCCACACAGGTGCTCATATCTTGAGATATTCACGGCCTATGACAGTGGTGCACTGTGACCCTATCAGGGAGCGGGTGGTGAAATGGACTGGCTGTTGAAGCTCTTTTTCCTTTCTGGCAAATAATTATAGAGAAACATTCATTTTGTCTACAAGTAGGCTCTTTTGAAAAAACAAACAAACAAACAAAACAAATAAGTCAACAGACTTACATTTTCCATAAAGTTGCTATTTTAATGTTTGGGGTGATTCAGGTCAAGGCCCAGCACCGCGCCTGACCACACATCAGCACTGTAGAAGTGGACTGCCAGACTTCTGCTTCTGCAGCCTCTCTGATTATTTTTTTTTTAATAGTTTTTTAGTTGTCAATGGACCTTTATTTTATTTATTTATATGTGGATCAAACCCAGGGCATCACACATGCCAGGCAAGCACTCTACCGAGCCACAACCCCAGCCCCTCTGATTATATCTTGTCTCTTTTGTTTTTCTTTTTCCTGGCACTGGGGATTGAACCCAGGGGTGCTTTATCCCTGAGTTTCATCCCTAGCCCATTTTAGTTTTTATTTTGAGACATGGTCCCACTGAGTTGAGGAGGCTGGCCTCAAACCTCCGATCCTCCAGCCTCACTCAGCCTCCAGTCACTGGGATTCCAGGTGTGTGCTGCCACACCCGGCTCCATATCTTGCTTTCTTGCCCTGCTAAGGCTTGTTTGTTGTTTTTGGCTTTACACTGTATGGAAATTTAGCCCAAGTTGCATTGTGTACTTAACAAAGTCTTATGAGATGTTTTTAAAATTCGTTCTAATTAGTGTCTTGTGAGATTTTTAAAAAATACATTTGATGTTGAGAATCATGAACAAAATACATTTATATGGTTTTATAATCTACAATGCACTTTTATCCATGACCTTTGACCTGTTAATGAGACATGACTATTTCTACATTCAGATGAGGACACTGAGACTCAGGAAGGTTAAGCACCTGTCCAAAGTCACACAGTGGCATGTCAGCTTTGGCCCATGGCTGGTGCTTTTAATGCTATAAGAGAGAACAAAAGCCACATTCAAATCTTGACCTGGGAGTTAGGCAGAGAGAATCAGGGGTTGGTGTAATTCTTGAACGCAGGGCAGAGCTTTCAGTGGAAATAAGCATCTGCTGTAAGGCTGAACAGGCTTCCTTGAGTAGGCATTTTTGCCGTGTTTTCTTGGGGAACAGGCAGACTGTGAGGCTGAACCAACCACAGGCTGTTGCAGGTTAATAGGGGGCCTGGCCCTGACCTGCTGATGCCCAAGGATTAGGATTCTTCCCTTTGCTGTGTGCAAAGGCTGGCAGCTAGGGCATGGAGTCTAGTGAAGGGTGTCTCATCCCTCTCAGGGATTAGGACTTTGTCAACTCTTCTACCTTGCCTGTCCTTTGATGACTAGTGAAGGGTGATATGGAGTCACAGCCACGTGATCCAGGGAATGGTTGTTCTCCCAACCTTGAACCTAGTTCTGTGTTGCTGGGACATAACTATTGTACATAGCAGAGGCATATAGGAGGGACTTGACTTGACAGTAATGTCATGGTACTGGTGCATATGTGATTGGTTAAAAGGCCCCAATCACAGGTGCCAGAGTTCATGTGACCCATCTATTTCCTCAGCATGCCATCCTCCCTGCCTCAGGAACTTTACACACACAGTCACCTCTTCCTGGAATGCTTTCCCCTATCATTCTTCACATTTTACAGATCTCATAAAAAGACTCATTTTTCTCTGGACAAATATATCCTTGAACAAATATATACTTAGCCTGTAAAAACCAATTTAGTTCATTAGTGAAAGAACTAGCAGGATGAGGATGAGAAAGCTGGTCTAGGGTGCATTCAAGAGCACACACACCCTTTCTATATCTGTGTATGAATGTGTGTGAGTATATACATAAATACCGATGTGCTCGTGTATATACCATCATGGAAAATGTTGTGGACAAAAAAAATGCTGAAATAAGATTGCATATGGAACTGGTTAATTTCCTACAGAAAAATAGCCCTGTAACCTTTGAATTTACACCTGACCAATTTTTTGGTTAACATCCTAACTTTTCATTGTCTGGGCCCTAATCAAAAGCAAATAGTAAGTCAACAAATTTACCTTCTCTGTAAGCAGGCTTGAGCTCCAGATGACTCTGAAAAGTTCTGCTTTACTTCTCAGTTCTGGGTAGGTTTTTTCTTTAAATTTTCTTTTAGTTGTAGATGGACACAATACCTTTATTTTATTTATTTTATTTTGTTTTACATGGTGCTGAGGATCGAACCCAGTGCCTCACACATGTGAGGCAAGCGCTCTACCACTGAGCTACAATCCCATCCCCTCTGGGAAGGTTTTTGAAATGTCATTATATCCTGAGTATCCAGCATGGTACCTGGGACAGAGGAAGAGCTGTGGCTGTTTTTCACATTGAGTGGGAGAAGGCTAGACCCGTAGGCACATGGGGGGGCCACATGAGGAAAGCCTTCCAATAGGAAGAGGAACCTTAGCCATCACACTGGAGGAATTTGGGGTCAGGGCTGGCTGAGTGCAGACAAGGCAGTAGGGCAGTCACCCGGACAGGGTGTGGGGCAATAAAAGACCTGTGCGGAATCCAGCAGCGAGGGCTGGGTTATCTAGCGGGAACTGGGTCTTAAAACAAGGGGGCCTCGGGGCTGAGGGTGAGAGAGGGGAAGGAAAGGAGCTGTTATTTCTGGCATCACCCACACCATGTGGATCATTGTGCAAGGCACCATCTACGTGGCCTGTCTCACGCTTGCCCCTCACCTGACCCGTTAGGTAGCAAAATTGTTCGCCTCACGCAGAACCTCCCAGAGCCTGGGCTGCAGAGTCAGACACTCCTGGGGTTGAGTTTAGGCTCTGCTGCTTTTTAGCTGAGTGACCCTGGGCAAGTCACAGATCCTCTCTCAACCTTGACTTCCTTATCTGTAAATTGGAGTGTGATCCAAACACCAAAGGCCGCAGCACGCCAGCCTCAGGGTTTGTTGCATTTAGAGATTTGAAGTCCCTCAGCTGAGAATAAAAGTAATTCTGGCCTGTGCTTGTGTCTCTTGGAAAATAGCCAAGAAGGACTGGGGCTGTGGCTCAGTGGCAGAGCATTTGCCTAGCATGTGTGAGGCACTGGTTTCAATCCTTGGTACCATAATGAATGAATGAATGAATAAATGAATGAATGAATGATAAATATATAAATTGATTAATTAATTAAAAAAATTAACCAAGAGTATCCATCTTACACGTGAGAGCAAGCCTTCTATGACTTCTCCCCATTCCTTCCTGTCTGTCTCCAACTCGCCCTCGCCTGGCAGGTACCCAAACCTCCCTCTTGTACACCACTAAAATCCTCCTTCCATTCTCTCTGCCCACAGGGCCTCTCTCCTGGCCACCCTGACATTCTCCTTTCTCTCTGCATCCCTGCCTTTCTCCCTCAGATGAACCCACTGATGTAGGAGAGACTGATAAACTTAGACCATGAATTTGAAACTAGAAGATGGTGGCTGGGGTTAAAGACCATCCTCAGCCCATGGACCAAATGCCGGGTAGCTTTGTATTTCATGTAGTTGTCCTTGATTCAGGGAGAAGATCAGCTTCCTCCTAGCCACATAGTGTGGTCGTGAAGATGATTTTGAGGTTTCTGGAAGTTAGTGGATCCTAGTAGAAGGCAGCTCCTGTTATTGTTCCAGAGAAGGAAACTCAAGCTCACTGAAGGGACATTCATGAACCTGGGAATTGATGATTGGGGTTTCAAGCTCAGCTGAGTTGGCTCTGGTGTATGATATCAGATGAGCACAGAACCAGGAGGGTTCAGAGTCTGCCAAGAAATTCAGGATGGTTCCTAGGAAGAGGGAAGGAGGTGGGGATGGTGCCAGGGCCAGGGGCTGAGACCCTCAAGGACCCCTGATGTAGGGAGCAGCCCTGTAAGACACAGACATGCTATATTCTGCTCTTGTGGTAGGAGTGGCACATGGATGGAAGATTCCAGGGCAGGCTATCTGGGAATACAGGTTCTGACCTGTATTACCAGAACTGACCTGTCCTCTCAGCCACCAGGATGTTGCTGTGTCTGGCCCAGACCTTCTGGGGTTTTCTAGAAGTAAGTAACAGATGTTACTCAGGATGTCTTTCGGTGAAGTCTGAAATCTGGTTAGGAGGATAGCCTCTTCAGATGGAAGTAGAACTCTGCTGTGGGCCTCCTGTGGACTGAGATCCCCTAGTTGCTCAGATTTTTCAGTGTGGAGTTCATGCTCTAGCATCTACTGGGTCATCTTTAGGTTATTTTCAAGTGCACCAGCAAAAATATATAAGCAAAGAGAAGAATGAAATTTTTTTTTAACATTGTCTTTTCATTCGACTCTTCTTTCAAGAAATAAAGGCTTTTTATTGTCAATTCCCATTAAAAATTTTTTTTTTAACTTTCATTTTTTGGTGTCAGGGATTGAACCCAGGGGTGCTTAACCACTGAGCAACATCCCCAACCCCTTTTTTATATTTTATTTAGAGACAGGTTCTTGCTAAGTTGCTGAGGCTGGCCTTGACCTTGCAATCCTCCTGCCTCAGCCTCCCGAGTCGCAGAGATTACAGGAGTGCGCCACCACACACAGACTCTATCACAATTTTTAAAAAGGGTTCGGGGTGAGGCTTAGTGGTAGAGTGTTCACCTAGCATGCACAAGGCTGTGGGTTTTATCCCCAGCACCAAAAAGGAGCTGCGTGAGATTGTCAGTTGCGTTTTTAATCCTGGACAGCAGAGGGCACTCTGCACATGTGTTTAGTGCCATCTTTCCTCTTGGAATTGCTCCTGTGGCTGCAGTAACCCTGCTCTCTCTCCTATTGCCCTGGAAAAGATTCACTTTGTTATTTCTAAGGTAACTCTGAGTCCTCAAGGAGGGATCCTTTCCCTTGGAGATTTGTGTTGTCTGGCCTGTCTTATTATTTTAATATCTGTATCTGCTGTTGTTTGAGCATGAAAGCCTAGTAAAGTCATGAGGTAGATGCAGTTTTCAAGTTTCTTAAAGCAAAAGTTTCAGGCAAAAATGGGGCCAGGTGGGCTTACGCAGTAACATAAACAAACACTAATGAATTAGTACTGGGCACCAGAAAGCCAGTCTGCCAAACTTTATGCCTCTGTGATCCAGGCCCTGCCTCTCCTTGTGCAGACATTTTTGGACAGTTATAAAAGCAAGAGAATTCACTGGCCAGTCCTAGGGTGCAACAGCATTGGGACATGTAGGGTACTGTGCTTCCCATGGGCACATTTCTAGTGAATTGCCCCCCCCCCCGCCCCTGTTTACATTTTTTTTGGTAGTTGTAGATGGACAGAATGCCTTTATTTTATTTGTTTATTTTTATGCAGTGCTAAGGATCAAACCCAGTGCCTCACACAGGCTAGACAAGTGCTCTGACACTGAGCTACAGCCCCAGCCCTTCCATTTACTTTTAATCTTATTGGAGGGTCATAATAATAATGATAGGTAACATTTGTTGTGTGTGTATGTTGTTGTGTTTTTTTTTTTTTTTCTTTTTTTTTGTGGTGCTGGGGATTGAACCAGGGCCTTGTGCACTCAAGGCAAGCACTTTATCAATTGAACTATCTCCCCGGCCCTTGTGTTTTTTATGAGTATCAGGTTACTTAACCTTCTTAAAATCCCAGGAGGTGTGGAGCCACTGTGACTTCTGAGGTTTTGTGAGGTTCAGAGACTTGCTAACAGTCACTTAGCATGTGAGGGATGATCCACATTTAACCCTGCAGTGTGTCACCTGCCCATCATAAAGATTCTTCTGCCAAAAAGATCTTAGAACACTTCCAGTGTAGGGGTTCTTAGCTAAGGGCACACCCAGAACTATTATCTACCCAAGTCCCTTTTGTCTTCCAGTTCTCTACCAGTGGCTTCTTTCCTCTCATCTGTGGATCTGGCCAGGTGCCTCCCATGCCAAACATTTCCTTTTGTGCCTCCTGCCAAGCCTTGGCATTGCCAGCAGCTCAGCTTAGCACTGGTTCAGTTGAGAGACCTAGAGGGGGAGCTGGGCATCAGCTGGGCTCCCCACCTGCTAACACGTTGCTTCCTCTCTCTCTGCTCCAACTTCCTTGTCTGTGAGATGAGGATTGCCAGTGATCTGCCCACAGAGCTATTGTGTGGATTATGTGAGGTAATGGTTCACCTGAGCATTTTAAACATCTCTTGGCCCACAGTGATAATTCAACATCCATGGACCATTATTGTCATTTATTATTATTATGAAGATTATGACTACCATCCTATTTTTTTCATTCATTTTCTTCCAAAATTCTCATGAAAGTTGCATCTTCTCTTCTGACTCCACATCTTCACCCACTCTTTCCTCTCCAGCCCTCTGCCACCCCCATTCCTGCCCTGAAACTGCCTCCAGGTGAGCAACTGATATCAAGTAGTCTTTGCTGGGTCCTCATCAGGGGCTCCCCTTTCATAGATTTGGTCTTGGTCCACCTCCTCCTGGGCTCTTTCTGTCCATTTGCTGGCTTTTCCCCTCCCAGTCTTCAGTTGCACTGCTCTCCATGGATGAGACCCCAGCTTCTTTCATCACCAGTCCTTGCCTTTGACCACTCCAGCCATGCCCGGGCATTCCCTTGGACCTCAGCTGCAAATCCCATTCTCTACTATTAGCTAGACCTTTCTCTCCTCCCTGACTGGCCTCCTGATTTCCCAATGGTCCTCTACTTTCTGGGTCAACATTGGGAGCCAGCATCTTCTTTGAGGAAGTTTGAGTATTGTTGGCCATTTTGCAAAGGAGCTACTTCAGAGAGAGGCTGAGTAGAGGGGCCGGTAGGGGTCAACATCCCCCACTCCAGGCACAGCCCATATGGACCCCTGCTTCACTTTCTCTTCTCAAGCTAGAAATGGGTTCCAGAAAGCTAAAGATGAAATTATCAGAGAATGTATAAGGCTGTATGTCCTTGTCCCTGATTGATGAGATTTCCTTCAGGGGGAAGACAATTAAAAGGAATGAATCAGCTGGGTAAGGTGATACACACCTGTAATCCCAGACTCAGGAAGCTGAGGCAGGAGAATCTCTGGTTCTGGACCAGCCTCAGTAACTCACTGAGACCCTCAGCAATTTAGTGAAACTCTTTCTCAAAGTGGGGGCTAGGGATTTAACTCAGAGGTAAAGCACCCCTGAGTTCAATCCTCAGTACTGAAAATCAGAAAAAAAGGAAGGAATGAGTCCCTGTACACACAATGCCATGAACAAATCTCAGTGCATTACATTGAGTGAAAGAGGTCGGACATAAAAGACTCCATACTGTTTGATTCCAGATATGTGACATTCTGGAAATGGCAAAATTGTACAAGTAGAAAACAGATCAATTTTGCCAGGAACTGGGCTAGGGAGGAGGGTGTGACTACATAGGGGCAGCATGAGGGACTTTCTCGAGGGACAGTTCTGGGTCTTGATTGTGGTGGTAGTCATATTCCTATAAGCATAAGCTAAAACTGTATACCCAGAAAGGGAATTTTACTGATGTACAAGTGTGTTTTAAGCTTGCCATGGTGACATACGCCTATATTCCAGCAGCTCAGGAGGCTGAGGCAGGAAGATCTTGAGTTCAAAACCAGCCTCAGCAACTTAGTGAGGCCCTAAGTAAATCAGTGAGACCCTGTCTCTAAATAAAATGTAAAAAAGGGCTGGGGAAAAAAAAAAAAAGGGCTGGGGATGAATGTTTTCTCTGATAAGTAGATGCTGATCCACTGGTGGAGGGGCAGGTAGGGAAGAATGAGAAACTTTGGATTGTGCAGAGGGGAGTGAGGGGAAGGGAGGGACAGTGAGGATGGGAAAGATGATAGAATGAGACAGACATTACTACCCTACATACATGTATGATTACACTCCTAGTGTGACTTGGCACCATGTACAGCCAAAGGAATGAAAAGTTATGCTCCATTTGTGTACAATGTCCTCAAAGTGCATTCTACAGTCATGTAGATTCAATTAGAACAAATAAAAAATTTCTATTAAAAAAAGGGGGAGGGGGCTGGGGATGTGACTCAGTGGTTAAGCACCCCTGGGTTCAATCCCCAGTACCAAAAAAAAAAAAAAAAAAACAAACAAAAACTGTATTTTTAAATGCAAATGAATGAAATAAAGAACAGGGAGAGATTGGTGGCATTGTCTGCCAGCAATTTAGTCTTGTGTCCAACTCAGCAGCCTGAGTAGTGGTGGGAGATTTGTTCTGTCTTTTCACTTGCCCTCTGCAGGCCCTGAAGCTGCTCCAGGAGCCGAGGCCAGAGGACTTCAGAGGTGGGCTGGTTTCTGTCTGCCCTCTCAGAGCTTGCTCTGCAGAAAGCCCAGGCAGCATCATTCTAGAGACAAGTGGCAGGGAGGATCCAGCAGTGTGGGGCCACAGCCACAACAGGGTCAGGGAAGAGTTCCCGAGGAACTAGCAATTGAACAAGGAACTGAGGGTGTGTGGGAGTGGAGAGGTGTTGGGGCAGAGGGAGCCCTATGTGCATAGACCCATGTGATGGGAGAGGGGTGAGAAGGAACTGGTGAGGGTTGAGCTGCATCTCTCTGGGTGTTGAGAGGATGAGATTGAGACCAACAGGCATTTTTAAGTAATTGAGAATTCTGTCTCAGGGCACTGGGAAACTTTTGCATGTGGAAGCAGGGCAAACCCCAGGGCTGCCCATCCATCTCCAAGACCAGGCTTGGATCTTACCCTGTGCCTCCAACCGCTTGCTGGGTCTTTAGGATGCTGGAAATGCCTGTGTGCGTGTGTACGTGTCTTTTTTGTGTAATCCCCTCTGCTGGTGATTCATGCCTGATCCCTCCTGGACTCCAGTGCCCCAGTACAATCTGTTATAAGCTGCATCTGGCAGAGCCCAGAGGTGTTGTAACTGTGCAATACTTAATGGCCAACGGTCTCCTGAGCACGCCTCAGGGAAATGGAAAAAACCCTCTGGAGCCTGTCCCCATCTGAGTCTTCTCTGGGAGCCCAGCAGCAGCATGTGTAGTGGCTCCTTTGGCCTGCATTCCCCACGACCTCACGACCTCCTCCCCTCCTGGCCAGGCAGAATCATAGCTCTTCACTATGAATTCCCTTTGCCATCCCCATCCCCATGGGGTTATCTTGTCCATTTACTTCATCATTTGCCCATTCTCTCCCTGCTTATAACACCCAGGTGTCCATGGCTCACTCACTTCCCAGTACCTAGTCCCTGGGAGGCACTGGGCAGATGTGTGTGCCAGGAGCTCCGTTTCAGTGGAGCAGATCTGCAAGCTGTTTTCAGCTCTGCTGGTTACCTGAGACCCAAGCACTACTTCCCCACTTGGAACCTCAGTTTTCTTCTGTCTTTACAAAGTGGCTGGCACTGAGTTCTGCTGCCTGCCTGTAGTAGGGGAACACACCTGGAGCCCAGACAAGGTGCAGGAGAATGAATGTCACATGTCAGCCAAAAGGCTGTGCCCTGCATGTGCATGTGTTCCCCTGGCTGCCCCACTCACCAGGGTGGTGTTGAGCAGTGGTACCTTGTAAAATGTGTGTTTATTTTAATTTAAAACTATGTATTCATATTAGAAGATCTCCTTATGTTTCTTAGGAAATCGTCATAGGCCTGGGATGAAAAAAATTACTGGATGTTCTCTCCAAAAGAAATATAACTTCCCATAATGTTCTGGATTTCCAGAATCTGAAAGGGGAACTGATGTTCCATCTGCTGATACCGGGTAGCAGGAGGATCAGTCATTGTGGGGCCACTGAGGAATCCGTGAGGATCGCGTTCCACTGTGCAAGGCCAGTGGCCCCTTGTTTTCTTTTCCTCCCCTCCTGAGTCCACTTTAAGAGCCAAACTAATCCAAAATATTATCCTTTCCTCTGTGGGGCCTTGGTGCTGCAAAATCTGTCAAAAAGTCTAGAGGGAAAATATTCACTTGGTTATAGTTTCATGTTGGCAGCTAAAATGAGCTTCATGAAACAGACTTGCATTTCATTTAGAAAATGCGTGAAGGTTTTTTTTTTTTTTTAAAAAAGGTCTACCATGATGAGTATTATAGTGTTTTCTTTATCTTTTTTAATGTATAGCTTGATTCGCTATGTAACTTTATATTCTCCCTTTTGATTCAATATTTTTGTAGAGTTATTTCCTCATGACATTGGCAATAGAAATCCTGGCTCATGGGGCTCCTCCCCGTCTCTTCCACTCTGTGACACACCCACCCATCATGTGTTGGTCCACTCAGTGGCGTCCATCCATCACAGGTTCAAGAACAGGGCTAGGACTGAGGAGAACAGTTACCAATGACACAGGCTGAATCCCTGCCCTCAGGGGAGTTACCGTTATATAGTGGAACTAGAATTTAAACAAACACAGAGATGTATAGCCAGTAGTGGAGTTCCCTGAGTGATGGACAAGGGGCTGCCCCATGGGTTTGACCTCCAAGCATGGGCAGTGGGACAGTGGTGGTCCAGTCTCTTGTAGATATCATGTGTCTATGAAGCCCATCCATGTTGGGAGTCTGAATTTAGACACTGGACTTGGAATTTCCCTATGAAAGGTGCCCCAGTGGGGACTCGACTGTGACTTTCTATGTGAGGTTAACTGGGGACTGAGTAATAAAGTGTGCATAAGGTCAGTTGTTGAACTGGGATTGTCCTAGGAGGAGATCTTGAACCTGACCCACCTTGCTGAGCCTGCAGGAAGGCTGTCAATGCACTGGTCTCCAATGTTGGAAATGGGTGGCTCTTTGTAGCATCCCAGGCTGCTCATGGAGGCAGAGGACAATATTTAGAGAGATTTCTCAGGTTTATAATCACAGTGAAGTCTGAAAGGAAAGACACCAGGCGAAGGGTCACCAACTCTGAGTGTGACAAAATGAATGGCCAGAGCAGGATAGCAGGGAGGAGCAAAGACCCCCAAGAGCCCACACCCCATCTGAGAAGACAGCTGCCAGTCATCCCCAGATGATCGTGGTCATATGTGAGAATGTGGGCACTTGGTGACAAGATTTTTCAAACATTTCACCAAACAGATATTTGATTTCTAAGTGAAATCTGGCTTTTAAGATGTTGGAAACTACTTCAAATATAAATGACACTTGTGGGTCCTAATATATCAGCAAGCCAGTCACCAACAGCTCATACCTGTAATAGCGACTTGGGAGGCTGAAGAAGGAGAGTCACAAATTCAAAGTCAGTGTCGACCACTTAGCAAGACCCTGTTTCAAAATAAAGAGGGCTGGGGATGTGGCTCAGTGGTAAAGTACCTCTGGGTTTAATAATGATTTATTTTCTAAGTCATTAAATGATGATGACGATAAATCCCTGGTTAAATAATGATGATAATGATAAAAATAGCAATCTTCCCATTCCTGACTTGCACCCAAAATTTAAGTCAGAGGTTAAATCATTTTTCCTTGCTTTCTTGTTAAATTTTTATCGTTTGCTTGAGCATATATTATCAATGAGCATATATTATCTATCAATAGTTGGGGGAAAAGAAGGAAGACATCTTTGTAATCCAGAGGACTGCTCACCTATTAATTTGCATTGATGGCCCCTGGACAGTGGGGCTGGTCAAGCTGCAGAAACCTTTTGGAACATCAGTGCAAGGAAGAGGGCCCATATACAAAAGTAGAAGGAAGGAGAGCCTGAGGGCTCTGCAGGGCTGGTCCTAGGCTGCTGACTGGGACAGTGGGCAGGTGGGGACCAGGGAAGACTTTGGGTTTCCATCCATCATTCATTCATTCACCAGATGTATACTGTGCATCTGCAATGCCAAGAACTGACCTGGGCCCCAGGATCCAGCAGAGAACCAAATAGACAAAATCTCCACCCGTAAGGGATTCAAATGGTGGGGCATTGTGGGGTGGGCACCAACAAGAAACCATAAGACATAGGGTAGGTCTGATGAAGAGAAGGACTATGGAAAACAGGCAGGAGTGGTGGACAGGGAGGCTAGAGAGGACTGTGGTTTCCAACAGGCCAACTTGAAAGAGTCCCACTGAGAATAGGCCTGAAGGAAGGGTTTCTCTCCACTACACATGGATTAATTAAGTGCTTACTATGTGTCCAGCACTATGCTAGGCACTGTGGAAAAATCTCCTGGCAATATCCCTAATTTGCCACTTGCTTCCCTTAATGAACCTTGACAAAGAAACAAAACATAAATCTTTTGGTTGAAAGTACAATGCATGTTTGCTTAATTTAAAAAAATGAGCTTTCCAGCCAGGCTCAGTGGCACATGCCTATAATCCCAGTGGCTGGGGAGGCTGGGGCAGGAGGATTACTAGTTCAAAGCCAGCCTCAGCAACTTAGTGAGGCCCTAAGCAATTCAGTGAGACCTTGTCTCTAAAAAATATAAAAAAGGGTTGGGGATGTTGCTTAGTGGTTAAGCGCCCCTGGGTTCAGTTCCCTGTACCAAAAAAAAAAAAAAAAAAAAAGGGGGGGGGCTTCCTTTTTATCATTGGCAAAATTAGTGATAATTTTGCTTTGAGGCATGGCTGGATCCAGGTGCCTAATCCATGGTGAGCAATCTGTCTCTTTTTTGGTGACTTGCTCTACTTTCCCCACTTCTGTTGTGGGCTTTCTACAATGTGCCTTGCCCAACGCCTAGTTGTACCCCATCTGCTAAGCTACTGTACCAGAAGGAATGCATATTTTTTTCTTTACAGCAAAAGTCTTAGGTAGCACTGTCATTTGCTGGGCCAGGTCACATGCCTATCTAAGAAGCCTAGAGTTGGCTCTTTATGAATCACAGGGCTAGGAGAGCTAGGAGGGGCATCCCCCAGCAGACATTCAGGACACTGTTGATAGAATAAGGGGGACTAAATGCTGGGCGTTGAGAAAAAGCTGGAGTCCACCCTAGCAACAGGACATGAAAAGGGACACTTGCATCAGGGAAGCAGGAAGGTCCACCAAGTGCCTGCTGTAAAGGTCCCAGCTTGCCCCCCACAGACCATGTGACATTGATTGGCTCATTGTTTTCAGACTCTAAATTAAGGTGGTGAACTGGCTTGTTCACTGAGGATCCTTCCAGCTGTCAGTCTATTTGCGTTTGAGGTGCAGGACAGGAAAGCAGACAGTATTTAATTAAATTACCAGGTTTGGAACAACACAGGGTAAGGGATCCTGGTGAAACCCACAGTAGTTTTGTGGTTTTGATTTGTCTTCCACAGCTAACCCTTTTGGGGAAGTGCTAGGGAAGCTCTGAGAGGACCTGAGACCTGCCTTTGCTACAGCTCTGGTGCTGTGTCCTGTGGCGTCACCTACGGTGCAGCCCATATGGCATGGCTCGAAGTTCTGCAAGCATTTCATTCCGGCAATGGGAAAGGAACTTCACTGCGGCAGATTTCATGCTCCAGAGGCCATAATGGCTCATTAAGGAAGATTTACCCTGGCTTTTCCTCCCAGCATGAACTCGTGAGCAGATCGTTGTTTCAACAGTATGTGTCTGTCCACAGCTGTAGGGAAAAGCAGCTGTGTGGGTGTCAGCACATGTTTCTAAGACACCGATAAGATGTATCAGTCCAGAATTTCGTTTTAATGGTTCTGTCTCATCTTGACAGTTGGATACACACCACTGTATATATATCCTGGGAGGCTGGGGAGGGATGGTAGGGATTGCTCCTTGGTGACTGCTGATGTCACCCTTTCTGATGGCCAGATGTCTACAGGGACCAGTGTTTGTGCTGCATGGCAGAGGACTGGGAAGTGAATCATGTCAAAGCTAGAAAACTGTGCATTACCCTCTGCAGGAAGTGCTGGTGGTCACAGCCACGGCTATGTGGTATTAGGGTGCCAGAGCTCCTGCCCACTGGGGAGCTCTGTGCACCCAATGATTGGACTGGGAATCAGTCAATCTGATTGGAAGGGAACTAGTGCCAGTTCCCTTCCCTGTGACCTGGCACAAGTTACGTGATCTCTTTGAACCTCAGTGTCCCTGCCTGTAAGTGTGAACAATAGCAGCATCTACTTACAGGATGTTGTCAGAATGAAGTAGAACCTTTTCAGGTTTTTTTTTTTTTTTTTTTTTGATACTGGGGATTGAATCCGGGGCACTTAACCACTGAGCCACATCCCCAGCCCTTTTTATTTTTATTTTGAGGCAAGAGTTGCCTAGCGCCTCACTAAGTTGCTGAGGCTAGCCTTAAACTTGGAATCTTTCTGCCACAGCCTCTTCCAAGTCACTGGGATGACAGGTGTGTGCCACCATGCCTGGCACCTCTCAGGTTCTTATCACCTAGAACAAGAACCACTGTTGGTGGCAGTGTCAGTCCATGTAGCTGTGGACTAATAGGAGACAGGGTGGCATCATGTTTGCCATAGCTAACGTGTGCTGTAATAGGCCAGTTATGCCTACAATGGTGCAGATGCTGTTGTTAGTTCTTCTAAGCACATGAATTCAGATGGATGAGGTGATCCTTCCTATTGGCCTAGGCAGGTGCTGTTATTATTATTCTCAGTGTATGAGTGGGGTGACCGCAGCACAGAGAGTTAAGTGACTTTCCCAGCATCACACAGCTAATGGGTGGTGGAAGCCCAGGCAACTGGCTGTGGAGTCCTTGTTCTTAACCAACACCCTACGTAGTCTGGCTCAGAAGTAAGAGCTACACAGAGAGCTTCTGGTAGGTCAGGAAGTGTTCTAAGCACTTCCTATAGCTTGAGTCATTTAACCCTCACAACAGCCAAACCCTCTGAGGCTGGTGCTTGCAGATGAGGAAACTGAGGCACCTGGAAAAAGCTTTGAATGGAAATAGAGTTCCCATCCTCATCAGCTGGGTGATTTAAGACAGGGAAGCAGCCCTCTCTGAGCCTCAGGGTTGCCACGCGTATAAGGTGGCCCAGATGAGCACTGTGCATAGTCCTGGTGGGGCAGACCATCCTGGGAGGATGTCTATCTTACTAGTGAGGCACCTGGCACAAACCCCAGCCCTGTTCCTGGATCCAGGCCTTACCTCGTACTGCTCCTGGCAGCCAGGACAGAGCTAAGAGCCTTTGGGAAGGTGTGGCTTCTTGCAGGAAAGGTCTTTGAAGAGGTGCCCACCCCAGTTTGGACCATCTGTGGCACCAAGGTCCAGCCAGCCCCACCACATAGACTGCATCTGGCCTAGAAGGTGGTGAGAGAGGAAATAAGTGAAGAACTTGTCCTTTCCTGACAGCCAGTCTCTGTTGCTGACTGTTGGGAGCTTTTCTGGTTCCTCCCTTTACAGCAATACTGGGAGTGCTGTCCTTGTCCTCCTATCCCTGTTTATAGTCATTTTGTCACATTGATTATTGTAGGGGTGAACTTCTGGATCATTTAATGCTCTTGGAAAATGCTGTCAAATTGCTGCCAAATTACCCCAAGGAGATGTCACGTCAATTTATATGTTCCAAATTATGAAGCGAAGTGCCTGCTTCTCCGTATTCTTGCCCACATTCGGTATTATCATGAAAATTTGCTAATCTGAAAGTAGATATGTTATCTCATTTAAATTTCCATTTTGCTAGTTGCTAGGGAGGGCAAACACTCTTTTGTTTGTTTATTGGTTGTCTTTCTTCTGTGAACTGTGTGATGGCAAGACATTTCAGTGCTCTATGAAAGAATAGTATTTTCTGATCACAAAATTAATATAAGCATATTATAAAAATTCAGACAGTGTAGGAATGCATAACATGGCACTGCAGGGTCAGTCCTAACCTTGAGAAATCACCACTGTTGACAATGTGGAAATTATTTTTTCAGACTCTTCTAGAAATTTTTGTGTTCTACTCATTTGACTTTAAAGATGTCTGAAGGTTCATTCATGACTTTAGAGTCTTAAAAGGTATTCTGCTCAGTAGTATTTTTGTCAATAAAAGTAGTAGATTTATTTCTTATTTCAATAAATTTATTCAAGCACTGCCCAGTGATACACCTATAGTACCAACTACTGTGAAGGCTGAGGCAGGAGGATCTCTTGAGCCCAGGAGATTGAGGTCAGTCTGGGCAACACAGTAAAACCCTATCTCATATATATATATATATGTATATATATTTTTACATTTAGAAAAGCTATATGGCCAAGTAGTGAGTACAGAATTTGGGGTCCCTACTGAACTGCTCTCCCATCTGTCCCTGCTCAACTGGTGTATGATCTGCCAATCTTGTCCAACTCTGTGCTGTCGACAGGAGTGTTTTCTGTTTGGGGTGTCAAGCTGCTGAGCTGAGAGCAGTGGCAGGAGACCCAGGGCTCCTGCTCCTTGGTCAGGGCCTGCACCAGCTCCTCAGTGGGAGGAAGGAATAATAGCCAGCTTTTACTCTATCTGTCCTTTGCATTAAACCTCTCAACACTTCTCCAAAGTGTAAAATCCAATATCATCCTATCTTTCATTGTCTTAAGACATGGGTTCCTAGAGGCCAAACTCTTTGCTTTAGGGTCACCAGCTAACAAGCATCACAGCTGGAATTTAACCCAAGTCCTACCAGGCACTGAGAGGTCCCTTGAGATGTTAGCTGCTCACTCTGCAGATCTGCATCTTTATGCACAGCCTTTCCATGAGCTCCGTCGCTCCATTGACCTGTGTATGTATTGGCCTGGTCCAAATGCACCTGGGGGACCTCTAGTGGGTTCCCAACTTTGTAAAAACTTGAGCAAGTTGAGAGCAGGGTAAAGGACAAGTGTGCAAGGTCTGCATCCATGAATCAGGGCTCCATGTGGAGCTGGGGCAAGCATCTTTGCCTGGGCGACAAGGGGAAGTTGCCATGGCGGCAGCTATGGCAACGCTGATGCAAGTGCTGGCCTGTTCCCGCTGGAGCCCAGCTGGGAGCAGGAAGATGGCAAGGTGCCCAACAGAAGGGGGTTTGGGTTGTCCTATGCTTTTAGGTGGACTCTATTTGATAGAAATTTTTGGTAAGTGAGGCATGTACTAATTAACATAGTCAATTGCTCTTTCCACAGTTGTGACTCTTGGATTTGGTGGTCAGAAAAATTATTTGATAGGGCTCGGGAGCTAAGAGCAGAAATCCTGGAGTCAGGCTGTCTGGCCCTACCCCTTGGTGGCCATGGGGCATTTCCAAGTCTAACCTCAGTGCCACAGCCTGTACCTGTACAGTGCCTCACCTGCACAGCCCGTACCCCACAGGGCCCCATGAGTTAATCTGCAGAAAAGGAACAGCACAAATGGTGGTGTTATTATTATGAAAATACTGATGCCGTTTGCCTCGCTGACTCAGAAGTGCCTCTCACCCCCACACACTCCCCTTTTCCCCAGTGTCTGGGTTCAGCCAGCATTAGTGGGGGCGGCTTGCTCTTTGTCACAGTGCTGAAGTCATTTAAGCCCTGTCGGTGCCCTCGGTGTTACCTTTCCTTTTCTCTACATGGGCTCAAACAAATCTGCCACAGTCCCAACCCCACCACCGTATTTCACTGACGGTTTGGGAATAAACATGTTTTTATGTGTGGCCCTGGTCACTGCCAAAAACAGCATTTATGGAGCTTCTAATTACCTTGGAGACTGTGGTAGGTCCTGTATCAGAGTCAATAAACTGCTTTAAGCCATACTGGCTAATTTAAGAATTTTGGGTGTTTTTAGCTATTAGAATCAACAGAACATTTATTAGAAATGCCCATTCCTGAGAACTCATTTTTAGGATTGTGATTTTTTATTTTTGAGGTGTTGAGCCACCTATCTGCTGATTTATTAGCTTCTGATCAATACATTATTGAATAAAATGTGAAGATTCTCTTCTTCTGGGCCATTAAAAAATCCTTGTGGGTGCTTGATGCAGAGGTGACTGTCAGTATGAGTTTTGAGTTAGAGCTTTCTGGATTTGAAAAACATGAATTTGTCTCTTTCCTCCACCACTACCGCCTACTCCTCCTCCTCTTCCTCCCCTTCCTCCTCATCCTCCTCCTCACTTCTTCCTTCTTCTTTCTTCTTCTTCTTTTTTGGTACTGGGGATTTAACCCAAGGGGTACTTTACCACTTAGCTACATCCCCAGCCCTTTTAAAATATATTTTATTTTGAGATAGTGTCTCCATAAGTTGCTTAGGGCCTTTCTAAGTTACTGAAGCTGGCCTTAAACTTGTGATTCTCTTTCAGCCTCTTGAGTCACTGAGATTACAGGCATGTGCCACCATGCTCAACTATCTCCTTCCTTTTTGTTTATGATTTGAATAATTCCAAAGACAGCTTTCTCACTTTTATTTCTTTAGACAAAGATTGGCAAGATAGTTCAAGTTCATAGGGATTTTAATTTATATATTTAATTTTGTGGTATAGGGACCAACTACCACGAGCTGTCCCCAGTACTGAGCTACCATGAGCTGTCCCCAGTACTGTTTTTTTCTTTTTCTATATTGAGACAGGGTCTAGCTAAGTTGCTCAGGCTGAACTTGAACTTGAGATCCTCTTGACTCAGCCTCCTGAGTCTCTGGGATTATAAGTGTGTACACCCACATCCAACTCATAATTTAAAAAAATACCTCCAAAGGGCCATTTGCTCCAAATCCTTTAAAATACAAATAAAACTCAGCCATGTAAATTTTACATTGAAGTTATGCTTTTAATGAACTATAATATGCACATAGAAAAGTATACCAATTAATCTTCTTCTTCTTTTTTTTTTTTTTAAGATGGGGTCTCACTATGTTGCCCAGGCTATCTTGGGACAGTTAGGCCCAAGCAATCCTTCTGCATCAGCCTCTCAAGGACAGGAGTACAGGTGTGCACCACTGAGCCTGGCTTTTGTGGATTTTTATTTGCAAATGTGGAAAAATCAATAAATAACAGTAACCTCTGGGCTGGGATAAAGCTTGGTTGGTAGAGTGCTTGTCTTGTAAGCACAAGGCCCTGAGTTCAATCCCCAGTACCACACACACACACACAAAGAGAAGAGTAATCTCTGATCTATTATTATTATTATTATTATTATTATTATTATTATTATTACTAAAAAGTCCAGTTGTGCTTCATGTAACGAGGAACCAACCTGATAACTTTGGCTGTGGATCTGGTACTTAGTAAGTGTTTGTGTTTCCACCTTCCTTTCTCTGTCATTGCTGCTTCTAAATGTTTTTGTCATTTGTTTCTCTGTGTGCTCTGGAGCCAGAACTGCCTGCATTTGAATCCTGACTTTGACATCTACTAGTTGTGTGATTTGGGTCAATACACTTAACCTCTCCGAGCTTCAGTTTCTTCATCTGGAAAGTAGGAATAAAAGGTACCTACTTAAAAAGTTGTTTTGAGTCCTAAACGAGCTAATGCTTATCAAGCATTTGGACATGCTTGGCACACAGCAAGCACTAACCTTATAAGCACTGGTTTTAAAAAGCAAACCATTAAAAACTTAGTCTCTGTGGCAGAGAAGTTAAGGTGTCATCCAGTCCACAAGTCAAAGATAAGTGGACTGAGTAGTTGGGGTGCCCCTGATCTGATCCCACATCTGCTCATGAGGCTGGCTCATGGGAAGGTAGAGTATGAACAAGGAGTCCTGGTTAGAAAAATACACACTCAGGAAAGAACAGGCTCTCCCCAGGCAGAACTTTAGAAAAACAACAATCTGCTGCTCCTTGATTAAAGAGTAGAAAACTAATTATTCTTTCCGGAGGGACATGAGGCTGCTCACTGCCGGGCCATGACCTGGAGATGCAGGATGTGGATTTCCTTCAGATGTAAGGAAGCCTTTCCCGCTGAAAACGTACGGTGATGCAGATGACATGGGGGCCAGGGCTGGGTGGAGGGAGGAGGATTCCATGGCTTCTAGAAGCAACCCCTAAACACTTCAGAAACATCATTGCAGGTCAGCATTCTGTGTGTGTGCGTGTGTGTGTGTGTGTGTGTGTGTGTGTGTGTTATATTTACACACACATATATATAAATTCTTATACTAGATTGTTAAAAAGACCTCTGGTATATAACATCCCTTTAAAAATTTGCTCTAATTTCAAATTCTAAAAATTTGCTTTTAATTAGACCAGCTTACAACTAGCTTAGATGTTTAAAGTCCAGGTCTGCATCCATGCACTGAGGATGTGATCAGGATGCAAAGGAGGTAGTACCACTGGGGAACACTTTTATTGTGTGTGTGGGTGTGTGTGTCTGTGTGCACGCATGCACGTGTGCTGAATAAATACCCTTTGTTGAGGGAAAGGAAGGAAAAATTCCATGTGGGCATAATTTGTGTGTTAGGGATAACATAATTTATATTAGGGATAAGAAGTTCTATTGGCCTGTACTGTTTGGCCACAGATATCAAAGTTCAAAAGAGTCTTAGAGATATTTATTGGACATCTACCATGTTCCCAGTTGTATAAATAAAAACAAACAAACAACAAACAAAAACCAAACAGATGAAGTGCCTCTCTTAGGCACTTCTGAGTACAGTCTCTAATTCTTGCACCCAGCTGCCAATTCCACATCTCCATTTGGAGGTCTGTTATCCTCTGCTCTGGATTTTTGTCCCTAGGTCTGTTCCTCCCTCAGGGCTTTTCTGTTTTCTCAGCTATTTAAGCTGAAATTGGTAGAACATCTTTAAATCCTTTTATTTTACCTTCTTTTATTTCACTTTCACTGAGTATTCAATTCACTGGCACATCCTCTTACCTTATCTCTACCTTGAAATATGTTCATAATTCCATTACTTCTTGGGTCCCTGCCATCCCTTGCCTGGGCCATCACAGGAACTTCCTCACCTCTTCACTGCTTCCTCTCTTGCCCCCTAGAACTTCTCTCTCTCCATACAGCAATTGAAGAGTCTCTTTGAAACTGTGTTTCTCTTCCATTCAGAATCCACCAGTCACCTCCTGTCTTGCCCAGACTAAAATCCAAAGACCTTGTGGTAGTCTATAAGACTCTTACTCTCTGGCTCCTTCTCCTTCTGTGACTCTTCTCTGCTCACTCCCTGCCCTACTCAGCCAGATTGACCTTGCTGCACCTCAGCTGAACCAAGCATTTCCTGCCCTGGGAACTTTGCATATGGCGTCCTGTCAACCCAAGACATTCTCCTCCCTCTCTGATGCCCTGGAATAGCAGCTACCCCATCATCCCCTACTTCCCCGCACCCTGCTGTATTCTTCTCCATAGAATTTATCAGCAGGACAACAGGGACTAGGTTTTGCTCTCTGCTGTATCTCTATTCCTAAAACAATGCCCGGTGCATTGCAGCCACTCAGCAATCGTTTAGAGCCACCATTTATTATGCACTCAACTCGAGGTAGGTAGCAGGCAGAGTACCTCATAGGAATCATGTCTTTACTCCCCAGAGCAACCCTGTGAAGGCCAAGTTTCATCATGGCCACTTTCAGGATGGAACTCAGGACTACTGGGGAAGTTGTGTGAGTTGCTAAAGTCACTTGTGGGCTGTGGCTTGCTCGGGTCTGGGGGACTGCAGAGCCTGTTCTCCAACCACCTTGGTTATTGCCTTCTCTCCTTAGTGGCCTAAATTGGTTCCAGAAAAGTTTGTAGTGACTGACCAACACACGGAAAGGTAAGTGGGCAACCTGTGACCCCTGCCCCCATGTGGAGTGGAACCTTGGCTTATTTGTGACAGTGTTTTTTGGAGCATTTGGGGTTTTCATTCGCTGTGGGCTGTTAATGGCATTTTGCATTATGAGGTGATGAGGTGACCAGGGAACCACACCCCAGGTTAGTAGGACAAAAGTCATATTTAGTTCAAAGCACTTTTACAAACTCTTGGGAAGGGGCCATCTCTCCCTACATCCCTCCTGGCCAGTGTTCCCTCCAGTGCTGGTCATTTGGACAGCTCTGACAGGAGGTGGCAGGCATTTGGGCACCCTTCTGTTCAGAAAGTGCCCAGTGAGGGTCCAGCTGAGAGGTCTGGGGAGAGACAAATGGGCTGGGGCAAGTTCAGATCCACGGCCCCACTTCAGACTTGCAGTGTCATCTCCCTCCGTCTGGAAGGCCCCACAGATATCTCTTCAACTATGGAAGCTCTTTCCTCTCTCTTCCTCTGGTCCAGTGCCCACAGTTGCATTCATGGTCTTTCATTCGGCCCCCGAGGTGGGTTTGTGATCCTTTGTCCACAGACTTCCCGAGGGCCAGCACCGTGCGTTCCAGCTCCTCATTAAGCTCCTACTATTAGAAGCAAGCAGGGACTCCAAACCATGTGGTCCCTGGCCTTCCAGAGCTTGTCCCCTGGAAGGGGGCTAACAAAGTGTACTTCTCTGTGCCCGGCACCAAATGCTTTACCCATAGTAATTCATCTAATCCTTACAACAGCCCTTCAAGGGAATCCCAGTATTATCTCCATCTTACAGATAGAGGAACTAGAAATCAGAGTGGTTAAATCACTTGTCCAGTGTCACACAGCTAGTGATTGGCAGGCAGAGCTGTCTCCAGCATCTGTGCTCCTAAGCCCTGGGCAAAATTGTCCCTTTACAGCACCACTGAGGAGGCGTCAAAAGTTACCACTGGTGGTTCTCTTTCTGGAAGGCTGAACTCACAACAAGCTGTTCTAAAAAGATACAGGCTTTGCAGGAAGCTGAAGTGCAAAAGGGGAAAATGAGAAAAATGGCTCGTGAGGTGGGAGAGGAGACAGAATGATGTCGGTGTCACCGAGCGTCTCCGAGCCTGGCGTGTGTGTGCGCAGGAGGAAGGGGGAGGAGGCGGAGAAAGCCAGAAGGTGTGAAAATTTTTATCATGGTTCAATGATTCAAGTAAACATGTGACTCTGACACAGGGACTTGTGGGCTGATTTCTCACACTTGCTGATAAAACTTCATGACTGAGCAGTTTCCACCAGCTCTCAGGTGGCACAAAAGGCCTACTCTCTCCATTTTTAATTACAGAATTCCCTCTTCTGAAGTAGGTGATAGGATTCTATTTCACATTATTATTTTGTGAAGGTTTTCTTTTTTTATACCTATCTTTTATTTTTGCCTGAGAATATTTTTATTTCACCCTCCCTTTTCAGAACATTATGGCAAATACACATATAATATTGCCATTTTAACTATCATCATATTTACCATTTTAAATTATAATAATTTGGTGAAACCATTATGACTACCTAATTTCAGAACCTTTCCATCACCCCAAAAGCATCTGTGCATCCACTAAACAGACACTCTCTACTCCTTCTCTTCTTCTTTTTCTTCTTTTTCTTCTTTTTTGTACCAGGGATTAAACTCAGGGGCACTTGACCACTGAGCCACATTCCCAGCCCTATTTTGCATTTTATTTAGAGGTAGGGTCTCACTGAGTTGCTTAGCAACTCTCTTTTGCTAAGGTTAGCTTTGAAATCACAATCCTCTTGCCTCAGCCTCCTGAGCCACTGGCATTATGGGTGTGCACCATTGCGCCCAGCATTCATTCTTTTTTATGGTTGAACAATATTCTGTCACGTGGATATGCCACATTTTATTTATCCATTTATCAGTTGATGGACATTTAATGTATACCTTTTAAATATAGTTACTATAGTAAGTACCAGCTCTGTACCAGACATTTTGATACATGCTATATCCTGCATATATAAAGAGTTCTTACATATCAACTAAAAAAAGCCTTCTTTATATAAATGAGAAATGAGGGGAACAGGCATTTTACAAAGGAAGAACTACAAATATACTAAATTTACTGATTTCAAAAATCATTTTAATCTCTTTAGTTAATTGTGGAATTGGTTTGACTAGAATACTCCACTATTATTTTGCCACAGTTTACAGGCATTTGTTTGGGGCATTAGTCCCCATTTGGAGCACAGTTTCACTTGTTCTCCTTTAAGTAGCTCATGTACACATTTATGACCCAAAGGTAATTTCCTTTGGATTTTCCAGATATTACTACTCTAAAGCCTTTGTGAAATATTTGGCTCTTTGGGGTGTTTCTGAATGCAGATGGATACTAAGATATTTTAGAGAGTGCCACATTTTGGAGGTGGGGTGCTGGGGATTGAACCCAGGGGCACTCCACCACTGAGACACATCCCCAGCCCTATTATGTATTTTATTTTGAGACAGGGTCTCACTGAATCGCTTAGGGCCTCACTTTTGCTGAGGAGGGCTTTAAGCTCGCAATCCTCCTACCTCAGCCTCCTAAGCTGCTGGGATTACAGGCATGCGTCACCTCACCCAGCAAGAGTGCCAGATTTTTTAAAATACAGGTTTCAACTTAGGCATTTTGCTTGGCCACCAATGACTGAGACAGAGCAGCCGATTTTCACAGCCAGAGGTTCTTTAAACCCGCACGTGTCGTTTTCTATAACTGTACTGACCAGCATGGCAGCCACATCCCACATGTGGCCTTCAAGCTCTTGAAACAAAGCTAATGTTGATTCAGATGTGTTGTAAGTGTAAAATTCAGATTAGATTGTGAAGACTTAGTATGAGAAATCAAGTTGTCTCATATTTTTTTCTACTGATTACACTTTGAACTGATATCTCCATATGTTGGGTTAAACATATTGTCAAAACATATTGTCTGTTTCTTTTTAAAATATGACTGATAGAAAAATTTAAATTACATATGTGGCTCACATGATATTTCTATTAAATGGTACTACTCTAAAAAAACAAAAAATCTGGCACAAGGTAAAGAGAAATCCAAATGCACACTTGCAACTTCGCTGTGTTAGTTCAGAGTTTTGGAAATGCTGAGACAGGCTGTGGAGACGGCACATCTGTAGATCCATGGCTGTGCCCCAACAGTATTTATTAGTGTCCCCCCAACCTCTTTTCTGCCTCGGGTAGTTGGTGAGTCTGATTGCTCTGTCCACCTCCCTTTTCAGCCTGTTTTCCCTTTGGCCTGACCTACTTTTTCCATTTCTCATCGCCTGACTGAGTCCTCCTCTGGCAGACGTCAGGAGGCCTCGTTTCCTCTGGAGGGGGATCTTTCTGGTTCCTCAAACTCTGGTTGCACTCCTTTGGCATACCACCACTTAAAAATCAAACCTTACCATGTTGTGATTTTTTTCCAAGGGGGTTTGGCCTGATTGTCTCAGTGAGGACATGAAAGCAAGAGGCTCTTATCCCTTGTTCAGTGCTATATCTCTAATGTATGACCCCACACCTGACATATGGTTGGTGCTCAGTAAATATTGATGATTAAATCTAATGGGTGAGCCCCCATGAATGCACACTCATTCTCCCAAGGTCTGTCCTCAGCAGGATGGCTGCAGAGGACCCAAGAGTGACCGAGCCATGGTGCCAGCTGACTTCTTTTTCATTCTCCTTCTCCTCCTCCCTGTCCTCATCTTCTTCCCCCCTTTCCCCTATACTTTCCCCTTCTTCCCTCTCTCCCACCTTCTCCTTAGAGCAGGGTCTCCCTAAGTTGCTTAGCACCTCACTAAGTTGCTGAGGCTGGCTTTGAACTTGCAATCCTTCTGCCTCAGCCTCCTGGGCCAGTGGGATAACAGGCATGGGCCACCACACCCGGCCCAGCTGACTATTTCTGAGGTCTTATGATTCTTTTTTACCCAAGTTTATCAGAAAATAAAAAGTTGGAGTTGCAGCATGATCTGGGTAGGGTGATGTTGAGAAGCAGCTGTTGGTGGTGTCCTTAGGCTTTTGTTGAAGAGAAGAAAACCCAAAGCAATGAGCTTTCTTTTCAAACTCCCTCCTCACACTGTAGTCCTCCACAAAGCAGTGGGTCTTCCCCAGCTGAACTCCTGCCAGGCTATTCTCAATAATGTAGTAAAAACAGAGACTACGGAACCTTTACCTGAAAGACGCTGTCACCTGAAGTGTTCCAAACTGAACCAAAATACCTGTCACAGGAAGTACAACTTTCTCTTCTAAGACGTAGCTCTTTGGTTTTTCCAGTGATGCTACAATTGCCCTCATGGATGGGGAGAGGTAAAACAAAAAATAAATAAATACATAAAAAGAGAAGGAAAGTTGTGTTAGCGAGGTGCTCTGGGCTGGGATTTAGACATTCAGATATTTACAATGTGTTCATCAGCTTAGCCAAGAAGGTGGTCTTTGGGGAGAGAAAAGAGGAGGCAGGGAATTAAAAGGGAGGGTGGGAGTCTTCTCAATGACTCCATCCTGTTTACTTGTGTGGCCGTGCTGTTACCTAACACATATTCATAGTACGTGGAAGCCTTTGTTTTATTTGACTTATATTTTATCTGGTGTGTGAGAATTCAGTGCAAATTTCATAGATCCTCCAACATGAATCTCACCAATGAAAACGACTCACCCTTACTTAGTTAAGAAAGGTAGGCCCTCCCTTTTTTTCATACTGGGGACTGAACCCAGGGGCATTTTACCCGTAAGCCACATCCCCAGCCCTTTTTATTTTTTATTTTGAGGCAGGGTCTTCCTAAATTGCTGAGGCTGACCTCACACTTGTGATCCTCCTGCCCCAGCCTCCTCAGTCACTGGGATTATATTTATAGCCACAATGCCCAGCTAAGAACCTTCTCTTAATAATAAAAATAGCTAATTTAAGTACCCATTAAGTGCCAGACTCTCTACTACACATTTTATATAGTACATGACTTTAAGCCTTTCCATTTTATGAAAAGGGATGATTATCCCCACTTTCCAGATGAGAAAGTAGAGACTCAGAGGGAGAAAAGAGTAGGTAAATTGCTTGAAGTTGCCCAGTAAGAAAGGGAGGGAGACACTATTAGGCCTTGGCGGCAGAAGCAGTCTCAATGTGCACATCTGGTCACTCACTCTCTAAGGAGCAGCTCTGGAAATGCTGGCTAATCCCCTCCACAGGGTGATGAGCAAGAGTCACATTTGCTTTCCCATGGTGGGTACATCCTGTTCTGACCCTCAGACCTGCTGCTACTGACCTTATTTCATTTCATTCCAGACACACACACACTTGAATTTGAGGTCATTCCCTACAGACAGCTTGACTCAGGATTTTTCATTCCTACTCTGGGCATTTCTACCATAAGTTCTCTGAAGGTGGAGAGAAGTGTTCTTTCTAACCTGTCACAGGGTGTGACCTTCCCAGATGGATGGCAGCTCCCTCCTGTCTCAGTGGTTTCTTGTGCTACTCCTTATGCCCCTGGCTTTCCCATCATCCTGTGGGGATGGCAGTGCCAGTCAGTACTGTCCCCGTGACATCGGTGGCATGGTGGAAATGCCGCTTGGACAGAGGGCTGTGCTTCATGATGGCAGAGCATGTGCTGGGCTCAGGCCTGGCTCACACTGGGTTCTGAATGGCTGCACACAGATGTGGATCCCTCCTCCAAGCCCAGTTCAGAGCCCAGCTATGCATCTTTGTGCCTGAGAAACCTGCAGAGCCGAGTATCATTGTATCACTTGGACTTTTGCTGGCTGTATAAAGAAGTTGCTTCTGAAACAGAAGAAATACACCCAGGAGCCTGGTGTGGTGGCGCATGCCGTGATCCCAGCTGCTCGAAAGACTGAGGCCGGAGGAGTTCAAAGCCAGCCTCAGCAACTGAGCAAGGTCCTAAGCAACTTAGTGAGACCCTGTCTCAAAATATAAAAGGCTGGTGATGTGGCTCAGTGGTTAAGCCCCCTGAGTTGAATCCCTGGAACAGAAAGAAAGAAGGAAAGAAAGGAAGGAAGGAAGGAAGGAAGGAAGGAAGGAAAGAAGGAAGGAAGAGAGGGAGGGAGGGAAGGGGGGGGAGGAAAGAAAGGAAAGAAAAGAAAGGAAAGAAAGAAAGACACCCTGGACTGATGGGCCCATTAGACTCTTTGCTAATGTGAATATCTGGAAGACTGGCTGGTGATGGAAAGTGAGATGGGGTGGGAGCTAAAAATTAAGGGCAGTGGGTCTCCTGGCAGTTTCCCCAGCTGAGGTGCTGGGGGTGGGGGTCTCAAGTTGTGCAAAAGTGGCAGATTGGCTCAACTCAAGTTGGCAGACTGGCCCTGATGCTTTTTTCTTTGGCTGTGAAATCTGATAGTGAGGAAGCCTGTTAAACTGGTGCCTCTTGAGGACGCCCAGGCTGCATTCTTCCTAACACCATGTCTACTGCAGCCTCAGGATCTGGAGTCAGGTGCATCAGCATTGGTGTTTGAATTCTGAATTGGCCTCCTGTCAGCTGTGTGACCTCTGTCATATGGCTTAACCTCTCTGAGCCTGTTTCAACTCATCTGTAAAGTGGTATAATCATAACACTGCATTATATCATATTATATATTATAAAATTACAACAGTATATAAAATTATAAATTTATAATCTATTTGAAAGTATACCATGTCATGACAATATATTATATATAAAGTATTGTATATAATATATTGCAATACTGTAATGCTATCTGTATGTCATATAGTACCATTATGATATAACATAATAACCTCTCATAAAGTTATCATGAGGCTTGGTTTATGTAGGTAAAGTGCTCAGTTCCTGATAAAGCCATACCTGAATCACTGTTAATTGTTGAGATAATTAGCATTAGGTGTGATCTCTGGCTTGCAGCCTTGCAGCCTATAAAACCAGGGCACATTTTTGCAAATGTCATGGTACAGTTGCTTTGGAAGCAGTGAAGCCCATCAAGTAATTAGGAAGGCAAAGCCCAGTTGTAACTGGGAGGAGTATTAATGACATATAAAATTTCTCCTTGAAGACAGAAATTTCTTTTCAGAAGAACTTACACCCACACGCCGCTTAATAGAGAAGGATATTAAATCTAACTACTACCCACATGTCCTCTATTTATCTCCAGATATTACTGGCCTGGGTTTCTGTTGTTATGTGAGGTTGCAGGGGAGGGTGAGGCAGGAGGGGTCTGACTTAAATGCATGTCTGATGGGGGTTACCAGAGGCTCTGGCCAGGTGGCCCAGCTCTCCTATCCTACTTCCATGTCCCTGCTTAAACAGTGTTCTGGGAGCTGGGTCTGGGAAAGAGAGGGAGGGAGCACCATGCTGTCATCTGGTGAATACTTGGTGACAGAAGTGGAGTTAGAATCCTTATCTCTCGAGTCTATGTAGTGGTTATTATCTCCCCTATTTTGTACATAGGAAAACTAAAGTTCAAGAAATGACCCTCATGTTCAGGATCATAGGGCTAATCAAACACTGTGGAATTTGAGAATAGGCAATTGAGATCACGCTCCTGATTTAACCTCTGTGGCCATAATTAGATTGTTAACATCCCTGGGCCTCAGTTTTTGTTTTGGAGGGTAGGAAGTGCTACCCTCCAAAACCCAGGGCCTCACCTGTGCTAGGTAAGTGCTCTTCCACCGAGCAACATTCTCAGACCCTCAGTTTTCTTATTTATTAGGTAGGAATAATAATGAACCCTAGCTCAGAGGGTGAGAATCAGTGAGATTAACTATATAAAATCTTAGCTTATGCTTTTGTAAGTACTCAATACCTGTTAGTTGATGTTACTATTATAATTACCTTGTATTTTAATTTCTCTCTTTTGCATGGTAGAGATTTTTACTCAGGTCTGACACACTGCAAAGCCTGGGCTCTGGTCACTGTGTGCTTTCTGCTTGCGTAATTGCTGATTATAGCAGAGAGGTCCAGGTGAAGGTGACTGTCATATAATTGACACCTTTTGGGAAACCTCAGGAAAAGTCCAAGGTGGATCTTTTCCAGATATGTTTTCAGCCAGCATAAATTGGCATATCTATATTGACAGGCATCACATTTGCAAAAATATTGGAAAGGATAATCCTGTAGGTCTGGTTGGCAGCTACAAAATTTGATTTCATTTGCAAGACAGAAATCAGGGCTTCTCACCCTGACCCACCCTGAAACTGCCTGCACCACACCTCAGGATCTTGATTCATACAGAGAAGTTTGCAGGCCAGAACACCAGTGTTGACTTGTTAGGCAGTGGCCACACGTCCTGATGATCATCTTTTTAAAAATCTGTAACTTATGTCTAACCTCTGTGTAGATGTTGGGGCTCCCCAACATGTGCAACCAGGGAGCCTTGTAGGCCAGCTGAAACCATAAGTATCACCTGATTGCTTCTGTTTGGGAATGGTTCATGTGTGACAAATAAAGACGGGAATGTGGTCTGACTTTTTGGTTGCATCCTGAGAGTACTTCAGGATTTTATTTTATTTATTTATTTATTTTGGTTCTGAGGATTGAACCCAGGGGCACTTGACCACTGAGCCACATCACCAGCCCTATTTTGTATTTTATTTAGAGACAGGGTCTCACTGAGTTGCTTAGGGCCTTGCTAAGTTGCTGAGGTTGGCTTTGAACTTGTGAACCCCCTGCCTCAGCCTCCACTGCGCCTGGCGGGATTTTATTTTTATGGGTGAAAAAAGTGGACTACTTTATGGAACCATGAGGCTTTCCTCCTGGGGAGTTGGGAAGGAATTTGGAATGAATTGGGCTGCTGAAGACAGAGCTCCAGCCAAAAGCTGGAGAAAACTCCAGTCACCTGGTTCACCTGGTCCTTTTTTTCAGCTATTTTCCTTTGTGATAAACCTGCATTTGAAACCAGTGATCTCTTCAGAGCATCTCATCAGTGAATAATGAAGGTGTTGTCTTTTCTCCTCTTGTAGGCCTAAACGGCAGCGGCAAAACAACTTTCCCATGTTTCCCTCTCCGAAAGCCTGGAACTTCAGAGGGGTAAGTGTCTGCCCTGGGCAGCTTCTGCTGTTAAAGGTCCTGTTCCAAATATGTACTCCAGCCTCCAGAGAGGTCACTGTTAGGGTTTGTTTGACTTATAAAGTTTCCACCAAAAAAGCGTCTGTTTTTTTCCCAGGGAGGTCATGTTTGCATCAGCCGTTGTGGGCCAAAAAGTGTCTGCTGACATTAGCCCACCCTGAACATCACAGGATGTAGGAAGTGGCTTGTGAAGAAGCTGAAAAGGGTCATGGTCAGTGGGGTGAGCATTGGTCATTTCTCTTGGAACCTGGAAGGAGCCCATGTGCATGAAGGGAAAGAGAAGTGAGAAATGTGCATTCTCTTAATCCATTTGTGCTTTCATGGGGAACTTTGTTTTCCAGAAGTCTGAAGGCTTTAAACAGACTTGAAAGGGAATCATTGATTCTTCTAAACACAGAGCAATAGATGTTAGAGATGCATGGTTGTAGCCCTTGATGTAACAGGGATGATAATATGATCAGTCACAGTGCACGGAAGTCCTATGTGTGCTAAAATCAGTTCTAACACTGACCTGGGGTGGAAGGAACCTTTGCCTTTGTAGGGAAGGCTCTGAGCTGTGTCACCTCCAGCCTCTTGTGTGTGGTGTTCCTGGCCCAGCACTGCACTCCTACCCTCCTGCTCCTGGCCATCCACTTCATCCACAGGGGATAAGCCTTGACATCACCTTTCTGGGAAGTCATCACTGCTACCGCTCTGACTCTGAGCCTGAGGTCCCCTCCTAAGTACCCTAAGTACCCTGCTTTGTTAGCATTTAACTGAAATTCAAGATTGGAAGCTGTAGGCCAGAGGTGCGTGGAAACCTTCCCACTCTCTTTTGTTACTACTATGTTCCTGGACTTGGCACAATTCCTGGCACTTGCATACTTAATTAATTAGATGAATGGATGAAATGGATGAATGAATGAATGAAGGAATGAATGTTTCACATCCATCTGACATAAAACCCCATGTTGCCTTTAGATTGGGTTTCAAGCCTTTAGTCTATCAATTATTATTCTGACTCTTTGCACTGTAAAATCTTACATAGATCTCACTTGTTTTCCTGAGGTGTCTTATTAAAAAATAAATGTAGATCAGAGCACTCTTTTAGCTCAGGCTACAGTGTACTTTTCATTAAGTACAAAGAGAAATGTGTTGACTTCCGAAATAGATGTGTGTGGCTTACTGAATGCAAGTCTTGTGCTTCCTAAGTTGTTTATGGTTTAACAGGTAAGATCCCCATTTCTTAAAGTGTGTTCAGTTGAATGATCATAACCACTAAGTGAAAAAAAGGCTTGTGTGGTCAAATAAATTTGGGACATTCCAAATGCACAAATTTAAATATGTTCACTGCATGGCTTCTCAGAGCTTTTGATGTGTTGATGTGCAGGGAGACTTCACAAGAAGAGTTGACAGAATTTAGAGTAGTATCTAAAATCACGGACCATGAAACCTTTCACTGACTCAACAGTCTGTACACACTTTGGAAGTTGACATGTAGAGTCAATTTTGGACAGTAGACAAATTGGATCTCCTGTGAGCAGGTTAGTCTTTTTGAGGATGTTTTTTCTGGTGGTCTTCTGATCCAGTCTCCCTTCAGTGTTGCTCTTCTGATTCAACAGTGGTCATTGGCCGATGGTGGTGGATCTATGTGGGGCAACAAGCTACCCAAGTTTACCTGGGGACTGTCCTGGTTTTAGGGCAGTAAGTCTTGCACCTCAGGAAACCCCTTGGACCCAGGCTCGCTGGGATAATTGATTGCCCTACCTGTGGCCTTGGACTTTTTCTATAACTTCTTCTTGAAATACATTTTGTAGATATTTGAGCATGACTCTAACTTAATAGAACTTTCTGCTCCAAGGAACCGGTTAGGAACATATGTGCTTCGAGTGACACTCTGTTTGCCTCATCTTTGCCAAATCTAAGACAACAGTGACATTTAAAACTAGTATTGCTGTGCAGGGGGTCACAAAACCTGCCCTAAGCTAACTGTAACCAAGTAGGTGTCTGAATCTAATGCAGTATGGACTTCAATTTCCTATTGGCCCTTAAATCCTTAGCCATCTCAGGAGAATGTTTCAGAGCATTACAATAGCTTGTCTGAATAGAGAGCATTAGGTGGCTAGGTCAGCTGTGCAGTTTGCTTGGCCTCATGTACTTGCTTTGATTTCTTCTGGACTTGGGGCTTTTCGGTAAAGCGAGACAAACTGGCATCAAAATACACCAGGGGGAGAGGTTTGGAACCTGCCCGACTGCCAAGTTCCTCTGTGGCTAAATCAGTCTCTCTCTACCTTGGAGTAGAATCCTCAGGGACATGGTGGGAATAGAAGGGAACCCAACCAAGTGGAAACACCCTTGCTCCCAGCCAGGACATTCTTCATAATCGTCATTATGGTAATTGAAGTTGACGAAGGACCCAGGCTGCCAGGATGAAGATGTTTAAGGCACTGTCTAGCCGATACATTTTCTGTAATGAAATTTGACTCTCAGGTCTCTTAGACAGAGCCGTGCATGCTGTTCTAGGGCAGGGTACACTTTCTGTGAACACTTTGTTTTCTTCTTGATTTAGAAAGGAAGCTTTTAGAATCTCTGTACTAGCAATTTTTCCATGTTTATGTACCTGGAAGAGAAACCCATTATATTAGAAGCATTCGTAATCCCATTCCTCTTTAGCTTCTAAAGAAAAAGGATTCTGTGTTTGTTCACCCAGGTCCTGGGCATTTATGAATCTGGAGGGGTGGGGCCCAGGGACACAGTGGTGAGCAATGAACTGGAAAAGGCAGAGAAGCAGGAGTCATGTTGCTCTAGATGAGAAGTAAAGAGGATACATGTAGGTTAGGAATAGACATTTGGGGAAAGAAGAGATTTCAGAATAATGTTAAAGAAGGTCTTGCACAGTGGATTGTATTGTTACCACCCCACCTTCCCTGGAAATGCTTGCTGTAGACCTGCATTGGTCCTCAAAGCATTAGGAGCTGCATTTGGGATTTTCCTTTTTTGCTGGAGGGTTTGACTGTGCAGAGGCACAAGAAAGATCAGTCATGCTTGGATGATATGTCCTCTCTACTTTCCAAGTGGTTTAGCCCTTCCCCAGGTTGCCATCGTTGCTGACTGTATTCAGCACTCCCTTCTGGTACCGAGCTGAGACAGAGGCCGTGGGTGTTTCTGACCTTTTAGGGCCTCCTCAACTCCCAGGCAAGGGTGGTGCTGTGCCCATCTCTCACCAGAATCTGTACTTGCTGTAGATCTGTTCAGGGAGAGAAGCTGAGAGCATGGTTTGGGTTGGGGTAATCTTGGTAAGAACATTTAAACCAGAGTAAAACCAGAACAGAACGTGGAGGAATGAAAAGGTCCAGGAGGTGGGACCCTGTGTGTGTGGAGTTTCTTGCTCCCAGATGCTCTTCTGTCAGGTACACTCTGCACATCTGGTCCCCATCTGGTTGGGGAAGTGCTGAGCTCAGAATTTCCATCCTTCCTTGTGACAATGTTTTATACAACTACTCCTGTTAACACAAAGAGAGCAGACAGGCATAGACAGACAGAGACTCAAGGAGGGAACTCACACTAGAACTAAAAATTGGCAAGAATACAGCTCCAGCCATTGCCTTCTAAGTGACTAGGAAATGCTTAGCAGGGCCCTACTGTGTGCAAAGCATTGTTTTAGTACTGGAATTGAATTGACCAACTTTCAGTGACTTTCTTGTCTCATTCTCTAGTGGCTGGTCTGAAGTTTTTTTTCTATTTTTTTAAATTTATTTAATTTTGATTCATTGAACACAAATGGAGTACAGCTATTGTTTCACTGGTTGTACACAAAGTAGAATCTCACCATCTGTGCATTCATACATGTACACAGGGCAATGATGTCTGTCACACATTCTGTTATTATTCTTACCCCCCCACCCTGACCCCACCCCTCCCTTCCCTCTATGCTATCTATCCTTCCTCCATTCTTGCCACCCTTCCACCCTGCATTATGCATCATCATTCACTTATCAGAGAGACCATTCGGCCTTTGGATTTGGGGAATTGACTAATCTCACTTAGCATAACAGTTTCCAACATCATTCATTTACCTGCAAATGCCAGAATTTTATTCTTCTTTATGGCTGAGTAATATTCCATTGTGTATATATACCACAGTTTCTTTATCCATTCATCTATTGAAGGGCATCTAGGTGGGTTCCACAATCTAGCTATTGTGAATTGAGCAGCTATGAACATTGAGGTGGCTACATCACTGTAGTAATCTGATTTTAAGTCCTTTGGGTATAGGCCAAGGCGGGATAGCTGGGTCAAATGGTGGATCCATTCCAAGTTTTCTAAGGAATCTCCACACTGCTTTCCAGAGTGGCTGCACCAACTTGCACTCCCACCAGCAATGTATGAGTGTACCCTTTTCCCCACATCCTCGCCAACACCTGTTGTTGCCTGTATTCTTAATAAAAGACACTCTAATTGGGGTAAGATGAAATCTTAAGGTGATTTTGATTTGCATTTCTCTTATAACAAGGGATGTTGAACATTTTTTCATAAATCTGTTGATTGCTTGTAGATCTTCCTCTGTAAAGTGTCTGTTCATTTCCTTGGCCCATTTATTGATTGGGTTATTAGTGTTCTTGGTGTAAAGATTTTTTAGTACTTTGTAGATTGGTCTTAAGTTTTGCTATGCCATTTGGGAAGAAATTTCTGGACTTGTACTTAGAAGGGTGTGGGGGTCCTCTCTGCCACGTCCCACATGGAAGAGAAAAGAGTTAACTGCTGGAGGAGAATGTTGGCTGTATATCATTTAATTACCCAAAAAGCTTATCTACTCAATAAACACATAAGAACGAATGTTCTTTTTAAATGAGAGGGGGCATGACGAGTTTGGCCAGACCAGCTCTGGCCTCTTGCAACTTGCCCAACTCTCTTTTATTTATAGACACACAGGTAAAGGGGGCCAGGACTGGGAGGAGCTTCTTCTGTGATGTTTAGGGTAGATTTAGGGGAGCCATTCTCTTAAGGGGGAAAATTCCAGAAGGAGACAGGGAACCACTCCTATACAGTGCCACAGGCCTCCTGGCAATTCCTAGAAGCCAGGCCTCTGTGTCCCATGGCTCAACCTAGTCTGATTCTTCTAAATAAGAATGACTTCCCACAGAAGGGCATACCATTGTAGCCCTGCCCTTTTAATTTTTAGATGAGAAAAACAAGGCCCAGGATAGTCAGGACTCTTGGTTATGAGTGATAGAAACTTGGTTAAAACTGAATTGCTTGGATTGCAGATATAGCTCAGTTGGTAGAGCACTTGCCTCACATGTACAAGGCCCTGGGCTCAATCCCCAGCACCTCCAAAAAAGACAGCAAAACAATTTCTTGAAGGCTAGATTGAGGTGCTCTGAAATTCACAACTCAGTAGAGTGACAGTCTCTACTGCTCAGAATACACCAGGCCATGTCGGTGTTTATTGTGGCCCCCTCTGTGCTGCAAAAGAAACCAGCAAACCTTCCTCATCTTTTGAACCCTCAGTTTGTACATTTATTTCTATTTATTGAACATTGGTTCCAGGCCAGGCTGTTGCAGCCCTGCGTGGAAGAGAGCACAGTTGTCCCTCAATATTTGTGGTGTTGGGGGGAGGGAGGTTGGTTCCAGGAGCCCTGTGGATATCAAAGTCCTTGGATGCTCAGGTTCCTTATATAAAATGGCATAGTACCTTATGCACATCCTCCTGGGTACTTTATATTATCTGTATGTTACTGACAACACCTAAAACAAGGTAAATAGTTGTTATACAGTGTTATTTAGGGAATAATGACAAAAAGTCTGTACATATTCAGGACAGATGTGGGATTTTTTTTCCGATTATTTTTGATCCACAGTTGGTTGAATCTGTGGATGCAGAACCCATGGATAATAAGATCTGGCTGTGTTTATTCCATTTAAAAGTTGAAAGCCAGGTATCATGGTGTACACCTTCATTACTTGGAGGCTGAAGCAGAACAGTTGTTTTAGCCCAGGAGTTGGAGATCACCTGGACAACATAGTGTGACCCTGTTGAAAAATAAAAAGAAAAAAAAAGTGGAAATGAGTCTCACATCTGCTCACTTGTTTTGAAGGACAGCTGTAGTAAGTGACAGAGTTAACATTTGAACCCAGGACTTCCCATCCCAGCCCATTGGAGTGTATATCCCCTTTAAAGCAAGCTTGATGACACATACCTTGTCCTCAAAGAGGGTTAAACATGAAGATCTTTTACAAGTCCTAGAAATAAGGAAATATTCTATCTTTAATTTCCCATTACCCAGAATCCCTTTAAATTCTGTCCTGTTCCCTTGAACTTTATTTGAAAAGTTTGATCTTCCCTTTCATGAAAAAATGATGTTATTCCATTTTGTAATGGTAATTATGAAAATGATAATAATAGCTCCACTTATCCCAGGTAACTAACTCCTAGCATTCACTTACCTTATACACAGGCTTTGTAAAGTGGTATATGAATATATTATTTCCCAGAATAATCCTGCAAGATACGTGTAGTTTGAACTTCATTCTCATTTTATGGACTAGGAAATAGAGTATGTTAATTTTCTATTTCTGAGTAACAAATTTGCTCAAATTTAGCAGTGTATGCAGGACCCATTCATTAGCTCACAATTGTATAGATCAGAAGTTAGGACATGATGTGGCTGAGATCTCTGCTCAGGCTCCCATGAGACATGGGGTCAGTCTGGGCTGGGTTCTCTCCAAGGCTCAGAGTCCTCTCTCAAGCTCATTCAGGCTGTTGGAAGGATTCAGTTCCTTTTGGTTCCTGGGAGGTCCCCATTCCCTTGCTGGCTATCAGCTGGGGGTGCTGTCCACTCCTCAAGGTCATTCTCAGGTCTTTGTCATGTAGCCCCTTCCATCTTCAAAGCCAACAATGGAGCCTCTCCTTTACAATAAATCCCTTCCTGCTTCCCATCATCCTGACTTCAGGAAGAAAGCGAATTCCTTTCAAGGGCTCAGCAGATTAGATCAAGTTACACAGATGCTGTCCCTCTTCATGGTCCAGAAGTCCATGTTTAGTAACCTGATCATGGGGGTGATGCCCCACAACTCTCTCAGGTCCTGCCTGTACTCCAGGTGATGGGATTGTACAAGGCATATACACCAAGAGATGGGGAACCTTGGGGACATCTTGGAACTCTGCCAGCCCCCACAGGGGTTGAGAGGGGAGCAGCTTGCACAGGGCCACGCAGCAAGTACGTAGTAGTAGAAGGTGATTTTTGAACCCAACCTCACCTGGTTTCAAATTCTATGTTCTTGAGCAGCACCTTTTTGTAACTTCTCTTCCATGTGAAATTATTTGCAAGAGGGGAAAATACTTACAATTTTCTTTTTATACTAAGCTCCCTAGTGTGCAAAGGACTCTTGCAAAGCAATGATACAAATTTTAAAACCCAAGAGGAAGAGTTAACAGACTGGAGTAAGTGGAAACCAAAGAGAAAATACATATATGATCAGTAAGCAAAGTCAAATGTTCATTATAATTAATCAATTTAAAATATTTTAAAATGACCAAAGTAATAAAAAATAATAGCAATAATAATGTACTTCATTTATTTAACTCTTGCAGTGTACTTGATACCATTCCTAAAACTTTGTAAGTCATCACATCTCCCAGCAGCCCTGTTTAGTAGATATGATTATCCCCACTTTCCAAATGGGAAAACTGAGACCAGAATCATCCCCAACACCCCACAGCGATTAAATAATGAATGCTTTTGAACTAAGGCAGTCTGGCCTCAAAGCATGTGCTTTCAACAACATGGTCTCTGTGACAGGTACAAATAATGTAAAACACATGTGCATAGATTTAAATCAATAACTGAAGAAAAGAAAACTAAGTTGGACACAGTGGCACAAACTTGTAATCCCAGCTACTCAGGAGGCTGAGGCAGGAGGATCACAAATTTGAGGCCAGCCTCAGCAATCAAGAGAGACCCTATCTCAAAATAAAAAATAAAATGAGCTGGGGGTGTGACTCAGTGGTAGAATGCCCTTGGGTTCTAGTACCCACCCCTACCACATACAAAAAACCCTAAAATCTAAAATAATAAAATCTAAAGTAACAAACTAAAATGACCCCTTTTGCAGGGAAATAATATACCACTATGTACAGAGAAAACACTCTGGGGAATCTCACCCTTGACTGACAGTCTGGGATGGGTAAGATCTTCAGGAACTCTTGTTACCTACTTTTTGAAATGCCTGAATTTTCTAGAGAGAGCATGTATTGCATTTGTAATTAGCAAAAACAAATAACTTGTAATAATTAGAAGAGATCTTCCATAATAAAAAAAATTTCATAAGCAAGAAGAGTCATATTTTTAAAAGTTTTGGGTCTTAGAACATATCAGGGTGTGTCACTGAATATGTGTTGTGCCAGGCATCGGGGGCTGATCAAATCTGGGAGTTCAGAAAGGGCCTGTACATTCCGTGCCACAAGACATTTGCTTCGACTGTCTCCTCAACTTCCCACCTCCCTGACAGTCATTCTAGAACAAATTCCATGCACACTGGGGGTTAGGCATTTCACCCTCCAATCTGAATGGTTCATACCCTTGAGTCCAGTGGATAGTCCTTGACAGTTATAACAAAAGCTTAAGTAGTGAAAAGGTATGTGCTTTGCAATCAGAATGCCAGATTGGGGACTTCAGACTAGATACATTTCAGAGCATCAGGTCCCATATTTGCAAAATGAGAATGGACAATAGTGGCATCTTTTCAAACATGAGACTCAGTAATGATGTATATGTGTCCTGGATATGATGCTTTTCACGTAGTTAAGTGTGCAGAAAACATACTTAACTCCTTGTAATGAGGGTTCCTTTACACCTAAAATGACTTTTCCAAAGACACATATTTGCCAGATGCTTTTTTGATGTGAGGCACTTTCTTTAAAAGGAAATACTGACTCTCCGGTTTCTATTTAGCCCTGCTACATTTCCCTTCAGACAGTAGAGCAGCCAGCCCCAGTGTAGTTGCTGACCCCTGTGAGGAAAAGCCCATGTTGTCTTTCCCCTGCTAACACCAAAATTATGCTGGCATAGTGAAGCTCATTTTTAGATTCAAAGCAATTTCTTTTTCTGGACATAATTGAGATCTGTGGGGTTGTAGTGGGCTTGTGTGCCAGTTGTGCAGATTCTGCACATTTAAGGCAGAATTTATAGAGCCTTTATTTTATGTAGTTATCCCTTCATTTAGTCTCTTTTCATTATAGGATTATGCAGAATAAAAGATGCTTTAACTTTGGTCTCTGGGTCTTATTAGGAAATCTTAGTTTCAAGTGACAGAAATTCAGATTAGCTTAAGCAAGGAATTTTTACACATATAAAGGTGTGGGAAGTATTTCATGAAATGCAGTGGAGCCCAAGCCCCTGGAACTAGATGCTAGAAGCCCCTGAGATTCCCAGCTATACTCTGCTATTGCCACCTTTGCTCCACAGTTGACTCCTTCCATTTCCCCATACTGTGGAAATGCAGCCATCTGCCTCTCAAAGCCAGCATTCCTGGGGAGGATTCTGATTGGTCCAGTGTGGGTCCTGGACCAATCAGCAGTGACCAGGGAGTAGGGTAATATTGCACCACCACTGTGGCTCCTATGGTAACCATAGTGACAGAGGAAGAGAAGGGGCAGTTTCTGGAAGGGAAGCGTCACTAGGTAGATGCAAACAATTCCTGTCTATGAAAGTCGTTCCCATCACTCCTCTGGTAGTACAGAGTGATCATCTGATTCCGAGGGTCTAACTTTTCTTCTTTGGAATGGAAGCAGTCCATTTAGGGTTTTTTTGTTTTTGTCTTTGTTTTTTTAATTGGTTCTCTTTAGTTCATTTTGACATAATTATAAAAGCATGGAATATATCTTGTTCTAATTCAGTCCCTAGTACCTTTCCTTCCCCTTCCTTCCCTGCACCCTATTTAATTATTGAGTCCTTTTTTTTTTTTTTTTT
>JAJEJO010003114.1:0-10035 GCA_020662805.1 Glaucomys volans
ATATCACAATAATCTCAAAAACTAATTGGGGATTAATCTAATAAGGGAGGTAAAGAACCTCTAAAATGAAAACTACAGAATACGGAAGAAAGAATTTGAAGAAGACACAAGAAGATGGAAAGGCCTCCCATGTTCTTGAATAGGGGAATTAATATTGCTAAAATGGCCATACTATCAAAAGCATTATAAAGATTCAATGCAATGCCCATCAAAATACCAAAGATATTCCTGTCAGAACTTGCAAATGCTATTCTAACATCCATTTGGAAAAAATACCCATGAGAGCCAAAGCAATTCCGAGCAAATATTGCAATGCTGGAGGCATCACAATACAGGATATCTCAAACCATACTGTCGAGCTATCATGACAAAAACAGCATGGTTCTAGCACTAAAACAGACATGACGACCAAAGGAATGAAATCAAGGCACAGAGAAACACCCACACAAATACATACTCGACACAGGTGCCAAAACATACACTGGAGGAAAGACAAACACTAAACAAACACTTCTCAAATGAAGAGATACAATGCCAACAAATATATGAATAAAATTCATCATCTATAGCAATGAAGGAAATTCAAATCTAAACTTCATCAAGATTTCATCTCACTCCAGTCAGAAAGGCAATTATCAACAACACAAACAGTACGTATTGGCGAGAATGATGGAGAAGAGGTATGCTCACGTAGTGTTTGTGGGACTGAAAATTAGTGCAACCATTCTGGAAAGAGGTATGGAGGTACCCCACAAAATTGGAAATGGACCCACCATATGACTCAGCTATCACTCTCCTCAGTATATATCCCAAAGTTCTAATACCAGCATACTATAGGGATGTAGCCCCATCAATGTCTATACCAGCACAATTCAAAATAACCAAGCTAGCCAAGCACAGTGTGCACACTAATACCCTAGCTGCTCAAGGGCCTGAGGCAGGAGGATTACAAATTCAAAGCCAACATCAGCAAAAGCAAGGCACTAAGCAATTCAGTGAGACTCTGTCTCCAATTAAATACAAAATATGGCTGGGGATGTGGCTCATGGCCAAGTGCCCCTGAGTTCAATCCCTGGTACTGACAACCCCTCAAATTGCCCAAGCTAGAGATACAACTTTGGTGCCCTTCAACAGATGAATGAATGAAGAAAATATGTGATACATACATATACATATATGTATATGTTACACAGATGCACATGCATATATATGCATATATGTACATATCATGGACTATTCCTCAGCCATAAGGAGTCAACAAATTATGGCATTTGCCAGTAAATGTTTGGAACTGCAGGCCATTATGCTAAGTGAAGAGAGCCAGGCCAGAAAGTCAAAGGTAGAATTTTTCTCTGATATGCAGAAAATAGTCCAAAACAAAGGGGGGGATGCTATCAAAATAGAAGTGGAGTAGAGGCAGAGGAGTGAAGAAGAGGGAGGAGGGATGGAAAAAATGCAAGAACAGTAGAATCAATCCAACCTAAATTTCCTATGCACATATAGTCATATACCACAGTGATTTGCATCAATAGGTACATCCACAAGACATGAATCTTAAAAAGAACTATAAGTAGCAGAAAGATTAGAAGAATAGGGGGAGGGGAAAGTGGGAGAGAGGAGGAGAGGGGAGGGAAAAGTACTAGGGATTGAAATAGAGCAAACTGTGTTCCATATTTTATAATTATGTCAAAATGAACCTAATGTCATCTGTAGCTACAAATAACCAATAAAAATTGTGAGTAATCAAAAGAAGAGGACAGATTGGAGGAAGGCTTCCTTACCACTTGCTCCATGGTGTGGAATTCAAGGTGTGGGACTACTGCTTCTCAGTGAGTTGGGAAAAGGGTACTTCACTAAATCCAACATCATATCTGAGGCTTTTAGAGACACAGAAACTCAAGTGAATTAAACAAAGGAAAAGAAAAGGTACACTGGAGTTAAGCCAGTGGCTTCTGTGACACTGACACTGCTTCCCCACAAGGGGGAGGGACACCACAAGCACAAAGGCATGGAAAACCTGCAGAACACAAAGCTGTCTGAAATTGGCCACACAGCCAACGGGGTGTTTGAAAAGTGCTCTGTGAATCTCAACTGCCAAGCAAACAACTGAGTTGAAACATTCTCAAGAAACCACACTGCAGCTTCCTCCTGTGGGAACCCAGGAGATCGATCAGAGCTAATATAGCCATGCTGTCTGTACAAGTGCCTACCAGATATGATTGAAACAAGCATGGAGAAAATTGCACCCAGAGGGATTCAACTCAGAGATATGGACAGGAGTGCAATTTACCTTCCTTTTGTGTCTGGTGGCTCACATGACCAGTGTGTGTGTGTGTGCGTGTGTGGGTGTGATTTTACCCAGAAAATTCAATGTGAGACTTGAGTCTGGGAAGGTCACATTCACTGGTAGTGGAGTGTGTGCATCCTGGGGGAGGCTGACACCCTAAAGAACAAGGAGAATGGTTAGGAGGGCCCTCTGAGGATCAGCATAGGCCCAGCCCTGCGACATGTTGATTTAAGCTCTCCAGAGAAAATACCACATAACAAACTCCCATCAACCTGATTAGAGCTAAACCCCAGCCACCAGGACTTCCCACTTACAACTCCATAGATTTGGTCTGTTGGGTCAAAACTGCTTTTGACATTCCCATTCTATCCCTACTATATACAGGTGAGAAGGAAACGTGGAAGCTATTACAGGCAGCTTCAATTCCACTTCACTACAGTGACAGCCCACTGAGGAATAAAAAAGGAGTGCCTAACAACCCCAACTTCTTGTGTGCTGCAAGGGAGACACAGCCCCAGAAGTGTAACGAAGGCAGTTCTGCACAAGAAGTGCCACAGCTTGCCTACCTGAGCTCAAACAGCTATTTCATTGTGACTTTGCTATTTTTCCTTTTTCTTATATACATGCATACATATATGTATGTATGTATTCATGTACGTATGTATGCATATGCCTTGGTGTTCATACTCTGCTACTTGATTTGTGTATATGAATTCAGATACATACTTGTTTCCTTTTCTGTTTTACATTTTTATGTTCATTACTCTGTTTTGTCATTTGAGGATTAGGGTTTTATTTACTTGGGGATTGTTGTTTGTCTCTATTGTCTCTAACACCATTCTTCTCACTCTTAATAGCCAGTTTCTCTTGGTATCTCTTTCTCTATAGTTTCTTTTACTTTTTGTCCTCCTCCTTCCCATGTTTCTTCTACTGTCTGTTCACAATTTGTAAACTCTAACATTTCTTCTACTTTCCCATATTTCTTTTCTCCAAATGAAGAACATATTTTATGATCCATTAGAAAGATTTTGGTTTCTAAATTTCTTTTTTTAATTAATTAAATTATTTTTTAATTTTAGGTCATTGTACACAAATGGAGTACAACTATCATTATTCTGGTTGTACACAAAGTAGAATCATATTTTGCATATTTATACATATATATACAGTATAGAAGTTTGTCTCATTCTGTTATCTTTCCTTCCCCACCCACTCCCCACCCCTTATTTTCTTCTATAGAATGCATCCCTTCTCCATTCTTCCTGAGCCTCCCCCAACCCCCGCTATGTGTCATCAACCACTTATAAGAGACATCATTCGGCCTTTGGTTTTTTTGGGATTGGCTTATTTCACTTAACATGATCTTCTCCAAGTCCACCCATTTACCTGCAAATGTCATAATTTTATTATTCTTTATGGCTGAAGAATATTCCGTTGTGTATATATACCACAGTTTCTTTATCCATTACTCTACTGAAGGGCATCTAGGTTGGTTCCATAATCTAGCTATAATGAATTGGGCTGCTATTCATAAGTGATGAATTCTCTGAAAGAGAAGTTAGGAAAACTACCCCATTCACAATAGCCGTGAAAAAAATAAAATATTTGGGAATCAATATAACAAAAGAGGTGAAAGACCTTGACAATGAGAACGACAGAACATTAAAGCAAGAAATTTAAGAAACTCTTAGAAGATGGAAAGATCTCCCATGTTCTTGGATAGGCAGAATTAATATCATCAAAATGGCAATACTACCAAAAGCACTATATAAATTCAATGCAATTCCAATTAAAATCCCAATAACAGACCTCATGGAAATAGAGTAAGCAATCATGAAATTCATTTGGAGGAATAAGAGACCCAGAATAGCTAAAGCAATTCTTAGCAAGAAAGTGAAGCAGAAGGTATCACAAGTTAGACCTTCAACTATACTACAGAGCAATAGTAACAAAAACAGCATGGTATTGGCACCAAAATAGCAGGTAGATCAATGGTACAGATTAGAAGACACAGAGACAAACCCACAAAAATACAGTTTTCTCATACTAGACAAAGGCTCCAAAAACAGACAGTGGAGAAAAGATAACCTCTTCAACAAATGGTGCTGGGAAAGCTGGAAATCCATATGCACCAAAATGAAACTAAACCCTATATCTCACCCTGTACAAAACTCAACTCAAAACTGATCAAAGACCTAGGAATTAGGCCAGAGACCCTGCACCTAACAGAAGAAAAAGTAGGTCCCAATCTTCATCATGTGGGCCTAAGACCAGACTTCCTTAACATGACTCCCAAAGCATAAGAAATTAAACCAGGAAACAATAATTGGGATAGATTCAAACTAAAAAGCTTTTTCTCAGCAAAGGAAACAATCAACAATGTGGAGAGAGAGCCTACAGAGTGGAAGAATATCTTCACCACACACACGACAGATAGAGCACTCATCTCCAGAAGCTATAAAGAAATCAAAAAACTTTACCTCAAGAATACAAATAACACAATCAATAAATGGGATGAGGAAATGAGCAGACACTTCACAGAAGAGGATCTACAAGCAATCAACAGATATATGAAAAAATGTTCAACACCTCTAGTAAAAAGAGAAATGCAAATCAAAACTACCCTAAGATATCATCTCACCCCAATTAGAATGTCTACTATCAAGAATACAAGCAACAATAGGTGTTGGTGAGGATGTGGGGAAAAAGGTACACTCATACATTGCTGATGGGGTCGCAAATTGTTGCAGCCACTCAGGAACGCAGTATGGAGATTCCTTCGAAAACTGGGAATGGAACCACCGTTTGACCAAGCTATCCCTCTCCTTGGCCTCTACCTAAAGGACTTAGAAGCTGCGTACTACAGTGATGCAGTTTCTAAATTTCTAACCCAACCTCCCCTCCTCCATGGTGCTATAGTTATTAACCACTGTGGATAGATTGGTTGATACATGACGGGTTTTTAAAGGTGGATCTTCTTCAAGGTAGTACACTGCTATTGCTGATGGCAGTTGCTGAACCTTCCATTCCTCTTTTTGTGGCAATTAGTGTTGTAGATGTCATAATAGGCACTGGGTGTTTCTTTCAATGTTGTATAAAGTCTGTTGCTCCATCCCCCTTTTTCTGCAGAGTACTAGGAACCTACAGGGACACCATGAATTCGCATGGTAGGGACTCTGCTGCTGAGCTCATTCCAAGACTCAGCCAAGACAAAAAGCACCTTGCACTACCCATAAACCACACTTGAACTTCAGTGGTATTTCAATACAAAAACAGATGGCTGGGCCCCAAGTAGGTGGAGACCTCAGATCCCACACATGGACATCCACTTCTACAACAGAAACAGAGGCAATTACCTTCCTTGTGTTATACTGTGGATACCACACATTCAAGGAGCCTTAATGTACACTGCATCCATACCCCTTTAGGATATGGTCTTGTCAAGTGAAGAGAAATCACAAATGGCATACTCCACGTAGTCTACCATATACAACACAATTGAAGGACTGCATGATCTACAAGCACCCATTGATTGGGAAACCTACAAGGGCAAGTGGAATATTCAAGCTCTGACACAATACACATTGCAAAATATTACAATGATCAACACCACACAACCTGAAGAAAAATGATATTTCAAAACATACTTCCAAATATATTAAAAATTTCCAAACATTCTGATGTCCCTGAACACATTGCCCAGAGAAGGATATGCCCCAAATAGGCCCACACACACTAATAGAAGAGAAAAACATCCAAACAGATGCAGAAATCCCAACACAGGAATACAAGAAACATGAAAAAACAAGGTAACATGATATATCCTATGCTTCATAATCCAACTGTCTCCAATGATACTGAAGTGCATGAACCACCAGATAAAGTATTCAAAGGAACAATTACAAAATCATCAATAAATACAAAGAACACTTATAACATCCAAATGAATTAAGGAAGTGAGTACAGGATATGAATGAGAAATTCAATAATGAGATAGCAATACTGAAAAAGAAATGAACAGGAATCTTGGTAATGAAAGGTAAAATAAATCAAATCAAATGCTCCCTTGAAAGTCTCTGTAATAAAGTAGAACATGAATCCGGTGGATCTCAGAGGGGGAAGATAAAGTGGTCAGCCTTGAACATTCTACACTACCAATGAAAAGATGTCACCATGGCCAGAATATACAAGAACTCTAGGACAACTTTCAGTCACCAAATTTAAGAATCACTGGTTAAAAAGGAGGGTTGGGAGATGCAGGTAATGGCATCTTTACCTCTTCAGGAAAAGAATAACAAAATTTCCCAAACATGGAGAAGGAGATGGATGTGCCTATGGAAAGCATTCAGAAGTCTCTAAGGACAACATCCAATAAGAATCTTTCCATGACACGTTACAATTAAAATGCCTAATATACAGAGCAAGTGGAGAGTTTTAGAAGTCTGAAGAGGAAATATCAAGTCACATTTAGAGGTAACCAATTAAGAAGTACTTATCATTTCTCAGGTCAAACTCTAAATTTCAGAAGGATTGGGAAGGATTCAGAAGGATTGTTACAAGCCCTGAAGGAAAATAACTGTCAACCAAACTTGCAATATCCAGTAAAACTATCTGTCAGAATCAAAGAAGGAATAAAACCTTCCAAGGTAAGCAGAACCAAAAAGAACTCATAACTGCTAAACCGGCACAACAGACAATCCTTCAAGAAATACCACAGGAGAAAACAAAAACAAACTATAAAGCTCACAAACGGATAAATCTCAATGAGGAGTAGCTAAGAAAAAGAGAATCAGGAACAAATTAAACATCAGAAAAACATGGTGAGAATTAATAAAAGTCTCTCGGTAATAAAAAAGGAACATAAAGAATCTCAACTCTTCAACTCAAAGGCATAAGTTTGTGGATCAAATTAGGAAACAAATCCCAACAATATTGTGCTTGCAAGATTCTCACCTTGCAGGTAAAATAACCAAAAGTAAGAAGGTGGTGGAGAAGACCAAAATTAGAGATGTAATGTCACCAAACACATCATGGAAATCCAGGGGATCATCGGAAACTATTTTCAAAATCTGTACACCAATCAATCGAAAACCCTAACAGAACTGGGTGCATTTCTAGACAACTATGAAATGCCAACATTACATCAATAGGACAGAGAAACCTAGACAGACCAATAACTAGCAATGAGACAGAAGTATTCACAGAAGTCCCTCCAACAAAGAAAAGCACAAGTCCAGACTGATTCTCACCTGAATTCTATTGCACTTTTAAAAACAATGAATGCCAATGCTTTTCATATTATTCCAAGAAAAACCAATGGATGGAACACCTCCAGAATCATCCAGATAAGGACACATCAAGAAAAGAAAACTACAAAACAATATACCTGATGAACTTACATGCAAAAATTCTCAATAAAATATTACCAAATCATATTCAATAACATATTAAGAAGACCATACACATTGACCAAGTTGGTTTTTATCCCACGGACTGAAGGATGGCTGAACAATTGAAAATCAGTGACAGTAATTCCTTGTATAAACAGAATTACAATAAAAAACCACTCACCTCAATGGATGTACAGAAAGATCTCAACAAACGTCAGCACCCACTTATGATAAAAACCACTGAAGAAACTAGGGCAAAGAAACCTACCTCAAGATTTCAAAGTCTATAAATTAAAACAGGAAACACAACATCATAGTGAATGGAGAAAAGCTGAAAGCATTTCCTTTAAATCTGGAACAAGATGAGGATGTCCAATCTTAATACTCCTATTTAAGACAATACTACAAATTCTATCCAGAGAAATGAGGCAAGAGAAGGAAATTTAAAACACGAAAAACAGAATGAAAATAATCAAAACATCACTTACTACAGATGACATGATCCTATACTCATAAAATCCAAAAACTTTCAACAAAACATTGCAAGAGCTTTTCAAAAAGAACCAAAGTAGCAGGTTAAAAAATCAACATATGAAAATCATACATTTCCTATATACCAATAATGAATTTACTGAAAGAAAACAGAAAAACAATCTTATTCACAATAGCTTCAAAATCTAAAATACCCAAGAATTCATAGCACCATGGAGGTGAAAATCTTCTGCAATAAAAATTACAAAACACTGAAGAAAGAAATTGTGGAAGACACAGAAGATGGAAAGACCTCACAAAGTTCATGAATAGACAAAAGCCATAGAGTTAAAATGGCCATACAACCAAACGCAATATACAAATTCAATGGAATCCAGATCAAAATACCAGACATTGTTCACACAACTAGAGAAAATAGTCCTAAATTCAGATTGAAAAATGAAAGAGCCATAAGAGCCACAGAAATTCTAAACCAAAAAAGCTACAATGGAGGCATCTCAATACCTGACTTCAAATTATATTGTAGGGTGATAGTAATAAAAATAACAAGGCACTGACAGAAGAACACAATGATACACAGTAGAAGACAATGAAACCATTCAAATGTAGTCCTCTGATCCTTGACAAAGGTTCCAGAAGAATACACTGAATAAAGACAACCTTTTAAGCAAATGGTGCTCAAGTAATTGGATATTCATATGTTTAAGAATGAATCCTGACCCTACATAATGTCAACTCAAAAGTCATCAAAGGCCTTCGAATTAGACCAGAAACTCTGCAACTGATAGAAGAATATATGGGCCTAACATTTCAATATGTTGACACAGGAACCAACTTTCATAGCAAGAGTCCTAAAGTATAAGAAATAAAACCAAAAATCAAAAGTGAAATAGCATCAAATTCAAAAGCTTCTGCACAGCAAAGGAAACAAATAAGAGCATGAAGGGAGAACCTACAGAATGGGGGATCTTGACCACCTACTACTTAGGGCATGAATATAAGTAATTCAAAAACACTTAACACCCATAAAACAACCCAACTAATAAATGGGTAAAAGAAATCAACACTTCTCAAAAGAAGAATTACAAATGCCTAGTAAATACATGAAAAAATGTTCAACATCTCTACCAAGTAGGGAAGTGCAAACCAAAACCACAAAGAAATTTCATATCACTCCACTCAGAATGATAGGCATCAATTATATAAATAGTAAATGCTGGAGAGGATGAGGGGGAAAAAGGCAACAAATACATACTGTTGGTGAACTGTACGTTAGTAAAATGATGATACAAACCAGGATGAATATTCCTTAAAAGACTACAGATGGAACCACAATAGGGCCCAGATATACCACTCCTCCAAGAATTAAACCATCATACCATAGTGATACATTCATACCTGGGTTCTCTGCAGTATAAAAGACAACAGCCACACTATGAAATCAGCCTAGCATTGACAGACAAATGGATCAAGGAAATGTGGGGCGGGGGAGTGTCAGTGTACCTGTGTGGGGGGGTGTGTATGAAAAGAAAAGAAAAATTAAAAGAAAGTTCATGAAAGTCAAAGTGAGATCAGTAGAGAAAATGATGCATCCCAAAGCCATAAACAAAACAAAACCAATTCCAAAACCAGAAGGAAGGATGAACAACAGACCTGAAATCAATATAACAGACAATGAAAACGATACAAATGATCAATGAAATGAAGGGTTGGTTCCTCGAATAAATAAAACCTTGCCCAAACATAACAAAAGAGAAAAAAACCAAATTAGTAAAATTAGAGATGAAGGAGGAAAATAATCAACACAGACAAAGATTCATTAGGGACTATATTGAAAAGTTACAGTCCAATACTTTGGGAAGGAAT
>JAJEJO010003115.1:0-159979 GCA_020662805.1 Glaucomys volans
CCCCATAAGCTAATTACACCCTAATACCATCATCTGGTGGCGGGGCGTGGGTGTAGGATTTCAATACATGGATTTGGGAGGCACAGTGTGTTACTGCATGGCCCTCCCGCCTGGTTAGGCTCAAAGTAGCTTGTCAGTCAAATCCAAGTCAAGGTTCTCATTGGTCAAACCCCAAGGAAGCCGGGAGCGGTGGGCAGGGGGAGGGGAGTTCTTGCAGAAGCGCCTAAAGCCCAGACCTGGTAAGAAGGGGAGGGTGGCTCCCCGAGGCGCCACGGAAGATTCAGCCCAAGAAACGCTTGGAGATTCCTTAACAGTCCTATTGACTTTAGGTCTGTGTCACCCAGCACCCTGGATTTCCCCCCAGCCTTTCCCACCTGGAAGCATCACCCTTCCCGAGGCCCCTTCCCTCCGCAGTGCCAGTATTTTCCCTTGTCCTGCGCTCCCTGCAAGGAGTGGTCTGCGTGGCTAACCCCCATTGCTCCCTCCCTGACTCTGAACTTCTCCCCACTTCATTGCGCAGAGCGATTGAGAGCGCATCTACCCTCTGCTCCCAGGCAGCATGGTGATCAGGGCTCCCTCCCCCAGGCCAGGCTCTGCCTTCCCAAGAGCCCATCTGGCCAATAGCTTTCTCGTCGCATCTCACGTTTCTGTCATTCATGTTGTTCAGCTCAAAATCATTATTTGCTGCAAAACCTTGTTTGAGGAATGTGGCAAAAAAAAAAAAAATGATTTTCCCTAATTGATCTGGATAAACGTGTGTGTCAATACAAATCCCATCCCTTTGCGGATCCTTTGCTCCATTTGCAGAGCTCTGCTACAGGGAAAAATAACCAAGGCTTTTCTTTAACTCTAAGGGGCAGCCACTCGGTGGATCTTCTTTGAGAAAACTGTCTCTGAGCCAGGCTGGGGGAATGAGAAAAATAAGCAGATGCTTCGAGCCAGGAGGATTTCTGTTTCTATAATCAGATCCGATCTGTTCCTCTGCAAGAGTTTGGATTCCCCTGCGCCCACAAACAACCGCAGACTCAAAGCCACCTGCTGGGGTCTGCATAGGGACCACACTGGCTTCTACAGCCCAGCTTCTCCTCATTCACTCTAGTCAAGAGTCTATTTTTTAGACCCAGAAAGAGAGCACTGCATGTCGCTCTTCCATGCATCTGTTTTCCTCAGCAACCCTGCCCCAGGAGGCCGGGTCATCTTCCTGCCCCAGGAGGCCGGGTCATCTTCCATAGATGCTGCAGACCTCAGGAAGGGAGGGAGGATGGGAGCCTGCTGTTCCTGACTAGCTTCAGACTGGATTCAAGCGGGTGTAGACAGAATCTGCAGCCCAGTTCCTACATCCTCAAAGAACATACCATGGCTTCTTCTCAACTTTATGTGTGACCTTGAACAGACCAAGCTTACTTCCTTACGGTGAAAGATTAGCTGGGGGACCCCCAGGGCCAATGCATACCCCAAAACTGGTGCCACTTGCTGGATAATCAGCTCGTTTCATCACGGGGCCACAGTGACTGGCCAGGTTGGCCCAAGTCAGGCCATTGGGCCCAACAAGTCTCAGTTCCAGAACCTTTTCTAGAACAACCAGGAAAGCCACATGCTCTTGGCTGCTGGAGGGCTGGGAATGTGGCCCTAATCCTGGAACTAAGTGAAGCCATCTTGTCACCAGCAGGGAGAGAAGCTGGCAAAAGGTGGCAGATGCTGGTTCTTGCCAGCATTGTGTGAACCTCTAGGAACAACCAGGCCCAGAGCTGGAACACTGCCCAGGCTCTTCTGCAGGCCCATCAGTTGCCTCCCTCGGGGTGGGCTGGGTTTCTGTCACTTGCCACCAAGTGTTCTAATGCCCACATGGGACGTCTTTTTCTTTCTGCTGTTTCACTCTTTGCTATCAATGTCAGTAACATCCATCCGCTGCATAGTTTTCTGGAGACAGCAGAATGGGGTGGGGGAGAACCCTTGAGGGGTAACAGGTGATTGGTAGGTGCTGCAAGGTATCAGGTGAGCTCAGGGCTGCAGGACTCAGGAACAGCAGGGGGTGGAATGCTGGGACAGGCTCTTAGGAAGTCCCCACTTTGAACTGTGAAAAGCTGAATTCTAAGGCACAGCCTGCTACCAGGAGGCATCAATTGGAAGAAGGGACAGAGGCCACACTCGGAGGCTGGCCCTCCCCCACCACTGGAGCTACTGGATGGCCAGGCTGGGGAAGGAAGAGTCACAATCTGAGAAGGGGGTGCTCCCTGGCATACCCCAACCTCCGCCAGACACAAGGGACTCTCTTCAATTCCAAACTGGAAAACCAGTTAGCCAAAGATTCCAGTTCTGGCCCAACTCATTGCCTGACTTGGAGCAGAATGCCCAGCCTCCTTGAACCCCCAGTTTCTTATCTGAAATGGGTCTCAAGCTAAAGGAGCCTCAGAGGATTAATCAGCGTATCAAATTGGTGGATGGGACAGAGTTTTATAAATCCATTTTGTCTTCTATAACAATATACAATAAATTGGAGTTAGGGGGCTTATAAAAATGGAAATTTCTTTCTCACAGTTTTGGAGGCTGGGAATGGGCAATCCAGGAGCCAGCATGGGTGAGTTCTGCTGAAGGTCGTCTTCCAGGTAGCAGATGCCCACCTCCTGGACCCTCACCTGGTGGACAGAGGTCGCAGGCTCCCTCTCCTACTCCTCACTCCTCCTCTCTCCTCCTCTTCCTCCTCCTCCTCCTCCCTCCTTTCCTTTCTCTGAGAACTCTCACTAAGCCCTTTTGTGGGGGCTCCACCCTCATGACCTAATTACTGCCCAGAGGCACATCACATCACCCTGCCACCCCATCACAATGGCCTAGGTTTAAGCACATGAATGTTGCAAGGACAGCATTGGGTCCCTAAGAGGCAGTTAGCAGGTGATGGAGGCTGCATTCCTACCGAGCAGGAGGAAGTCTGAGGAAGTTTCATCCCTGTCTGGGAATTCCTGGTGGTTCGGAAGAAGGACATGAAACTTGGAGCTGAAATACCTGAATTTCCATCCCAGCTTACTCTCCAGGAAACCTGCAATGAGATTTTTTGCTTTGGTATGGGCATCTGTTTCAATAATTCTCAAATGAGAAAATGAACCCATTTCCCCTCCGATCTGGAGTGGGGCTCAAAGGAGGGAGAAAGAACTTTGGGAAACACGAATGACAGCAGCCACAAAACAGATCGTCCACTGATGAGCACTCACTCCGTGATAGGTACTGTCTCGTTGAAGTCTCAGGGCCATTTTCCAAGAAAAAAGTAACAGTAGTAATGACAAAACTGTTTGACGTTGGATTAGGAGCGGTCACAATTACTGAGAGCCTAGCACGTGTGCAGCAATGCTTTGAAGCACCTCCACACACTGCCTGTCACAAGTCTGCACAGCAGATCTGGGAGGAATACCCATTGATACTACTAATGCACCCATTTTGCAGATGAGCAGACTGAGTTCACAGAGATTGAGAACTCAGTCAACGTCTGGGGACTGGGAAGAAGAAGAGCCAAGATACATTCAAAGATAAGTGCCATCTTACAATTTGTTATGTATAAATATACAATTTATCTATATACATGCACATATCTCATGCAAATAGCCACTTGCTCGTATCATCAGATGGTGGAAATAGAGTCTGCACACTCGTGTGTTGTATACTATACCATCTTGCAGAGTGTAAGTTTCCAGGAGGTCTGGTTGGATACATGATTGGCAGCGAGATGATCCACACAGGGCTTTGCTAGTCAGCCCGCCCTGGGCAATAACATCCACAGGAAGCCATAGAGAGACTTGTTACTTGCCTTCCAAAATGAAGATGTTTCTGTTCTCAGGTGTGGTTAGAAAGGGTACCTGGGTCTAGTCCACCTTGCCAAGAGGCCAAGCCAGCCTTGACCACCAAGCAAAGGAGCCCGAAATTTTTACCCAAGAAGATCAACCCACTCCACCCAGCAGCTGCCAACTGGGGCCCCCTGTCAGTCACAACTGTACCTGGCAGGGAAGCTGCTCTGGGGGGGCCCCCACCAGGCTCTGGGGGGTAGGGGAGTCTGCTGACCCTGCCCACTGATCTGCACATATATCCCTGGGCCTCCCTGGGGGTCAACTTTTCTCATACAACATACACCCAGGCAAACAGCTAGGATTCAAAGCCAAGAAGTCTGGCTTGGCACCTCCAGCTCGATAAACTTTTGGCAAGTGATTTAAACTCTGGACCTCAGTCTCTGCATCCGCAAAATGGGAAACACTCCTCAGTGTTTACCCTGAAGAATTAAAGTCAGCATACCGTAGTGGCACATGCACACCCACGTTTACGGCAGCGCAATTCTCAATAGCTGAACTGTGGAACCAGCCTAGGTGCCCATCAACAAATGAATGGTTAAAGAAAGTGTTATAAAACACACAATAGAGTTTCATTCAGCCATAAAAAGGAATGAAATTATGTCACGTGGAGGAAAATGGGTGGAACTGAAGAGCATCGCGCTAACGGAAATAAGCCATAAACAGAAATTCAGAAATTCAAGGGTCAAATGTTTCCTCTCATATGTGGAAGCTAAAGAGAAAAATGTAAAAAGAAAAAGAAAAAGAAAAGAAAAGAAAAAGAAAAAGAAGAATCTCATGAGTCATGAGAACAGAAGGAAAACCAGTATAACTGGGGAAGGGACAGGAGGAAGGGGGAGGTACTGGGGAATGCAATTGTTGAAATTATGCAATAATATGCCACAATGAAACCCACTATTCCATACAATTGTTATCTAACCGATAAATTTTTTTTCAAAAAATTACCTGCAGGAATCAGTAAGGAAAAAAAAAATTAAAAAAGACAACAGAAATTGGCGTGGAGTCAGGGAGTTTGCTTGGACCTGAGTCCTTCAAAGGTACTTGAATGTACCTTTCTTTGGGTTTCTTCTGGGGGTCTGGAGACAGATAAAAGATGAGAAAAGAAAGAAGTAGAACATCCTTCCTGGCTCTTCTAGAAACTCAGGACACCATAAGTGAGGTCAAGGAGGAGACTGAAGAAGTGCCCAGCTTCCAGAGCAGGGCTGAAGATAAGCAGCTAGTGACTGAGCCACCCTCCAGCACCAAGGCTGAGCACTATATGAGACACAGCCCACAGCCAGGGACAGGCAGGCCAAGGCCTCCACTCAGGACAGCCCTGAGCTGTTCCCAACCTCCTACTGGAGACTCATGAGCCCCTTGTGAGGGAGGCCTTATCATCCCCATTTTACTGACACAAGAACTAAGGCTCTGGGAGATGCTCTGTGACCTCAAATGGCTACAGAAAAGCGGGGCGTGGTGGCGCACTCCTGTAATCCCAGCTGCTCAGGAGGCTGAGGCAGGAGGATCTTCAGTTCAAAGCCAGCCTCAGCAAAAGAGAGATGCTAAGCAACTCAGTGAGGACCTGTTTCTAAATAAAATACAAAATAGGACTGAGGATGGGGCTCAGTGGTCAAGTGTCCCCAAGTTCAATCCCCTGTATCCTACTCCCAAAGAAAAAGAAAAAAAGAAAAGCTGACTAGAAGCAGCCAACTGTTCAATATGCCTGATAAATAGATTGTAAGCAAAGGCTTTAAGAATAAAAGTCCAGGTACAGAGGGCACTGGGACTTTAGGGGGCTGGCTCGTGGTTTCCTATGACTTCAGAGAAGGGCATGAGTTCTAAAGACAGAGGACATCAGAGAGAGAGGATCCCCTTTAAAGGGAGTGTCAGAACTGGCAGCTTGAATGTCATCCCACCAAGAGGTCTTCTCTGCCCCCCAGTCATAGGGACAAAGCAGCGGCCCCAAATGTTTGTAGTGAGTCTGACTCCACTCTGTTTGTTCCTACTGCATTCTGGGCTGGACTACAGCTAAAAATAAGATTCAACCCTTTGTTCTTTAAAAGAGAGAAAATTCTGGAAGATACAGGGTCACAGGCAGGGCTCCCCGCACCAAGACCTTCCACAAGAATAGTTTATTTGGAAGGCCACCCCAGGAAGCAGGTGGGAGGGTAGGGAAGGGAGCCAGGGAGGATACAGTATTGAATGGGGTGGCTCTGTGGACACTTGGGGCGCAGTCCCACTGGGAGACACTGGGAGGCAGTAAAGAACCCGCTACTGAGCTGACCCACCCCAGGAGTTGGGGTCATTGGCTGAGGGTCACTCCCAGGGACAGTACCCTTACTGCCCAGCGCTCTTGGCAGATGGGGAGCTCAGGGTTTCACAGTAAGGCAGCAGCATCGTGCCCAGGAATCATATGTGGCTCAGGATCAGGACTCTTATTGCACATCTGCTTCCCCTGCTATAACCCAGAGAGAGTGTGGCAGTCCTAGGACCTTGGAGCCCAAGGACCTATCTCCAAATCCCTGTCCCTACCCCACATGGGTGACATTGAGTTAACTTCTCCAGGACTCAGCTCTCTCCTTAATCAAAGGGAGGGAAGAATAAAGCCTAAGTCACATGTCAGAGAAAAGCTGAGAACAGCACCTGCCCCCAGGGTGGTCTTCAGAGTGTTAAGTCCCAGAATCATCAAGGCAAGATCAGCACTTGCCTGGACTTAGTCTCCCTGGAGTCTGACCTAATTGGTGTCCACCAGGGAAGGAGCTCAGTTCAAGTCTGTAGGAACAAATGGATTGGATTGAATTAAAGAGCTCAAGCAGTTAAGGGGAGGGGAACTCCAGTTTGGTATCTCAGCCTGACTTCTTACACCCCTCGGGTCCTTCCTTTGGGAGGGTGAAACACGTTAACTACAGTCTCCAAATAATAGAGGACATGCTAACCCACTCCTGAACAAATTTTCTGGAGTTACCTCGATTTCCCTAAGGCTCTGATCCCTGCTCAGGGGCTCCGTGACTAAAAGGAGATTTGACAGGCACGTTGAACTTGCGCAGAAGTGCGGGCAGGTTTCATGTGCATGCATCATCTGCCCCCTGGTGGACAAAGTCAAAAACAGCAGGGAGATTTGGAAGCCCGCTCCTAGTCAGGGGGAAATGTTAGGTTTGAAATATTGTTTTGATTTGAAAAGTGCTTTCATATTCAAAGCCTTGGGGGAACCTAAAAACAGCAGTGCGAAGTAGCTAGGGATTATCTTCATTTCAGGGATGAAGAAACTGAGGTTTGGAGGAGGCCAGGCGGAGTGAGCTAAGGATTGAAATTTAAGGCTTTGATATTTTCCTCCAAATGTTGGTGGTTGGAGGCTCGATCCGCACATGGGGCTATTGGTAGGTGGGGCGACCACTAGGAGGTGGGGCCTGTGGGACATTCTCAGCTCTTTGCGGGTGTGCCCTTGAAGAGGATCCTGGGACTTCCGTCCTTCTCTCTCTGCTCCATTTGAGGCCATTGCTATCTGCTGTTGAGACAGGAGGCCAATCCAATGTGACCTCCTGCCCAATCTCAGACTTTCAAATCTCCAAACTATGCATTAAATAAACTTTTTCTCTTTATAAAATAAGTTGTCTCAGGAATTGTTGGCATAACACAAAGCTAACTAGTACAAGCTTAGTATTGTGGTTCCAAAGCCCAATTCCTTTGATTCTAATTTCCATTCTGAGGGTACATATAAAGCCCCTGAGGACACTGGTTAAAATTAGAGTATCAGCCAGCATTACCGGGCCCCCCCAGGAGCACCTAGGAGAGAGATGGAATGTGCATTCTGACAAACTTTCTAGGTGAATCTGGTGCAAACAGGTCTCAATGCTTGGACTGGTTTTTAGAAACCACTGCGCATGTCACTTGGGGTGAACCTATGCCTGGACACCCCCACCTTCTGCTCCACTCTCAGTGTCTGGGGATCTGATCTCTCTCTCCACCACTTGACTTCCCTGTGGCCTTTCACATGACTAATGGCCAAGAGCTCCTGAGGATGCATGTGTCCACACATGCCACTGCACTGGGTCCCTAGCACAATCCCAACAGTCATGGGGACCCCCCCATGCACAGAGTGGGCAGGCAGTGATACTCAGATGAGCCAGGATGTGAACACTGGGCTGTGACCACAGAGGCCACACTCAGTCTGTCTTTGGAGCCTACTATTCTGCCTTCCCTTAAAAAGTCCCCATCCTGTGTCCTAGTCCCCTGAACATCCTTATTTTCTGATCATGAAACAGAAACTATTGCTCAAAAGCACAGTGTCAGGTTTTCACGTAATAGATTAGCCCCCATCCCCACCCCATTCCCAAACCACATCTTTCTTTTAGCTGGAAAGTTCAATTCTGTCAACTAATTGTATTTGGAGAAGCAAAGAAATGCCCAGGACTTGAAGACAGGGAAGCAAGAAGCACCGATTATCTTGATGACCAGGAGAAAGAGAGAGGGGACCCCAAATCTGGATGCCCCAGACCCCTTCTGCTCCAGATAAAGTGCAATAAAGCTGACAGCTGCCCAGAATATTCCTCAGCTGGACTTTCTATAGTTCCAAACCTTTGTCATTGAGAAATTCAGTTTGTGCCAAGTGTTTAACTCTTGAAGGAGGGAGATGTGGAAAAAGAGGAAGAAGAGAAAAAGGAAAAGAAAACTTCCAGAAGAGGCCTGTGGTCTACATGAGTTGCTGCCCACCTCTCTGACCCACAGGACAATCTCCAGGACTCCAAGGCTGCAGAGCGACTCTGGTCTGGCCATGTTCAGTGAGTTCCTAGAAGCTAGGTGTGCGCAGGGCTGGGTGCTGGGAGAGGGGAGCTGGGTCCCCTTACCACACCTTGACCTCCAGCTCCACTTGATTCAATCTATATATATCCATGTTCTCCATAATAATTTGAGGGAGGACTCAAGTTTCCATTGAAAAGGAAAAAAAAAAAAAAAAAAGGAGGGGGAGAGTGGGATTGCACCCAATTTCTTCTAGCACAAAAAAAGGAACACTGAGATCCTTTGGCCGTGTTCAGAAACAGACAGCAGGGACCCAGGGACAGGCCTAACACAGCCCCTCCAACCGGTGAGGCCCATGTTCTGATGGGCGCGAGGCAGACACAAGACAAGCCTTTGAGCAAAGATCTGCAGCAGTCGCAAGGTGAGCTCTAAAGAAGGGCAGCAGCATCTGATCAGAGCAAAGGGTGAGGGGACACTGCCCCAGGGAAGGGACACCTGAGCTGAGCTGAAGGATGAATGAAGAGGGGAGCCAGCAGGGGACAGGAGGTCTGGGGCAGCAGTGCACAAGGCCAGCTGACCAGCCCCCTGGAGAGGCCCTGGGACAAGTGATCCTCACTGGCCCACCCCCCAGAGCTGAATCCAGGAAGAAGGGGTCTTCCAGGTTCCTGGGACCTTCCTGGGCTGGCCTCCGAGCTCCTGGCCTCTTTGGATCCTTCCTCCCCGTCCTGCAAAGCCAATGGCATCGTCCATTCCACAGGCTTGGTGAGGTTAACTGAGGTGCCTAAAGGTCACAGAGCTGTTGATACACAGGGCCAAAATTTGAACCTGAGTGTGTCTGATTTCCACACCCAAGTTCTTTCCACAATTCCTGAGCGCTACATGCAGACGGAAAGGAGAGACTTTGAAGCCAGGTGCAGTGGCACAAGCTTGTAACCCCAGCAACTGGGAAGGCTGAAACAGGAGGGCATAAATTCAAAACCAGCCTCAGGAAATTAGTGAGGCCCTGCCTCAAAATAAAATCAAAAAGGGCTGAGGATGTCGCTCAGTGGTAAAGTACCCAGGGGCGGTGCATGGGGTGGAGTGGGGTAAGGGACATTGAAAATCTGAAGGTAAACCAGCAGGATTGAAGCTACTGTATGTAGAAGGTTCTGGAAGGTTCTAGCTACTGTATCGAGAAGTCTCAAAATAAATAAAAATGGGTGGGGATGTAGTTTAAAGTTAAAACAGTACTAATTTCAATCAAGAAAAGAAAAGAAAAGAGAAGAGAAGAAAAGAAAAGAGGGAGGGAGGGAGGGAAGAGAGAGGGCGGAGGAGACATTGAAATCTGAACGTAAACCAGCAGGATCCAAGCTACTGTATCAAGAAGTTCTAGAAGGTTCTATGCAATATATCTTGCAGTGGAGTTGTGTTCCCCCTGACTGCAAAGGTACAGTTCTTTCATCACTCATCCATAAGCGGACTACCCATGAACTACAAATTGAGGTCAGCCGTTATAAGCTGACCACATGTCGAAGGCCAAGGAACAGTTACAGAGAACTCAGAGGGGAATAAAACCAGCGCGGGGAAGAGGTCCCTCCTGCTTTCTAGGCAGTGACCCTGCCCCCTGGCAAACGCACACCCCGTGCACACACACATGCACCTACACACATTCTCTCCCCTTCCAGACCATGTGCCCACCCTGAGACCCATAGGCAGCCCAAGCTCAGCCCAAGTTCTCATTTCCAATAACCAAAATATGGCGGTATAGCAGGCTGTGCCCCTGACAAACACAGGGAAGAGAAATGAAGGACTCAGGAGAGATGTCATTTGGGACAAAGGACATAGGATTGGGGTGGGGTGTCTTCCATTCTACTCTCTACCCCCAGTGACTTCAGCCGGGTCTAGGGCTATGCAGTGGCAGCAAATCAGCTCAAGGGTGACAGGGAGAGGTAGAAATAGCTAAATAAGTCCAATCCTGGCCCCAGGGACGATCATACAAACAAGAGGACCCAGTAGAAAAAATAAGCAAGTTATCAAATGGCAGGAGGGCCCAGTATCCGTCTGGGTTCTGTTCCCAAACCATCTCAGCTCAGGACCCCTTGGCTGGTGGCTCACTGTGTTTGCAACTCAAGCACAGAGAAGCCCTTGGGGCCCACTGCCTTCTGCCTGGACTCTGCTCATTGGGTTCACAAGCCAACGGTGTGTGTGTGTGCCATTGCAGGTCAACCTTGACATTCTCAAAGCTTCCTTTATATCCTGAAATAAGCTGTATATACAGAGCCCACTTAGATACAATTTTATAAAAAGTAAGTTAATGCCCAAACAGAAATGTGACACAGAAATGAAAAGAAAGTCATTTTTTAAATCGCATGTATTTCAATCTGTTAAGGCATCATCACATGAGGTGAAATCGTCGGATTATACACAGATACGGTTTAGATATGAAGTGTCCCCCAAAAGCTCTTGTGTGAGACAATGCAAGAAAGTTTAGAGGTGCAAAATGATTGGATTATGGGGAGTGTAACCTAACCAGTCCATCAATCCACTGATATGAATTAACTGGGTTTCTAACTATAGGCAGGTAGGATGGGGCTGGAAGAAGTAGGTCACTATGAGGGTGGCCTTGGGGTTTATATTTTGTCCCTGGTGAGTGAAGCTCTCTGCTTCCTGATGGCCCTGCCCTGAGCTGCTTTCCTCACCACGCTCTTCTGCCATGATGTTTTGTCTCACCTCAGGCCCAGAGCCATGGAGTCAGCAGACCATAAACTGAACCTCTGAAACCAGAAGCCAAAATAAACTTGTCCTCCTCTACATGGTTCTTGTCAGGTTTTTTGGTCACAATGATGGAAAGGTTGACTAAAATCCACTTACAGTGCACAAATTTAAAACAAGAGATCAGATACCATTTCAAACACAATATACAGGAAAAATCAGATCAGAGTAGGAGGTTCAATGGAGCTTGGCAATACATTGTGCTAAGTGTTGAGGCCTTTGGATGTAACTAAGGAACATTCTTCAGGATTCCATGCACCTGGAATTCCATCCACCAAAACCCAATACTGTCACTTCCTGGATTCCATCCTCCAAAATCCAATACTGTCACTTCCTGGATTCCATCCACCAAAACCCAGTACTGTCACTTCCTGGATTCCATCCACCAAAACCCAATACTGTCACTTCCTGGATTCCATCCACCAAAACCCAATACTGTCACTTCCAACCTTTGCAACGACCAAGCATCATGCCCCTCCATTTGTACAATGCCCCCAAGAGACAGTCACATTCCCTTTGAGGATCATGAAGATGGAGTCTAGGGACAAGAGCAGGGGCTTCCCAGACGTGAGCACAGTGGAGGTCCAGTGGGAAGAGGGGGTGCAGTGTTCCTCCTTCCTCTGCCAGCACTGTGCTCCATCCCAGCACCTCAACCCAACCATATGTCTCAATCTGCCCTTGGCCTCCTCCACATTCTGCACCCCCAGAACCAGTGGTAGAGAGTCAGAGCAGGAGCCAAAATCTGAGTAGGAGAAGTTGGCTGGGTGCAGGCTTCTAGAGCTTCCATGTTCATGTCCATTTGCTTCTCAGCCCAGTTTCCCCTGGGGTTCTGCACAGTCCTGATGGAGTTTAGAAACCACCCCTCCCATCCCAGATCCTGCTGCTTTTGTTCACAAGGGCAGAGTGTGGCTCAGCCGGGCCCAGGAAACAGCGACATCCCAAAAGCAGCTGGCAAGGATTCAAGTGTTCATCACAGCGTTTATCAGCGTCTGTGATCTCCTAACTTCCCCCAACCAGGCCGCCTAGCTCCACATACATTCCTGGGGTGGAGGGGAGAGGGTAGAGTGCAGAATGACTGCAGCATGGACATCAAGACAGGATACCAACTGACCCTATCCAGGTCAGCTGCCAGAGGACACTTCCTCTATAGCATCTTCTTCTGCATCCAGGGCAGGAGTCACAAGATGATAGGGGCCTCCAGTTCCCCACAACCAGGTACAGTGACTGGCCGAGCACTGCCTCTCCAAAGCTGTCATGTCACTGTGTCTTCAGGGAATCCCTCCACCTGCTCAGCTTTGCTCCAGCAGGTGGGGGTCCCTACCTGTGCTTGGGTGCAGGGCACACCCAGTTCATCTTGCTCAATGGGCATGTTCCATGGCTGCCACCCATGACATCAAAAACTGCATCTACTAAACTCCTTTGCATGGGCTTCAAACTAGGGATCAGCAAACAGAGTCTCAGGCCATCCAACACAGCCTATTTGTTCTCTGGTTTAGGGACAAATCTGTATTTTTTCAACTGAGGCATGCGTGAGGAGCATGCACCAACAGAGTCGCCATGTTGGAAGGAAGCCCAGGCTACATGAAGAGGTATCCCAGCCAACCATCACCACTGTCTGAGTAAAACAACCTTTAGATGGGCCTCCACATCCTTGGAATCTTCCAGGTGAGGCCCCATATCTCATGGGGCACAAATAAATGATCTCTAAATTACTAACCCATAGAACAGGTAGCAAAATATGATACTTGAGGCCTCAGTGCACTCCTTGCTATGGATTAGGAGCAACCAAATTGTTCTTTAAACATTTCATTAATGTTCACTCAGCATGAGGATCACTAGACAGAGCCCTGCAGAACCCAGACTAACAGAAGAAACAGCAAAATAAAACTATGAGCTCCATAGGGGCATTAGTGTAGACATCGGAGACAAAGTCCTTGTCATTTAAATGATTTCTCTTGGCCAGGCATGCTGACACACACCTGTAATCCCAGCAACTTGGGAGGCTGAGGCAGGAGGATCACAAGTTCAAGGCCAGCCTCAGCAACTTACCGAAGCCCTAAGCAACTTAGCAAGATCCTGTCCCCCCCTCAAAAAAAGAAAGCCCTCCTGGGTTCAATCCAAGTGCCAAATATATATATTTCTCTCATTTGTTCTAAAGAAATGTGTGCAGTTGTATTCTTGTGGGTTAGATGTGGATTCTACCAGAGAAGAGTTATTGCTTGATAATGACTGAGTTTTCTAGAAGGATATTCAGGGTTTGTGTGTGATTGTCCAGTTCAGCCAATGCGGAGGAAACTCAGAGACCTCAGTTGTCCTCCTGGGCCAGTGTGAATGGTGGGCTCTGGGACAGCCAAACACTGTGTCAGATAATCGTACAGCCATAGCAATATCGCTCAGGATAGTCCACCACATACACCTGGTGGTCGCTGCCATAGATGTAGTACACATAAGTCTTTCCTTGGTGCCAGTAGTGAACTTCTGTAAGGGGGATCAGGTCGATGGTCTGGCGCTGAGGAAACAAATGGCCAAAAACAAAAACAAAAACTTCAGTGTTCTGTTCAAGTCACTCACCTGCTCAAGAATCTTCAGTGGCTCCCTACTTCCTATGGAATAAAGTTCATTCTCTGGAGTGGGCATGCACTCTAGAGTTGGTGTGTTTATCCCCTGCCATGTTCCTTCCCATAACCTAAGCTTTGGGCAAAACCAAGACCTAATCTTTAGCTACCATCCACTTCTGAGTTTCATCAAGCAGGACACAGGCATCTTCAGGGAAGTTCTAGGGTACACGGAAAGCTATCAGCCAAACATGACATCTTCCAAAAGGCATCCATTCTTAGACAAGGTTGGTAGTGGAAGGTGGAAGATAAAGTGATTTTAAAAGATTTTTATATTAAGACAACCTTGGAGATAGAGGCATTTATAAATTCTGAATTATAAATTTGGAATTTTTAAGATAAAACACTGGTACCAGAGAAACTTCCCAGTTTGGTAGGTGTATCTGGCTATGTCCTCAGACCTCCCTCACCACCACTGCCATGGTTCCAAACTAACCTTGCCTTTGGCTGTCTTTCACAAATATTACCTTTTTTCCCAAATAGGGAAACTGAGGCCCACGGCTCATGAAGGCTTAAGTGTGGATTACCCACTTGGAGCCCGTCACTCACCAGAGCTATGCCCAGTTACAGCTCGGATTCTCTCCCCAGCATCTGCCTTGCTTTTTTCTGGACCAGGGATTGAACCCAGGACTTAACCCTGAGCTACATCCCCAGCCCTTTTTGAGGCAGCATCTCACTAAGTTGCTGAGGCTGGCCTCCAACTTGTGAGTCTCCTGCCTCAGCCTCCTGAGTCGCAGGGATCACAGGCATGTGCCACCATGCCTGGCAACATCTGCCTCTTTTTAAATGCCCCCATAACAGAATGGGGATCTCCCTCCCCACTACCCCGCCACAGAGCAATTCTAAGCCCCGTGTTAAGATTTGGGGATCCCAAGCAGAGGGAGAGGTGGCATGAGTGGTGGTGAGTGGCCCAGGGTCAGACCCACTATTTGCAGGAATTTGTTCCAGCTGGGAAATGAGCCCAGGGCACTCGTGTGGTAGCTGACGGGATCAGAGGCCTTGGGGAAAGGGCTGGAGGGAGCCCAGGGTCAACCCCTGGGCTGAGGCCCTGAGGCCGCTTGACTTCTCTCTGCATAGCAGAAAACCTGCCCCCAGAGAGCAAGGCAGGCAGGGGGTTCAGAAGCAGGCACTCAGCTCCTACTAGAAGAGGAGCCAGGGCAGCAGACCCTGGGGAAAGAAGTGGGGAATCAGGGTTGCAGGGGGAATGCCTGTTAGACCCTCTTTGTGATTTTGCACCCCATTTCTCTGGGCCTCAGTTTCCTCATCTGTGAAAAGGGAATGAAAACTACTTCACAACTTCATTGACCCAACCAAAGGCAATCTGAGGACTGAGCTTTCTTCCCATGCCAGGAGCTGCTGCGTATCCAAATGATAATTCTGGAAACAAAAGGCAGAAGATTCCTCTTGAAATTTCACTGTAAAAGGTCCCAACTAAGGGGCATGAGGAAATGAGAATGGCCATCACTGCTCAGAAAGCCTGGACAGTGGGGCCAGGACCACTATGGTTTCCAGAACTTTCTACTAAGATCAAAGAGAGAATCCAGCAAAACCATCCCTGTCTCCACCGGCCTCCATCTGCTAGAGGGTTGAGAGTTGTCTGAGTTTGAGACCAAAAATTGCTCAAGAGCCCAGTGGCCATCAAGTGGTCATCGTGTCACTGATGGCTTAGCCACACCCCTTTAGGAGACAGATTCAGGTTTCTGAGTCACAGCCAGGGTACACGTGATGGCAGATCTCTCTGCATGATTGGATCCCACACCCACCTTCTGCATCTTTAGTTAAATGTCAATGAGAATCTTTATCTTCAGTTCCAAAACCAAAGGCCGATTTAGAAAAATGTTTCACGGAACTGATCTCTTAAACTATCATGCTCCAGCCGGGCGTGGTGGTGCACGTCTGTCATCCCAGCACTTGGGAGGCTGAGGCAGGAGGATTGCGAGTTCAAAGCCAGCCTCAGCAACTTAGCGAGGCCCTAAGCAACTCAGTGAGACCCTGTCTCTAAATAAAATGCAAAATAGGGCTGGGGATGTGGCTCAGTGGCCGAGTGCCCCGGGTTCACTCCCCAGTACCAAAAAAACAAAAAAAAAAAAAAACAACATAGAAACTATCATGTTCCATTTTAAAGAAAAACGTGCGTGCTGCCTGGTTTACCCTTTCCGGCTCCAGAATTTGTCCTCAGATGGCTCATACCGCTGGGAGCACATTAAGGTGGCAGGGAAGACTCAGGAGACCCGTGACTAGTCCTGGTCCTGCCCCTCTCATACTGTATGACCTGGGGCAGCAGGAGACTGGCCTCCCTTCTTTGTGCCTCAGTTTCCCCATCTGCCAAGATCAGGGTCCACAGAGGACTCAGACTGACCACCTCTTGAATGGAGAAGTCGCTGGTTAACATCGAGCATCCGCCAGCTGCGAGCATTTCCTCACCTCCTCAGAGTCTGTGGACCCTCTGCCCATTCCCAGAGTAGACGCCTCAATATTTGGGGCCCCTCATTGTAATCTGGGTCCCAGCACACCAGAACTGCGAGAGCCACCCCCTGGAGACCACTCAGGGGGCTGTCCTGGTGCCACCCACCTGGCTTCCTCCAGGCTGCCCACCACCCCTGTCTCTGGTGCCCAGCTGCTCACACCTCCGCCCTCCTGAGTCCCGACCTGGAGGTATGGGAGCTCGCCTCTTGTGCACGGGCCAGAGAGTGTCCCAAGGATGCGCCCGATGACTGCATGTTCCCAAGGACATAGTCCACTCCCTTGCCTGCAGGTGGACAGTTGCATGATTTAAGCTCAGAGTGGGGACAGAGGGAGGTCGGGCTGTCACCTGAGCTGGAGCCCTTAGTATTGGCTTCTTCCTTTTCCTCATCCACCCACCTCCTTCCCAGTTTCCCCCCAAAATGATGGGCATGCAAGTCCTCGTCTCAGGAGCTGCTTCTGCAGAGCCCAATACAAGAGCCAATGCCCCGCCTTTTACAAGCAAGGACACTGAGGCCCAAGAAAGGGGAAAGGGGGATCAGAATCAGGAGTGAGTGACAGAGCCAGGAGCAGGTGCTCAGTGATAAGGGAACTGTCCCTGCAGCCTCTGGTCCAATGAAAAGGGGTCTAAATCCCACATCCGGCTAGCTGGTGACACGCACACCCAGTCTGCATTAACTGCATTGCTACTAAGCTGCCATGTGACCCTGGCAGAGTCCTTCTCCTCTCTGGTCCTCCTCTCAGAATAAGTCATGCATTTGCATCAGAAGCCCCCAGCAGCCCCAGCAGCCCACCTGATGCTCACACCTCTGTTAGAATTCTGTTGTGAATATTGAAAAACTGGAAGGTCTCATGTAAAACTCTGGATGTTGGAAAGTTGAGACACTCTGGGCATTGTGCCAACGCAAAGCTGAGAGGTGGCTGGCCCCTTTGGATGAGGGGCTCTCCTGTCCATGTGACCAGCGGGCCCTAGCAGGCATTTATGTTTATGGCGTCAGAACTGCATGATTTCTAAGTTCCCTTCCAGGTCCCCAATGGCCCTTGTTAATTTGAACTAAATGCATCCTTTTCTCTCATGCAAATAGATGGAGAGAGAGAGAGAAAGAGGGAGGGAGGGGGGGGGGGGGGGGAGGGAGGGGGGGGAGGGAGGGGAAATGTTCATTGCAGAGGCTGAGAAGCAAAGGGACATTCCAAGCACTGGTTGCCAAGCGCTTTAAGCAAAGTATCTTCTCTCTGCAAACCCCCCAGCCCCCATTGTGGTGCACCCATGAAAAACAAGACTCAAAGGACAATGACGTAGCTGGCCCAGGATCACATCACAATGCAGGAGCCCCAGGGGCTGAGCCCTGTCTGCAAGGCGCAGGCCATGGCCACCAGGTCCTCCCGAGCCAGACCCCCTAACCTAAGCTGGGAGTTGCACCCAGGGAAGCAGCAGGCACCAGCGCCACCCAGTGGCCACCAGCCGCCTGTGATGATTCTCCAACCTCCTGTTCCTTTATCTGAACTCGGGGAGTCTGAATCTAAATCCCACCAGGCCTCATTCCTGCTTGAAACCCTGCAAAACAGCTTCCGGTCCTTTAGAATGAAACCCCACCCCTCTCCAGGCAGCCTGAGGTCCTGCCCATTGCGTCTGCCCTACAGCCACACTGGCTCAGGCTGGCCTCCAGGTGTTCCTCACCTGAGACTCCTGCCCTCTGCCCTCCTGGATGGGTCCCCTCTGACATTCTCAGGAAAGCCTCCAGGCAGAGAAGAAGGCTCAGGTTCCCCTTTTGGCTGAGGAAGTGCCCAAGCCTGGCCCCGGGAGCCCCTCTTCAACACCCCAGGCCTCAAAAGGTCACTGGCCTAAGGAAGGGAGATCGGGCCAGGCAGCCCCTTGGGGTTCCCATTCAGCTCACCTGCTGTAGGATGCGGCCGCGGGAGGCCAGGGAGGCGCTGTGCTCTGCGATGCCCCTCTGGGAGGCCAGAGAGATCTCCCTCAGGGGGAAGTCGACAATGGGGTACACCTGGGGGAGAGAGATACACACCATTTCACTTTCTAAGACTCAGATCATTAGAACCTGGAGCCTTGGAAGACGCTGGGGCTGAATCGAGCCTCACAGGGGAGGAGGCCCAGAGAGCGAGCAGCGGGAGCCCAGGGTCACACAGCAAGCCTATTTCCCACAGGCCCAGGAATGCCGACGCAGAGAGGAGGAGAGCTGTAACCAGGAAGAGCAGCCCTTCACCCGAAGCTTATCTGCCCCCAGCAAACCCTTGCTGAGTACCTACTGTGTGCTAAGGGCCAGGATGCAGCAGGGAGCCCACCTGCCTTGGTCGTAGATAAGTGCAGTGGAAAGGAACTCAGGTGATTTCTCACTCAGTACCAGAGCTGCCTGCCGGGTGCCAGGTGCTGTCTTTGAGCCCTTAAGATGATCCGAGGTCAACCCAAGTTGCTTCCGGTCAGCTGCCCAAGTCCACGCCTCAGGGCATCTACCCTCGGGCCTCCAAGTCCCCCCTGCTACCTTGACATCCTGGTACACGTCAGGGCAGGTGCTGCGACCCCTGGGCCTCCTCACTCTGCTGGGAACTGCTCGGTCACAGGCCCTTCCTTCCACCCCTCCGCAATCGCTCACCCCTGTGCACCTGGCCTGGTGCTGCCATGGAAGCTGAGGGCAGGGAGGTGACCGCCACACAGCCCTGCCTCCCTGAGTGCACCCCAGGCAGGCTCCGCACACGGAGCCCCATCTGCAGTGACTTTCTGTCGCTGCGCCCTGGGCTGGGTGAGCTGAGGGACAGGGGGCAGGGTCAGGGCTCCCACTTTTTGTGGAACGAGGCCTAAGCCTGGGGCTTTAGGAAGACAGCGCTCAGAGCCTGCGAGCCTCTCTAAGAAGAAATGACACAGGGACCCTGCCCAGAAGTCCCATGGAAGCCCATCTATCTGCCATGGACACAGTGGAGGTCAGCAGACATTTTTTTTTTTTAATGATAATTGTGTTCTTTCTTATTTTTTACCTTTATTTATTTTGATGTGGTGCTGAGGCTCAAACCCAGTGCCTCACCCGTGCCAGGCAAGCGCTCCACCCCTGAGCCACAAGCCCAGCCCTCAGCACACACTTTGTGCGGAGGCCCAGACAGGAAGGCTTTGTAGCCTCCGCAGTCTGTTTTAAGTCAACTCTGCCCTGGTAGCAGGATCGCAGCCAAAGGCAATCTATAAACAAATGAAGGGCTGTGTTCCAGCAAAACGTATTTATAGCCAGACATGGTGGCGCACGCCTGTAATCCCAGCAGCTTGGGAGGCTGAGGCAGGAGGACTGCAAGTTAAAAGCCAGCCTCAGCAACGTAGTGAGGCCCTAAGTCACTCAGCGAGACCTTGTCGCTAAATAAAATACAGAAAAGGGCTGGGGATGTGGCTCAGTGGTTAAGTGCCCCTGGGTTCAATCCCTGATACCAAAATACAAAACAAAACAAAACCCCTTTATTAATAGCAGCTGGCAGTAGGCCAGATCTGCAGACCTGCAAGGGCCTTCATAATCTGGCTGCAGCGGGCACCTGCCAGCCTAGGCACCTCACTCAGGCCTGCTCACTGCCCTCTGCAGTGCCCAGCTGTCCCCTGGCTCCCATGGTCACGCAGTCCACTCCCCAACCACACTGGGTGTGTAGGTTTTCACCCAAGGTCACTTCCACAGAGAGGCCTCCCCTGACCCCAGCTAAGGCAACCTTGCATCCCCGCCTGGTCCCTTACCCTTCCCGAGTGTTTCTCGATGACCTGATCTGCCACCATCTGGCAATGGCCATTATTTCCCTGCTCCAGGCTGTAAGAGCCACGAGGACAGGACTTGGCTTTCTTTGCCATGAAACCCCCAGAGCCCAGGCCAATGCTTTGTTTACGCAACTGAACCTCTCAAACTTCCCGGAAGAGAAAGGGACTCAGGGAGAGAGGAAAAGAGGGAGGAAGAGGGTGGAGAGGGACAGAAACAGGGACAAAGGGCCCAGCACTGACATCATCAGGGAACCAGCAGCCCCTGGCTGGGGTCCCGGCAGCCTCTTTCCTTTCCTGCCCCGGCCCAGCCCATCTTCCCACACAAGACCCAGCTGTCTCCTGCAGGAGGGGACCAGAACCCTGCGTCCTTGGTCCCCTGTCCACAAAGCCCTGCTTACCGCTGAGTTTTCATCCCTGAAGAGGTTTTCCCCCTTGGCTTTGGCCAGCAGCTCCAGGGGGCAGCGGGGCTGGTGCTCAGACATGAACTCGAACACGCTGTTCCTCCTGGAAGACGGGGGAGGGCAGGGAAGCAGGGCACGTGAGCATCACGGGCTTGGGCATCAGGCACACCTGGGCTGCATGCAGGGCGCACGCGCTGATGGTGGGATCTGGGAGATTCCTGGCCTTTCCCGGGCTGGGCCTGCCCCCGGGAGCAGCGGGAAGCCCACAGGGCAGCCCCACTGCTCAGGTCCATGAGTTCTGATATGATCTTTGCCTGTGCGGCACTCAGCAAGGCGCAGACCCAGGAGAAGCCCTTCATGCCTGGGGACACTGGCTGACTTGGACTGTAGCTTTCAGGACACTGGGACTCTGCTCCCTGACGCCAGTGCTCGGTTGTTGAGTGACTGCCACACTACAAAGCGGTACCATCAGAATTCGAACTCGGATCCTTCTATCCTAAAGCCTGCTGGGATCCACTGCCCCATGCTGCCTCTCCCAGGAAACTCTTCCCGCTTCTAAGTCCTGGCAGCTCCCTGCCCAGGGGACTTGCTCTGCAGCGGCCAGTCCGGGACGTGTCCCCCAGCCACCTCCTAGGGCCCCAGCTCTGAGCTCTGCCACCTACCACGTGACCACCAGCTGGATGAAGTGCACCAGCCGCCTCTGCCCCTTGCAGGTGGCACACGTCCTGCTCCCTCTCCCCGAGCATGTGCTGCACCTGGATCAATCAGGGGGCTCTGTGACTTCCGGAGGCCCCAACCCCACATCCGTCCTCAGAGAGGAAGACTGGGACGGGTTTGCATCTCCCTGCCTCACCCTGGTGGCAGGGTATCTTGGGGGACCGCCCCGCCCAGTCTACTTGGTCCTTGACTCTGCCCTCCCACCTTCCATGACCAGCCTGGGATCCCGGCCTGGACAACCATTCCATCTCTCTGGCAATGAACACAGGACCCAGGTGATTGCAGTGAGAACCAGCTGGTGACAACTGTGGGGACTGCCAGGAAAGGAGCACCCTGGTCTACTGGGATTACCAACCCTGGAGCGACCTCCACCACTCAGCCTGGTGACATTGTTGAAGCCCCTGGATCCAGCTTGACCTGAAGCCATCCCAGAAATATACCCCTGGGGACATAGCAGTACTGAGGCAGGGTGTCTGTTCCCCTTCCAGAAGGTACAAAGCAAGAAAGCCAGTACATGAGACCCTGGGCTTGCATGCCAGGGACAGCCACGGGCTCTTACCTGCGCCTGCCGGAGCCGGAGCACAGGGGACACCTCCGGGGCTGCCTGGCCTTGTACCTGGCTCTGCTGCAGGCCGAGCACCTCACCTGCAGACACACCACGGCCTCAGCCCCAGGGCTCCCAGCCACCCCGAGACCAGGCTCAGACCCCAGCCAGCCTGGGGATCTTGGTGCACGTCACTCCCTGCCTCCCGGGCCACCATCTCTTCATCAAACATGGGAGGGTTGGAGGGGTGGTTTTGGGCCCTTCCAATTACACTTCTCAAAAACTCCGTATCCAAGGAGTGGGATAACTGGTCAAATGGTGGGTCCATTCCAAGTTTTCTGAGGAATCTCCACACTGGTTTCCAGAGTGGCTGCACCAAATGCAGTCCCACCAGCAATGTCTGAGTGTGCCTTTTTCCCCACAGCCACACCAGCTTCTGTAATTGCTTGTGTTCTTGATAATAGCCATTCTAATTGGAGTAATATGAAATCTTAGAGTTGTTTTAATTTGCATTTCTCTAATTACTAGAGATGTTGGACACTTTTTCATATATTTATTGATCACCTGTATATCTTCTTCTGTAACGAGTCTGTCCAGTTCCTTGGCCCATTTGTTGATTGGGTTCTTTGTATTTTTGCTGTTAAGTTTTGTAAGTTCTTTATAAATTTTGGAGATTAGTGCTCTTAGCTAGACTTTGGAGTCAACCTAGATGCCCTTCAACAGATGAATGGATAAAGAAGTTGTGGTATATATACACAATGGAATACTACTCAGCCATAAAGAATATTGTGGCATTTGCAGATAAATGGATGGAATTGGAGTTTATCATGCTAAGTGAAATAAGCCAACCCTAAAAAGAAGAAGGCCGAATGTTTTCTCTGATAAGTGCATGATGATATATAATCGGGTTGGGGCGGTGTGGGGTGAGAGAAGAATGGAGGAACTTTAGATTATGAAGAGGGAAATGAGAGGGGGAGGGGTGGGAGAATGAAAAATGGTGGAACGAGACAGACATCATTACCCTATCTACATGTATGATTACATGAATGGTGTGAATCTACATCATGCACAACCACAGAAACAAAAAGTTGTACCCCATTTGTGTACAATGAATCAAAATGCAGTCTGTAAAAATTTAAAAAATTTAAAAACTCCATATCCTAAGACAGCCATTTCTTCTAAGCCAGCAGCACCCCCTGACTTCCCCCTGATTCCCATGATGCTGGAGACCTTGCTCCCCAAACACGTGTGGAGAGGGAGCTGGGAGCAGATCGGCCAGCTGGGGACGTGGTGTTGGAACTGGGGGCAGGAGACAGGGAATGAGAGAGACCCCTTTTGACAGTGGCCCCAGATATGGCCCAGGTGAGAGAGGAGGAAGAGCAGGGGTGGAAGAAGGAAGAGAAAAACTGTAGGGGAGGGTGTCCTGGGACAGCCAAGGAGGCAGGTGGAAGGGATGAGGACACAGGAGGGGACAGAGAAAAGCAGGCACAGGCCACTGCTGGAACCCACAGACAGCGTGTGAGTGGGTGGGAGGTCAGCACCCAGCAGGGGGAATGGGCCGTGGGAAGGGTGGAGGGCTGGCTGGCAGGTGGGAGGATGGAGGTTAGGATGGCAGCCGCCAGAAGGTGTCGGAAGGTGAGGCTGGAACTGGCAGAGCTGAGAAGGCTCCAGGAGCCTGGTTTTACTCCCAGACGTGGCCCTGAGGTTTCTGAGAAGATCAGAGGCCCATCAGCCTGGCCACCCGCTCCAGGCCTGTGCCGGATTCAAACTCAGCCCCACTCAGTGCTCGGGGCCGCAGCACGTGCCCTGATTTGGAAACAGTCTTTGCAGATGTCTTCGGTCAAGACGAGGCACAACAGCCTCATCCAGACTAGCCAGGTCCCTCCTCACGCCAAGGCTGGTGTCCTTAGAAGGAGACTGGTGCTGCAGCCACCAGATGGGACACCGAGGACTGTAGGCAGCTGGGGGAGAGGCAGAGACGGCCTGTCCTTCAGAGCCTTCCAGAACTCACCTGCCGTGAGTTCTTGATTTTGCAATTCTAGCTGCCAGGACCATGGAGTACAGCTCTCTGATGTCTTAAGCCACCAGATGAGCTAGTTCATTAGAGTCGCCCTGGGAAACCAGATCAAGGCACCTGTCCACCTGTCTATCAAAGCCTCATCATCCAGGGCTACAAATGCTGGTGGCTTGTCACTGTCCCCCACAGAGGGAGTCCCTGGTGTGAAGGACCCAAGCACTAAGCAGGTGCTCAGTGAACACTGGGAGATGAGAAAAGGAGAGAGCACGCAAAGTTAGAATGTCAAACTGCAAAGGCCATGAGAGACCACCCGACCTAGGCCTCCCATTGGACAGACGGGAAAGTGGAGGCCCAGGAAGGGAAGATGATGCTGATGCTATGAGCACAGGGAGCCCCCCAGCCCCGGCCCAGCCCCCCTTTCCTCTGTCCCTCCCTCCCACACGCTCATTGTCACTCACCACACGTGACTCACCGTGCCAGACCCATGGCAGCCGCTGCACTTGTATCGCCCATGCCCGTGACATTTGTGGCACTCCTGAGAGTGAGATGCTGTCCTTAGACCCAGCTTCCCAAGCACCACCCCTCCTGTCCCTATGATGTCACCATCTTTAATAGACTGGCCAGGAGAGCCAGGATAGGAAGACAGGAGTGGGAGGAAGGAGCAGACATTGGACTAGGATCGCCAAAGGCTTGGAAGGTACCGTCAAGGACACAGGCAGGGTCCCCAGCATGGTCTGCGAGCCCAGCTCCCTCCATCCTGCGGGCTAAGAAGGGGACTCGGGGGTTCACTTCGTACTAACACGCCCCTCGATTTCCTACCAGGCGCTGCGAAGTCTGGTGGCTTTTGCCTATCATGGCTAAAAGTGGTCTTCAGGGAGAGGAGCCACACGCAATGGGCACCAGAATTTCATCACTAAATGAAAATAGTTTTTCCATCCTCGTATAAAGAATGTTATGTTTTATTAACCTCCCTGAGACCTCTTTATCTCATAACTCTATAAAAACTCAAGAGAATAAAATTACATCCTTCAGTCAAGTCCCAAGGTGAAAACAGTAAGAATGAGATGAGGTAAGAATAAGAATCTGTGCCATGATTATAGTTCTTTTTGTTTTGATTCTGGGAATTGATCCCAGGGGTGCTCTGTTACTGAGCTTCACCCCCTGCCAGCCCTTTTTAAAAAATATCTTTAATTTTGAGACAGAGTCTCACTAAGTTATTGAGGCTGGCCTCAAACTTGGGATCCTCCTGCCTCAGCCTCCTGAGTCACTGGGATTATAGGAATGCACCGCCCTACCCAGCCATGATTATATTTCTATCAAATAGAATGGAAGTGAAATTCTGTTTCCCTACTACTTCCAAGAAAATCCCAATGCTTTAACTTTTTATTTCATGTCAGGCTCACTCACCCCTCCAGTTATTGTTGTCAGATCAAAGAGAGAGAGAGAGAAAGAGAGAGAAAGGGAGAGGAAGAGAGAGAGAGAGACAGAGAGAGAGAGAGATAAAAATACACTCAAATGGTCTAGAAATGTTACTGTTCGCTATTTAATAAAACTGGGGACAATTCTGAAATTGCTATGTGAAGACTCACTTCCTAATTTGTGTGCATTTTGCATGAGACTCCATTCCATGCCCTGGATATTCTCAACCGAGGCTTATTATCCCCTGGAATAAACCACCAGGCTGGATTGGGGGTTCTTTTCCAAAGAGAGAAAGTTGGAAGAAACTTGTCACACCTGAAAAATGAGCTCAGAGAGAAAGGCACATATTCCAACAGGCACATTACCTTGACCAGTGAAGAATGAGGGACTTGGAACTTCTTGGTGTCCTCCTGAAACATTGGCGGGACTTGGACCTTGATATCCCAAAGCCTGGGGGAGGTGCCTCTTCGTGGCCCATCTACTGAGTGGTCTGACACAAAAGAGAGCCATCATCAGAGCAGCTGAGGGTGGAAGGAATTAACTTTCACTTACTCAACGAAACACACCAAGCCATCCGTTCATGCCCAGGCCTTAGGTGAGATTCTGGGGCTATAGAACTAGGTATAAAAGAGCCCCCGTGGAGACCAGGATTAAGAACTCGATCTGTAGATTTGAACAGAGCCAGGTTTAATTCCTGGCTCTCCTACTTCCTAGCTGTGTGACTCCAGGCAAGTTACTTAATCTCTCTGAGCTTCAATTGTCTCTTTGCTAAAATGGGGCTAAGGTTGCACCTACCTGATAGGAGTGTAGAGAATTATTTTTCTCACTCTTATATCATGAGATATGAAAAGTTCTTTGGTAAGAGCCACATGAACAGCTAGCTGTAAGAGCTCGGAAGACTGATCCATCCTGCTGGGCAGGGGAGAGCAAACGAGAAACCCTACAGGCGTCACATGAGGTGACACATGAGCTAAGTCTTGAAGAAGGAACCAGAGAGTCCCAGCAGAGAACAAAGACAGGACAGAGGCTTCCCAGACAGACAGCCATTTCAGTGGAAGGAAGGTGGGAGGGCACTGCTGATGGGGAGTCTCAGGACTTAGAGGTGCTGGGGTGGCACGGGAGGTGGGCGGGAGATGCCAATCATGTGTTTGGACCTGTGTGCCAGCACCTGCCTGCAGCCTAAGACAAGCCCTGGACTTCCGCAGGCCTCCTGCAAGCCACCCCCAGGAGGCAGGAAGAAGTTCCTGGGATCAGCACTTGGAACATCCACCCCATCATTCTGCGGGGAATGGGAAACCCAGGCTCCGAGCAGATAAGCATCTTATTCCAGGTTCATGGCTGAGCCGAGTCCTGAGATTTCCCTCCAGCCCCCGCCTCCTTTGCAAACTGCATTCAGTTCACTTACTGGTAAAAGGTTGGAATGTCCACTCGCTAATCCTGGACTCGCTGAAGGTCTCCAGTCGGTACTGCAGAGAAAAACCCAGCCCATTCACATTCCTGCTCCTATGAAGCCAGGGTGGGCTGGGGACACCCAGGGCTCCCAGGCACACTGCCCTTTAATTGCTTAGAATAGACTAGCAACTGCAATTTTTATCATAAATGCCCTGAGACATCTCAGAGGGCTCCGCGGCCCTGGGAAACCCTCTGACAGGCTCCCAGACCCTTTTGGTTCCCCATGAAGCTCTACACAGAAGTGTTCTATGAGGCCAAGTTGGAGGTATTCGTTGCCCTTCGATAGATGCAGACCACTGGAGTCCATGGCTCTGAGGGTCCCTATCAGAGGAATTTGTCTGACTGATGTCAAAAATCTTCTTGACCCTCATCCACAGAATCTCAGAATTTGATTTCTCCTTTTACATGTAAGAAAACAGGCTCAGAGAGGTCAGTTAATTTACTGAAGATCACACAGCTCCCGATCTTCCTCCAGATCCCTGATCTAGCCACTCCGTTTCTGCATGAGTGCATTCTTGTCCATGACACTCAGAAGTGTGGATGGAAAAGCTGTCCCTCTGCCCCACAATGCAGAAGGAGACAGAAGTGGGTGCCTGAAGTCGGGTCTCCCTGGAGTGATGAATGAATGATTCCTCAGTGCGGACATGATTTGAGAGAAGCAGAGGGAGCTGGGGTCGCTAGAGCAGAGGGCCTTTCTCAGCCCGTCCCTGGTGGAGGGCAGAGTGAGGCTCTGACCCTGAGGCGAGCAACCTGGGTGTGCATGGGGCGCCCTCGCGTCTACCTGCCTGTCCCCGTTAAGTCACTTTGCTCTTCCAGGCCTCCCACCCTCCTCTCCAAACCAGTGATGATAGGCCCAGAGTGCGGGGTGGCCAGGAGGGTTTGGCCACACACAGAGGTTACACATTTCCGTGAGTCCGGGTGCATTTGGAATGATGATTGACAGCGCTCCCTCTCCTCATTATCACTCCCAGGAGCAGAGCAGAGACGGGCCGAGGGGATTTGCTCCCATCCACACCACCCCCAGGACTCCGTGCCCCTGGCTGGCCTCCCATAGATATCTCCTCTGTCCCAACGTCCCCAGCCCCAGACCCTTGGCCAGAGCCCCCAGGAGTCCCAGCCCGCTTACCCTGCAGAGGGTCTGGCGCCTCAGCTCCCGGATGGTGAGGTCATCAGCGGTTGCGCTGCCGTAGCAGCACCTAGAGCTCACGAAGCTGAGGAGGGCCTCACGGGCCACCTCCTCTGTCACCTCAGGCACTCTGCTGGGGGCCAAGCAGAGAGGCAGGGGTCTGGGAAGGGCCCCTGGGCTCATCCAGGCAGCTCCCTCAGTGTGCACCTGGGCACTGAGGCCCAAGAGAGGGGAGGAGTCCTGAGGGCCACAGCAGTAGTGAAGTCCCAAGGAGTCAATGGGACAATGTCCCCAGCAAAAGGAAGAGCATGAACAGATGCCCAGGGTGACAGCAAAGCCATGTTCGTGCAAGTGTGTGGCTCAAGAGAGGGGCTCAGAGACTCTCAGAACATCCTCACACACAGAAAGACGAGGCTTCTGCCCTCAGAGAACTTGACCTTGACCTTGACCGGAAGAGCTAGAGCAATGTGCACTGGGGACCCGGAGGAGAATGGGCCAATAGGCAAGGGAGGCAGGTGTGGGGCCCCTCCTCTGCCCTCACATCTTCACAACTGCTAGATCTCCATGGCAACCCTGGGGCCATTTGGTCCTGACATGGACACTCTGGTGTCTCCAGTAGCCCAGCCCAGCATGTGCCTTCAGGTCAGTGAATGGCAGAGTAAGAGGGGCCCTGGGCAGCAGAGGCCGGAGACAGCTCCGGGAAGGAAGAAAGGCTTGCACTGGGCATGAGGCTGGGGAGCCAAGAGAAGTCAAGGAGTTTTTGGCTGCAGGAGGACCAGGGATACTTGGGAGACTCCTCCTTGGAAGGCAATGGCTGCCCAGCTAAGAGGCTAGACCCAGAGAGGGGGAAGGGGATTCCTGGGGTTCCACCTTCTCTCTGCACAAAACTGCTGGAAACCCAGAGCCCGACCCCAAGTCCTCTGGAAACAAACAGGCAGGCCTCATGGGGTCCAGACCCAGCACTTGCAAACTCCTGCAGCCAAGGGCCAGGGAGCTAATATTTTGGTTTCTACACTTCAACTATTGCACTTTGCCATCAGGGCGGCCATAGTCCATGCAGGACAAATGAATGTCACTATATTCCAATAAAACGTGACTTACAGAAATAAATGGGGGGACGGGGTTTGGCCCACAGGTTGGAGTTTGTCAACTCCTGGTATTATGGATTTCGACCCTGGCTTTGCAGGAGAGGGACCTAGAAAACTGGGTAACACGCAGACTGCAAGCCTCCACCTCCGGAGCATCTGGTTCAGTGGGTCCAGGATGAAGAGGGTCCACCCGAGGGATCCTGATGCACTTTTGGGGTTAAGACAACCCCACCCCAGAGGGCTCTCATGGGGCAACGGTGACACGTGCAGACAGAACCCAAAAGTCACCTGTGTTCCAGGAACGAGGACCAGGATGTTGGTTCCAGGGGTCTCACCAGGGCCTCCGAAGGTGGGAAGAATATTTGCTGTCCTGGAGGAAAGGGAGGAAATGATTCGGTACAGCTCCCACCAAGCTGTTCACAGGAGTCCCAGGAAGAGGCCCAGGAACCGCCACCCTTGAACTTACCGGCCCCATGAAGCAGCCAGTCGTAGCTGGGCAGCCTCTCCAGGAGGTCAGTAGGGGGCGCCAGAGGACTCTCGGCCTCGAAACTCAGGTTCTCCACACCTGCAGAAAGATGGCAGTCCTGAGCCTCGGAGAAGGCCAGGCGAGGGGACAGCCCCTTCAGGAAGCTGACAAAGGAGGGCAGGCGCATCCCTAAAAGCATTGCAGTTGACTTAGTAAGCTTGTCTCGCTCTGGCATCCCCCCAGCCCTATTGTGTATTTTATTTAGAGACAGGGTCTCATTGAGTTGCTAAGGGCCTCACTAAGCTGCTGAGGCTGGCTTTGAACTCACGATCCTCCTGACTCAGCCTCCCAAGTCACTTGGATTACAGGCGTGTGCCACGCCCAGCCTTGCATTGTGCTTCTTGCCTTGTGGAGAAGGCAGGCTGTCCTGCTGAAGGAGCCATGAGCAGAGTTCCTGAGACGACACGAGAGTCCAGCCTTCCAGCCATGCCTGCCAAGCCACCAGGCAGGTGAGCAAAGCCATCCTGAGCCCCTCCAAGTCAGACCAGCTGCCTGTGAGTCCCACTGAGTGACCCTACTCAACACTCCATGGAGCATAAGAATCTCCCAGCAGAGTCCTGCCCAAATCCCTGACCCACAAAATCTGGAGACACAGCACCATTGTTATCTTAGGCTCTGAGATGTGCGATGGCTTACCATGAGCTCCATCCACTGGTCAGTCCTTGCTCCAGGACTCCCCAAGCCCTGGCCAAGGCTGCCCTGGAGCCACACCACAGTGTGAGGTCTGTGTCGGTGTCCTTCCATCCCTCCCTCCCTTCACAGGTGTCCGATCTATGGCAAAGTCCAAAAACCTCCCCCTTTTCCTCTTGCAAGTGTATTCCAGGACATGCTTACATGTCTCATACCACCTTGGCGTCTTCTCCTTGGGTGACCCAGACAGACGACACACAAGCACTACCCCCATTTTACCCAGGAGGAAACTGAGATCTTGCCCAAGATCATACAGCCAGAGGGTGGTGAGTGGCACGGATTCAAACCAAAGCCCCAGCTCTTCCTGAGTGCTTCTCATAAGGCAAAACCCTATTAAGAAATCCCTCCATAGAAATCTGCTTTCTAAACCCCATCCCGCCCTGCCAGGTGTGACGTGGATCCCGAGGGTCCTGAGAGTCCACGGAGGCAAGTGTAATGTAAGCCAGGAGAAGCAATGGAGGGCTCCTCACCTTTGCCTCATTGGAGGAATGGAAGGCGGGGACTTCTAATTCCACCTGACAGAGAGGCTGCTCCAGGACTCCTGGATCACACAGCTGTAGGCTGGAGGGGCACTGGGTGCAACTCTAGCCCCACTGCGCTGCCCCTCAGCAATGCTCCCAAAAGCCCCCATACTGGAGGGCAAGAATCCCTTGGCTCTGTCTTCCTAGCACGAAAGTCACAAGAAATTCACTACAAGGTGAGCCATGAAATGGTCACTGGGAGGCAATTCCTTTTGCCTCAATTTACCATACTCAGATCAGACTTCCGTAGCTGACCCACTTCCCAGCTCATCCAGTTCCCCAGCTGATCCAATTCTTTAAACCTCCATATCTTTACCTCCACAAAAATAAAAATGACATGTCCCATGCTTTCAAGTTTAATAAAAGTGAATGTCAGACTAATAAGCAGGTCTTGTTCTAAATGAGAGCAACCCAGGCTTATCTGAAAGACAAGGAGCCAGGAAGGCTGAAATCCTGAAGCATGTGGTGGAGAAGGACAGAAGGAAGAGGGGGTGTCATTAAGACAAATGATCACGGTCCCCTCAAAGTGAGGAATGCCCTGGCCCTCTGACATGGAGAAGATTCTCTGCGTCTCTAGGTAGTTTTCTCTTGCAGGAAACCTATGAATGGAAGTGAGAAGGAGAAAGTTTGCAGATGAAGAGAGTGTCTTCCTAGGCAGGAACAGGAAGTGACATCATCCCAAAACCTCATACAGATGCCAGACAATGTGCACAGATGTCCCCAACATGACCTTTCTTCTGGAATTCTTAATAAAACTCTGGTCTTCAATGCTGTTTTGCTTTAAGTGATCTCATTCGCATTTGAAGAAATGCACCTTCTGGGGACCCTGGCATCAGCAACCATTTGCTCTCAAGAGCCAGGCAGGACATATTTCAGATTTGGGGTCTCATGATAGAGCAAATTGCATTTGTGCCGTATGATGAGACGATATGTGTTCCCACTCTAGTCCCGTGCCTGCCATACAAGAAATGCTCAGTTAATGCCTTAGACCCGATGAGGGCGGGTCTTCCTCTTTCTTTGTGTTCTTTTGAATCAGAGGAAAACAAAGAAAATGTCAAGTGTGGAAAGAAAGACCACCACATCCCCTGGGATGTCTCCTGCCTGCAGAGTGATCTTGGGTCTGCTAGGGCCCTAATGCTCTCCTTGACGGGAAGATGGAAATGCTACATGGCTGGGAACCAAACAAAAGAAGCAGGAAGAGGGGAAGAATGAGGGGTGGGAAATTCAGAACTCCATCCATCAGCCGGGAGGCACCCTGACCTCTGGGGCAGTTGCAATTCATCAAGGCTAAATTAATCTCCCCATTATGCTATTTGCAAAAATAAAGGACTCCAATCCAGACTGACCCACAGAAGGATGCGTCATTTCCTGTGTAGAAACCAACAGGCACAACGGGACCGTGGACGTCACTGGGCATTGTGCAAACTCCTAGCGTGGGGTACTCGGAGGGGGGCTTCCAAGCCGCGTCACTGGCCCCATCGTGTTGGGCAGTTCTCCAGCTGGGCCACCCCACCCTGAAACAGATGTTGCAACCCAAGGTTCACAAAGGAAGGCTAGAGATGTGACTTCTTCTGCACGTCATGGTCACCGGAGTTCCCCATTTCAATGAACAAAAAGAGATGATTTAGCTGAACTAGCTGGAATGTTCACAGCAAAGACAGAAACAGAGGGGAGAGCTCAGATCCTGACTCCAGCCCCAAAACTTTGCTATTTAACTCCACTCTGTGTGTCTCCAAATCTCCATGGCGATGGCGTCAAGTGGCTGTCGAGAAAACTTTGCAAGAACGGTCAGAAAGGGAGTGTTTCTGCTCCCCAGTCGCCAGCAATTTTTCTTTTTCATAAAAGGATTTTTTTTCCTTGTGGAGAGAGACATAATTAATGGATAACTCCTTTAACCTTTTCGGTTTTAAAATGTCACTGTCTTTACTTCAGATGAAAAAGGGAATCCATGCCCTTTGCCCCTGATTCCAGACTAATCATCTTAAAAATACTGACATCATGCTCCAGTGGTCCCATGCCACCATCTTGCTTTCATAGGTCATCTTCTTCAACAGATGTGACAGCCCCTTGGCAACAGAGGCCCCTCTTGCATACCCTAACAAGTAGACACAGAGCACCAAACAAGGTGGGCATACAGTTGGTGCACATAAATGCCTGATGATGGGATTATGCTTCAAATTGTAAAAGAAATAGTATAAAGGTCAAATTCACAGAGAAGTCGGGCACGGTGGCGCATGCCTGTAATCCCAGTGGCTCAGGAGGCTGAAGCAAGAGGATCATGAGTTCAAAGCCAGCCTCGGCAACTTAGGGAGGCCCTACGCAACTTGGTGAGGCCCTGTCTCTAAATAAAATATAAAAAGGGCTGGGGATGTGTCTCAGTGGTCAAGAGCCCCCTGGGTTCAATCTTCAGTACACCCCTCTCCAGAATTTGGCTAAGATGGCAAAAGTTCTATGTCTATTTTTACCATAAATAAAAATAACTTTAAAAAGGCAGAGATTCCAATGATTCAAAGATTTAAAAAAAATAAATAAAGGAGATCTGTTTTGCCAAGAAGAACAAATGAGTAAATAAATAACTGGCCACACTCTTTCAAGAGTTTCCTGGCAAGGCGAGGAAACCCACCCACGGCACCCCCTCCTTTGAATCCTGCAGGGCTCACGACTACTCCTGGCTGAGTCTGAGCCCCTGAAGTTGGCATTAAGGGCCAGCTGGCCCTGACCTAGGGACAAAGAGAGAGGGTTCTCATGTGTCCACATGGCAAGGGAAGTCTTCCTAAGTTGTCCAGAGCAGGATGAGAAAAGGGAAGGGGGCTGATTGTGGGTGTGGAGAAGGAGCAGTAAGGGGAGAAAGAGGGAAGGAGAGACGCGAGCCTGCCCCAGGCTGGCAAGAGAGGTGTGGGCACTCCAGGGGGACAAGCTGCTGAAAAACATCCAGAGGAGCAAATGCCCACCACATGGCAAGACCAAAATGGAGAGAAGCGCGGGACTAAGACCTCCGAGGTCCTCTTTGCATTGTGTAGGGCCCTGCCATGCCAAGACAGAACAAGGCGAATATTCCAATTTTGTTTTAATTATGAAGGTTCGTGACTCGCAATTGTTTTTTGTGATTATTGGGGATCACAACCAGCTATCTGGGATGTGCAACCCAGGCCCTGGGAAGAGCTCCACTTTGCCAAGACAGGGCCCTGGGAGGGGTGGCTGGGTTTTCTGAGCTCTGTCCTTGCTCTTCCAGGGGTGCCTTGGGACTTTGTGACCCTGGTATTGGCATTCGCCCTCACTGGCCCGCAGGCCGTTCCTCCCAGCCTGGCTCTGGCTGTTCCTGCCTTTGGCACCCCCAGGTGCCCCTTCGGTACTCTGTCCCTCTTCCTATGGTTGCTTTTGCTAGGTGACTTTTAAGAATTTTTTTTAATGATTTTATCATGCATTATAATTCGTACATAGTAGTTCATGTATGCATGCAATTTTTTTTCCAATACATTCTTTATAAAATGTCCACTTGGGGTCCCACCAGACTTCGAGCACCCTGAGGTAGGACAGTGTTTGATTTGCTCTCACCTGCAGTCCTGAGCTTAGCACCAAATACCTGGCCAACTAGGCCAGAGTTAAGCCATTTAATTTTAGGCCTTTACTTTACTTTCCCTAAAAATGAGTCTGAGGGGGTAGAGCCACTGGCAGGAACAGATGGGAAAAAGGATCAGAGAGGCTCTGGAAGCTGACCCAGGAGTGCCCTGCAATCTGAGGATCCATCTGACTTCACTCCAGCTGCTTATTTCTTACACACTCACCAGATTAGATGGGGCACCCTGCCATTAGGAAGTTCCTGGACCCACCGTCCCCCAGCAATGTGGCAGCCTGCAGGAAGCACTGGACAGGCCCCAGAGAACACGGCTGACCCAGCAGAGAAGGCCTGATTCCTGGCGGCTGTGGCTCCATCACTAGGATGTATGCAGAACACCGAGGCCCCAGGTCTGTCATCGGGGATCCTGGCCTCTGGGCCTCTATTGGGAAGTCCAGCCTCCTTTCCCACCACAATTCCATGACAACCTCAAATCCAGTCTCAGATCTTCGGCTCAGAACTTTGGGGTGATAGAGCAGGGACATTTTAATGAACAAGCCTTTTGGGAACAGAGCTGGCCTGTGATCCAAGAGAAGATCCCATCTATTCAGCACTGGGCCACTGAGAGTGATGGTGGTGTGACTCAGATCAGAATTCTCACCTGTGACTTCAACCTTGCTCCTCCTCCAAGCGACCAATTCCCAGAGGTAAGGAGGTGCAACCTAGATCTTCTAGATCTAGGCCAGAAAAGCCCTCTCCTAAAATTACCAGGGGCTCTAATGAAAGTCTCTCTTACTTAAAGAAGCTCTTGTTCACCATTTCTGGGAGGGTGTTCAGTCTGCAATAAAGGCAGTTATATTATAAAACATATGGTGTATAGAATAAGGGAGGGGATTTTTCCTCCTGGCTCTGTGCTAGGACATGGCGCCCTAAGAGACTGAAAGCACTCCCCACTGGGACTGCTGAAGAAGCAGGAGCTGGTGAAGCAAGAGAAAAGACCTTGAAGGGCTCTTGTTTTACACAAGGAACACCCTGTTCTGAGCGCCCTTGAGACCTAAAGTCAAGACCAAGAGTAGAAGTTCCATGGAGAGAGATGTCACTCCAGGTTTCATCCACTTATTTCTAGTATCTTGTCTAGATGAACCTCGATACCCCAACCCCTGACCTTAGCACCATGGTGCTTGAAACCCACACACACGGGGTGACCCTGTGACAGAGCCGGGGCTGGTGGGACTATGAGGGAGCTAAAGCCTTCGCTTAGTTCTCACTGTGCCTACCAAAAAGTGGGAGGCCGCGACAAAACCTCCAGGTGATAATAATTGCTGTTAAGAGCAGCTTAATTTCTGAAGCTCTGGGGACATCATCTGGTCACTTCTGAGAGTCTGTGTTCACTCCATGCCCACTCTGACCCAGGTGATGTATTAGGCACTTTACAGCCAATCAATTCCTCTACCAACTCTGCAGAATGACACCATCTCTGATTGTTTTTTTTTTTTAAGACTCAGAGAGGTTAAGTGACTTGATCCAAGTTACCCAGCAATTAGGGAGGAAGAGCTTCAACTGGAATTCACATCTGATGTCGTCCATGGCTACTAAGAGAAACTCCAATAACACATGGAAAAATCTGCTAATGAAAAAATGACTTGAAGAGAAACAATTGCATTAGAATGTTTGTAAAACGAACTTTTACAAACTTATCAAAATAAGACCATGGACACACAATTTCCTTTCGATCAGAGATCGAATTAGGTCCTCCTCAATTACTTGGTAAAATACTTCCATACTGTCTCCTAATTCAATATGAGAAAGGATCCAACAAAATTTAAACTGGGTTCTTTCCAAGATTAGCATAGCTTAACTTTATATTCCACTTCAGTCCTAAAATATAAACTTTAAAATACCAACATTAAAGACAACGGAGTATCAAACCTGCAAAGAACCTTCAAGGTCATCAGGTTCAGTGACAATGACAATGTATTAGTGTCACATGCCCCTGCAGGATTCAGGTGAAAGACACAAGCCCCTCAACACTCTGCAAAATGCACATTCACATGTCATCCTGCCCCTACCCTTGGGGTCCTCAAATTAAGGACTCCTGACCCTCTTTGTCGATGGGGAAACAGAGGCTCTGATAAGTGAAGCCACTTGTCCAAGATCACAGAACCAATTCAAATCAGAACCAGGACTTGAACCCTGGCCTCCAGTCCCCCAGCGTCCATGCTTTCTGCTCTACCACTTTCCCCATTCCAAAGTCAGGATGAAATTTTTCCAGTTTTAAACATAGCTCATTTCTTCCTAAAATACCATTTCCTTCCTTAGGTTTTAAGTAGTCCTTAGATTCCATTGTATTTCTGTCCTAAGGATAGAATGGGGTCACCCAGGCTGGGTTTCTAAGCCAGCTCTAATGAACCAGCAGGCTTTTGCTAAAGGAAGGTCCTGCGTAAAGACTTTACTAGACTTTCCTACAACTTTTCTACCAAACTGACCTCATCTAAGAATGCAAGCAAAATAAGAACCCGGACATTCATGCTTGCGTTCGACCCGTGGGTGAGAGCCAAGAAAGGAAGAAGGAAAGAGTGCAGGCTGCTCATCATCATCATAGGTAGGGAGAAAAGTCCTTGGGAGCAGGAAGGAGGAAAGAAGGGGTGTTATTGGCAATGCAATCCAGACCCAAGACAGCTTCAGGGCTGATGCAGGGTCTTGTTCAGTGCTGGTTACAGAGGATAGGAACCCACACCATCCCTGAGCCTCTACTTACTGTCCTCTTCACTCAGGTCCCTGTCCATGGTCCAGCCAAGGCCGTGTCTGTTCCTGAGGACTGGCTGCTGCGGGACTCTGTGGGGCCACCCTCAGGCCCCTCCCAGAACGGCAGGCCCATTGTTACCTGATTTGCATACAACAGAGGCAAAGCCACCCTTCCTCCATCAGAGAGGCTGGCCGGGTGCCTGGGGGTCTTCCCCACAAGAGCCTCTGGCTTGCCACCGGCTTATGGATGCTTCTAGAGCTATCTGGGTCTTCACTGCAGCTGTGTAAGGAATGCTCAGATTCTGCCCATTTTTCTGAGCTGGGATTCAAATCCTTGACTATCTGCTTCTCAACTTGGAGCTCTGGACCACCATACACACTGCAGGTCTGTGGGAGGCAGGTTGAGCAGTATGGGCAGGGGCACATAGAACAATTTAGCAACCACAGGGAGATCAGCTGCCAAGGGGGTGAGACATATGGGTACCCAGATCGAGGCCATGGGCACCAAGCTCTTTTCTCCTCAGGGGCTGGGGTTTTAAGGTGAGACTCCAAAGCCACACAACACATCATGGCCAGAGCTAGCTGCCAACCCAGGATGCACAAACCACTACTGTGAAACATCTGTGGATTGTGGAGGGGTAGGGTGGCCAGGGGTTGAATCCAGGACCTCATGCATGCTAAGAGACACCGAGCTGCAGTCCCAAGCTCCATCTGCAAAAAAAAATTTAAGGTCTTTTCCTAAGCTTTTTGGATTAGGGGAGAAACCTCTTCAACCATAACCCTTGGAAGAGCACCACTCTCCTCCAGATGCATCTAAACAATAGACACCCAGAGCTGGGTCACCTAGTGTTGCAAGCAGAGAGTTTGTGAGCTGGTCCCTGCAGCTCCAGTGGTCCTACCCCGCCCCCACCCCACACACATGCACACTGCACTCGGTAATGACTTCTCTACAGCTGAGTCTAGGGCAGCATTGACACACAGGGAAAGCAGATCCTCTGTACCTGCCTTGACTAGTCCATCCCAGAAGTGCTACTGGGGATGCACCATGATGCTCCCTAATGAAGTGTACTCATAGGGTCACATTCACCCAGCGAAGACTTTTTATTACTGCTTCTATCTCATTACTAGTTATTGGCCTGTTTATGATTTCTATGTTCACTTGATTCAATTTGGCAATTTGTATGAGTCTAAAAATATTATCCATTTCTTCTTGGTTTTCCAATTTATTGGTGTGTAAGTTTCCAACATGATCCATAAAGATCTGCTAGATTTCTTTAATGTCTGTGGTGATTTCTTCCTTCTTAATCTCTAATTTTATTAGCGTGGGTTTTCTCTCTTTTTCTTTTGGCTAGTATGACTAAGGGCTTTTCAATCTCGTTTATCTTCTCAAAGAACCAACCCTTTGTTTCATTGATCCTTTGTTTTTATTCTCAATTTCATTGATTTCAGCTCTGAGCTTGATTAGTTCCTTCCTCCTATTGATTTTAGAATTGGTTTGTTCTTTTTTGAAGGCCTTGATATGCTTCATTGGGTTGTTTATTTGGGGATCTTTCTACTTTTATTATATAGGTACTCATAGCTATAAACTTTCCTCTTAGAATTGCCTTTATAGTGACTCATACCAGTGACTCTAGTATGTTGTATCATTATTCTCATTTGAGTCAAAAAATTTTTCAATTTCTCCCTTGATTTCTTTTATCACCCATTGACCTTTCAAAAGTATATTGTTCAATCTCCATGTGCTTATAAAGTTTCTACAGGGTTTTGTTGTGTTGATTTCTAATTTTTTTTCATTATGATCTAATAATATGCAAGGAATTATATCAATTTTTTTTGCATTTGCTAAGAGTTGCTTTGTGGCCTAAATATGATCTATTTTATAAAAGGTTCCATGAGCTGCTGAAAAGAAAGTGTATTCAGTTGTTGTTGGATGAAATATTCTATAGATGTCTGTTAGGTCCATTTTGATTTTTAATATTTTTCAGGTCTGAACAGTCTTTACCAAGTGTATGTCCGGATGACCTATTCTATGGTGAGAGAGGCATGTTGAAGTCACCCAGTATTATTGTACTAGAGTCTAACTGATGCTTCAATTTGAGTGGTGTCACTTTTTATAATTAGTTGCACCCACCTTTGGGGCATAACCATTTACAATTGTCATATCTTCTTGTTGGATTGTTCCCTTTACCAGTATGAAGTGACTTTGTCTCTTCTGATAGTTTTTGTTTGAAGTCTGCTTTATCAAATATGAGAGTAGCTACTTCTAGTACTTTGGAGTCTCCATTCACATAGTGTATCAATTTCCATCCTTTTTCTTTCAGCCTATGACTGTCTTTGCCCATAATGTGCATCTCTTACAAACAACATTCAGTTGGGTCTTGTTTTTTAATCCATTCTGCCAGTGTTTTAATTGGAGAGTTGAGACCCTTTACATCCAACATTATTATAGAGAGATGTATATTAATTTCTCCCATTTTGATTTATTTATTATGTTTCATTTGGTCCTGTTTCTCATTTGCTTAATTACTTTTCCAATGAGGTTTGGTCATTTGTGAGTTCTGCGGTCTACTTTTTATTTTTACTCTGTAAAGCATTTCTTTAAGTAGGTTCTGTAATGCCGATTTAGTAGTAATGAATTCTTTTAGTTGCTGCTTATCTTGGAAGGTTTCTATATTCCCTTCAATTTGGAAGGATAGTTTTGCTGGATGTGGCAATCTTGGTTGACAGTTATTTTCTTTCAGGACTTGGAACACATTGTTCCAAGCCCTCCTGGCTTTCAGAGTTCATGCTAAGAAATCAGAAGTGATTTTAATTGGCTTGCTTCTAAATGTGACCTGATATTTTTCTCTTGAAGCTTTTAAAATTCTATCCTTGTTCTCTGTGTTAGAGAGAACACAGTTTTAATGTGTCATGAAGAGGATCCTTTTTGATCTTGTCTATTTGGGGCTCTTGAATGCATTCTGTATCTGGATGTCCATCTCATTCTGAAGGTTTGGAATTTCTTTTGTTATTATTTTCCTGAAAATGTTATTCATTCCATTAGCCTGCATCTTATAATTATAACGATTCTTATATTTGGTCTCTTAATGTTGGCCCAGAATTATTGTATATTCTGATCCTGGCTACTTATTTTCTCTTCTTTAATGCTGTTTGACTGCTCAAGGCTAGCCACTTTGCCTGCCAGCTCTGAGATTACGTCCTCAGCATGGTTTACTCTATTAGAGAGACTTTGGGGGTTTTTTGTTTTGTTTTGTTTTTGGTACTGGGGATTGAACCCAGGGGTACTCCACCACTGAGCCACCTCCCTCTACTTTGTATTTTATTTAGAGTCAGGGTCTCACTGAGTTGCTTAGCACCTCACTAAGGTGCTGAGGCTGGCTTTGAGCTCACAATTCTCCTGCCTCAGCCTCCTGAGCTGCTCGGATTACAGGTGTGCACCATTGCACCCGGCTTAGAGAGACTTTGAACTGAACATTTTGTTTAATTTATTGTGTATTTCATTTCCAAGATTCCTCTCTGATTCTTTTTCAATATGTCTATCTCCTTATTGAATTTCTGATTTATGTAGTGTACTCACTTCTTTAATTCATTCAGTTGTTTTTTTTGGGGGGGGTTCTCTTTTGGAATTCATTGATTATTTTGTTGATGATTCTTTTGAATTATTTATCTGGTATTTCACCCACGTCAATATCTTTGGAGTCAGGTGCTGATGAATTATGGGCTTTAGGATATGTCCATGTTACCTTGTTTTTTCATATTTCTTATATTCCTATGTAGGTTTATATGCAACTGTTGGGAAGGATTTCTCTCCCACTCTTATGTGTGGGCCTTTTTAGGGCACAGTCTTCACTTGCCAAAGTGTCCTAGAGTGATCCAGATTGAGACCCCCTTGGAGGTGTGCTATCTATAGCCTTTGTATTAATTCTCTCTGTTTTTTGCTGTAGTCGTGGACCTGGGGGCCCACCGTCTAGCTGCTTCTACTTGGGTAGTTTGGTTTTCTGTCTCTCCTATTCTTTGCATTAAAATATAGCGAAAAATTGAGTCATTAATTTGTGTGGGGGGCAGGGCACACTGTCTTTTGGTTGAGTTTAGTTCAGCTGCAGAGTCTCTACCCTGTGAACCTATAGAGTCCCTGTAGGTTCCCAGCACCTCACAGAATAAGGAGAAACAGACAATAGTAACAACCAGTGCAAATAATATATAGCATTAAAGCTAAATGCCTGGTTCCTACAATGACATCTTCCACAAAAAACAGAAATGGTGGGGTCAGCAATGCCAAGAGTAAAAACAATAAGTAACCACAAATTAGATATAGCATTAAAGTTAACAACAGGTGACAGCTACGTCATCCGCAGCAGTGATAATTTCAACAGCATGAATGGTAGGGGCAGGGATTATATAAATCAATTAGTTGTCACTAAGTTGCTGAGGCTGAGCTAGAACATGAGGTCCTCCTGTCTCAGCCTCCTGAGTTTGGGAGATTACAGGCATGCACCACTATGCCAAGCCCCTAAACCAATTAGTTCGAAAAGATGGTAAATATAGGTGGGCTCAGTGGTGCAGGCCTGTAATCCCAGTGGCTGAGGCAGGAGCATTGCAAGTTCAAAGCCAGCCTCAGCAACTTAGCGAGGTGCTAAGTAACTCAGTGAGACCCTGTCTCAAAATAAACAATAAAAAGGGCTTGGGGGTGTGGCTCAGTGGTTAACCACCCCTGTGTTGCATCCCTAATACCCACTCCCACCACCAAAATAAAAAAAGATGGTCAAATACAGTTAATTAAGAGAAAAGAAAATGTGATAGGCAAAGAATTTACAATTTCAAAAAGTGAGCAGAGAGAATACAGAAGAAATGTAGTATGTGATTGATAGTTATAAGGTAGGAGGGAAAAAATAGGAGAAACAAAGTAAAGGGAGAGAGAAAGAAAGAACAATAGAATTTGGCTGTTAGCAGGAGAAAAAAAGGGAGAAAGAGAAATGAGAAAAAGCCAAATGAAAACAAAACAAAATCAAAATATACAAACCAATTACCCTGCCCTGGGCGGGGGATGTGGCTCAGTGGTAGAGCACTTGCCTAGAATGTGTGAGGCACTGGGTTGGATCCTCAGCACTACATACAAATAAATAAATGTCCATTGACAACTAAAAAATATTTTTTAAAAAACCCTAACCCTCAAAAGACAAGGAGAAATAACTACATTTTTAAAATGCTAAAAATGAGAAATAAAGAACAAACATGCATATATGTCCATGAACCAATCAGACAGCAAGAATACATACACACAGGAAAAAGAGTCTTAATGAAAAATGAGGAAATCATTTCCACTGAGGTGGTCAAAATAGTCTACAAGAGTAGATGGCCACTGTCTGTGCCCAAGTGTCTTTTTTTTTTTTTTTTTTTAATCAGGGATTGAGCCGGGCATGGTGGCGCACGCCTGTAATCCAAGCAACTTGGGAGGCTGAGTCAGGAGGATCGTGAGTTCAAAGCCAGCCTCAGCAACTTAGCGAGGCCCTAAGCAACTCAGTGAGACCCTGTCTCTAAATAAAATACAAAATAGGGCTGGGGATGTGGCTCAGTGGCCGAGTGTCCCTGAGTTCAATCCCTGGTTCCAAAAAAAAATTAAAAAATAAATTAAAAAAAATAATCAGGGATTGAACCCAAGGTCTCTCAACCACTGAGCCACATCCCCTGATATTTTTATTTTTATTTTTATTTTTATTTTATTTTGAGATAGGCCTCACTATATTCTTGCCTAAAACTCCCTTGGCATTTGAAAACAACCAACCATAGGAAATTATTTAAATGGCAAATAGAGTGTGAAAGACAGCTATTGGAAGACGGAACAGAGTGTGAAAGACAGCTATTGGAAGTATTTAAAAAGTCAGGAAATCTCAAGGCTGCAAAAAAGAAAAAAAAGCACACAACTAATAAAAAGAAAAAGCATACAACTATGAGTTGTACCTTGGCAGGGGGCACAGTGGGGGTCTGAGTGGCAGAAGAGACAGTCCTTTCCTGCACATTATTTAGACCACATACTAGTAAGTTAATCAATAGCTCTTCAAATGCATGGGGGATGAATTGAGAAACTTCTAGATCTTTCTAGCCTTGCTTAGGCCTCAGGACGGGAATACTGCATGCAAGGTTGTACTCGAGTGACTCAGGACACATCACTGCCATGCATTCGTACCATCAGCAGGAGCAAACGTCACTAATTCTAGGAACCAGACCAGTTCGAGGCTAATACTGGGCCCCACTTCCTGCTAGAATCACAGGTCACCAACATTGTGCCAGGCATCTTCCATTTTGCGTCACTGCTGTTGGTGGTAAGAAGTGGCTCTTCAGAGCTCTTTGGTCTGGGCCAGTGCTTGGTGGTCCTTGGATATGAACCACCTCCTATGAACTGTTCTCCTTGTGGTGAGTGCTCAGGAAACCCTTGCTGAATTTACACAGCCATCCAAGATCTAGCTACATCTTGTCCATGATTCAATCTGAACAAACAAACCTTATTTATTCTCAGAAATAAAGTTCATGTAACGTCCTGAACTTGGTCTCTGGGTCTTGGGGTATGTCAAATCTGCAGGAAATATTAGGATGTGGGTACTGCTCTCAAAGGGGGCCTAGTAGCCACATCATAAGACTGAAGTTGAATAGGATGGTGAGAGAAATGTCTAGAAGGAGATTGCAATTGCCTTCAGGTATTTAAAAATCCATGCTGGGGATGAGGCAGCAGAGTGGAATCTCAGGACGTGCCAAGAGCTGATCCAGAGTGGGGACTGCTTTGGGCTTAACAAAGGGAGGCTCTGTCCCATGAGCGGAGATTCTGCTCATTGTATTGGGTCCTGTGGAGACTGAGCCAAGTGGACAGTAGAATACAACTCAGAAGTCTGTGGCTTCCAGGTTGGGCCAATCTGTGTTCAAAGTCTAGAAATGGACACTGAAGGGCTACTTTACCACTGAGCTATATCCTCAGCCCTATTTATTTTTTATTTTGAGACAGGGCCTTGCTGAGTTGCTGAGGTTGGCCTCAAACTTGCCATCCTCCTCCCTCAGCCTCCCATGTGGTTGGGATTAGGGGTGTGCACCACAATGCCCACCAGGTAGTCTAAACTTTAAACATTGGCATAGGGAATCTTTTCAGCACAATTCAACAATCTAACCTTCTATTTCTTTGAAGAGTCATTTTGACAAGCAACCAATAGAAGTTTAATGAGGTTAATCCATTCACTGTTTTGGACTTTTTCCTTCTTTCTGGAAGGGACTTTCTTGGGTCCAGATGAAGATTTTTTAGAATACTGCGTGAAACACTTTAATGGGGTTCTTCTCATTAGAGCTCAGGGGGAACACCTTTGTTTTCCTCCTTCAGGACACTAATCTAATGGGACTAAGAGGGATAAAAACAATAATGAGAATTGGAGAAGAATTTTACAGCCACAAAACATGTTCCTGTGTGTTGTCTTGGTGACAGCTTCAAATTGAGCAAGTCTAGGACATTTGAAGAAAGATGCCAACTATTCTATGTCTCCTCTCACTCCTGACCCCCTAGTGCCACCATGACTACTTGATAAGTTGATGGCACTGAGAATTCACCCAGAATTTTCTATTTTTTTTTTTTTTTTGGTACTGGGGATTGAATCCAGGGCACTCCACCACTGAGCCACATCCCCAGCCCTATTTTGTATTTTATTTAGAGACAGGGTCTCACTGAGTTGCTTAGGGTCTCGCTAAGCTGCTGAGGCTGGCTTTGAACTCGCGATCCTCCTGCCTCACCCTCCTAAGTGCTGGGATTACAGGCGTGCACCATCGTGCCTGGTCAAAATTTTCAATTTTTACAAGATTCAGCCATTGGCATTATATTTAGGCAGAAGGAAAGGCTCAATTCCAGTCCAGGTAAGCTATGTCCATGGAGTTGACAGTGGCATTGAGCACATATGCATTTTGTAAAAAAAAAAAAAAATGACATTGCAATAAAATGCACATAACATTTATTACGCTAACCATTTTTAGGGGAACAGTTCAGTGCCATTAGGAACACTCATGCTGGGCTGGGGTTGTGGCTCAGTGGTGGAGCGCTTGCCTAGCATGTGTGAGGCACTGGGTTTGATTCTCAGCACCACATAAAAATTTAAAAATAAAAGTATTGTGTGTCCATCGAAAACTAAAAAAATATATTTATAAACCACTCACAGTTATACAGCATCACTGCCATCCATCTCCAGAACCTTTTCAAGTTAGAAAACTGAAATTCTCAACCAGGCACAGTGACCCACGCCTATAATCCCAGCGGCTCAGAAGGCTGAGGAAGGAGGATCGCAAGTTCAAAGCCAACCTCAGCAACTCAGCAAGGCCCTAAGCAACTCAGCGAGACCCTGTCTCGAAATAAAAAATAAAAAGGGCTGGAGATGTGGCTTGGTGGCAAAGCACCCTGGGTTCAGTCCCCAGTATAAAAAAAAAAAGAAAAAAAGAAAACTGAAATTCTGTAGCCACCGAACGCTACCTCCCCCCCCCCCCCCGCAAACCCCTGGAAAACACCATCCTACTTTATTTTCCGTGTGTCTGACCATTCCAGGGACCTCACATAAGTGGAGTCATCCTGTATTTGTACTTTTGTTTTTATTTCACTTATCTTCAAAGATCACCCATTTCTCAGCATGTGTTCTATGTATAAACCACATTTTTGTCTATCCATTCATCCATCTGTGGACACTCAAGTGACTTCCGCCTTTGGCTATGGGGAGTAATGGTGCCGTGAACACGGATGTACAAATGTCTCTTGGAGACCTGGCTTTCAATCTTTTGCCTCGATAGGGAGAAGTGGAACGGCTGGATCACGTGATAATTCTGTGCTTCAGTTTTTGAGCCACACCCTCTCTCTCTGAGCATCTGCATCATTTTGTGTCCTCACTGATATTGCACAAGAGTTCCAATGTCTCTCCATGGCCACCCACACTTGTTTTCTGTTCACAGATTGCTGTTATTATCTCCACTGGACAAACATTTAAAAAGGTTCAGAATGGTTAAGTGACTTGCCCAAGATCACACAGCAGGAAGACAGGCTGGAGCACTGGAATACTAGCTCCTAAGCAATGACCACCAGGAAGCCCTCATTATTCCCTCATTCCTCCAGGGAGCACTTACTGTGCATCGAGAAGGAGCCAGGCACTGCCCCAGGACCTCCTGCCTGCCCATCTAACCTGGATCCACCCAGAACCCCTGCAGGAGCCAAGAATGCCCAACAAAGGAATTCTGCCCCCTGGGCCTGGCAGTAAAGATAACATTGTTACTGGCTTATCTTCAGGCTGGGCGCATGGAGATCAGTGGTACCCAGGGCAGGAATGGAGGATGGAGTACAAGAGAATGGTCTTGACACAAATAAGAAATTTGTCCAAGTGGAGGTTCCTGGAAACTGCCCCTGGGCGCCCTCCTTTCTCTGGATCCAGGGGAACAGGCACATCTCTTCAGGACCAAGTCAAGGACTTCTAACTGCCCAGACAGAAGAGGAACTGAGATCTTTTTGACACCCCCCAAATTCCAGGAATGAAGGGAAATGCTTCCATAGATGCTTTCTCACCAAAGCCTCCACAACAACCCCATAAAGTCAATGCCGTTATCTTTAAACATGAGGAAACAGCTCAGAGAGGCTGAGTGACTTCCCCAAAGTCACACAGCTCAGATGTGGCAGAGCCAGGATTCAAGCAAGATCTGTCAGCGTCAGGCCCTAACGTAGACTACCAAGAATTATGTGCATGTATGTTTTATAAGAAACTGGGGAAAGGGGAATAACATGGTTTTCGTTGTCCTACCTAGAAAAGGACTTGGCCCATGTAAGTCTGACTACCCAATTAACTGAACAGGAAAACAGTGGAGCAAAGCTGTGAAATTTTAGTGTCCAAAGGCCCTTGACCTTCAGGAGAATCATCCTTCCACTCTTCCCGGTATTAGCAAGCAATGTAGTCTGCCCCACATCATCCCATTAACAACAAACCCACACTTGAGCTGGTGTCAACTCCTAACCCTTTATAGAAGTTCCCGAGGAGTGCTCACCCAGGCACTGCTGTGTTGTTACTTGCTCTGCAGTTCGTCGCCTCTTCTCTGACCCCTCAAGGCCTCTGCACCTCTTCCCACACCACTTTGAGGTAAGTGAGGCCTGACCCCAGGTCTCTAGAACAGGCTGACTTCTCAAAACTCAGTGGGGGAGATTTGGGAGCACAAGGCAGAACTCAACCTGAGCCCTGGACATACTCAACTCCTGGATCCCAGGGAATCCTACACTCTCTGAACAGTTTCTGGCTTGCCACCCTCTTTCAAAGGCCTAGTGAGTGCTGGGTCATTCCTCTGGGGACTGAAATATCATTGCTCAGCTCCCAGCAGCATTGGCCAATCAAGGACCAGAGCCAAGGCCTTCTCTGAATTGCCCTGGACCCAAGGGAGCTGCCTTGCCAAGGTTTTTCCCACCTCTCCAGGGAGGACCATTTCCAGTAACTGGTCCATGCCAGGCTGCTCTGTCTGAAGAGCCTCGGCTCCCAAGCTTCTGTGGAATCCACTGAGGTCTTTGTAGCAACTAAGTTGTGACTTAACATCTCCTTCTACCAATCCTGCTGCCTCTGCTACCTCATAGGATTTGACCCCAAGAGCACCCCCAACTAACTTCCCACCTATAACCAAACTAAATCTCCCCAACTCAGACTCTTCCTTCCAGGGAATGCTACCCGTGACATGATCTTTCACCATATCCAGACCAAGAGGCCCTGGCTAGGGATGAGGGTAGGAACCAAACTTCTCCTCACCCTCAGTTCCTGGGGGTGGATGAGGCGGGGTGGACCTTGTAACCCTGGGATGCCTGGACACAGCTTGCTTCCATCTTTGCTCACATCCTCAGAGACTCACCCAGCATCCTGCACTGAAATGCCAGACTTCACCTCTGCTTGGCCTCTCCTCTGAGCTCAGACTCCTCCAGCAGCTAGGACAGTGCCATTTGCATGGCCAGTAGGCATCCCAAACTCCTCACCTGGCTCAGACGGATCCCTTTAAAGTTGTAAGTCAGATGACAAACTCGCTCTGTTCAGACACACTTCCTGGCTGCCATCTTACTTGGACCAAAAGCCAAGTCCTTGTCATGGCCTTGCCTCCCTCTCCCAGCATGGTCTCTGCCCTTGTCTCCCTCTGCCACCAACCCAGCCTCAGCAGCCCCCTCCTCGCTCCCGAGTCACACTGGGCACAGTCCCACCTCAGGCCTCTGCACTGCCATTTGCCTGGAATTCCCTTCTAGATCTCCAAGTGACTTGGTCCCTTGCCTCCTTTAGGTCTTTGCTCCAATGTTACCTTCCCAGTGAAGATGTCCTTGGCCCTTTATTCAAAATCTTTAATTTTCTCTATTAAATTAACACAGAATAACTGTACCTATTCATGGGACACGAAATGGTATTTCAATACATGTGCACAGTGTGCACTGATCAAAAATCAACCTCTCCCCACTCTTTGGCCTATACCCAAAGGACTTAAAATCAGATTACTACAGTGATGCAGCCATATCAATGTTCATAGCTGCTCAATTCACAATACCTAGATTGTGGAACCAACCTAGATGCCCTTCAATAGATGAATGGATAAAGAAACTGTGGTATATATACACAATGGAATATTACTCAGCCATGAAGAAGAATAAAATTATGGCATTTGTAAGTAAATGGATGATGTTGGAGACTATTATGCTAAGTGAGATCAGCCAATCCCAAAAATCCAAAGGCCGAATGGTCTCTCTGATAAATGAATGATGATGCATAATGCGGGGGGCGGGGGAGGATGACAAGAATGGAGGAAGGATAGATAGCATAGAGGGAAGGGAGGGGTGGGGTCGGGGTGGGGGGGGTAAGAATAATAACAGAATGTGTGACAGATACCATTGTCCTGTGTACATGTATGAATGCACAGATGGTGTGACTCTAATTTGTGTACAACCAGAGAAACGATAGCTGTACTCCATTTGTCAATCAATAAGTAAATTAAAAAAAAAATCAACCTCTCTCAGGTCTGGGGTGGTGGCTCAGTGGTAGGGCACTTGCTTAGAACATGTGAGGCACTGGGTTCCATTCTCAGCAACGCATATAAATAAATAAAATAAAGGTCCATCGACACCTAAAAAAAGTTTTTTTAAAAAAATGTTAAAAAAGTTTCTCCGGGAAACACTAAATAGCCAATGACACTGGTGAAGCAGGAGGTCTCGGAGGACCCGGAGTCCCTGGAATGGGTGGCTGCTGTGGCTTCTGTGGAGGCTTCAGCCATGGCCAAGGCCATGGTCGGGGCTGGGCTGTGGTGCTCACCGAGGCAAGGCTGAAGACAAGGAGTGGATCCAGGTCACCAAGTTGGGCCTCCTGGTCAAGGACATGAAGACCAAGTCCTTGGAGGAGATCTGTCTCTTTTCTTTGCCCATCAAGGAGTCTGAGATGGTTGACTTTTTCCTGGGGGCGTCACTCAGGGATGAGGTTTTGAAGATCATGCCTGAACAGAAGGAGACTCCTGCTGGCCAGCAGACCAGGTTCAAGGCATTTGTAGCCATCGGGGATGACAATGGCCATGTTGGACTGGGAGGGAGTAAAGTGCTCCAAGGAGGTAGCCACTGCTATCCGAGGGGACATCATCCTGGCCATTGTTCCCGTGCGGAGAGGCTACTGGGGGAACAAGATTGGCAAGCCCCACACTGTCCCTTGCAAGGTGACTGGACGTTGTGGTTCTGTGCTGGTGAGGCTCATCCCTGCACCCAGAGGTACTGGCATCGTCTCAGCCCCTGTGCCCAAGAAGCTGCTGCTAATGGCTGGTATTGCGACTGCTATACTTCTGCCAGGGGCTGCACTGCCACCTGGGACAATTTTTCAAGGTCACCTTTGATGCCACCTCTGAGACATACCACTATTTGACTCCCGATCTCTGGAAATAGACTGTGTTCACCAAGTCTCCCTATCAGGAATTCACTGGCCATCTTGTGAAAACCCACACCAGAGTCTCTGAACCGAGGACCCAGGCTCAGCTGGGGCGACAACTTAAGGTTTTTATGCAAAAAAATAAAGCGAATGAAACCTGTTTTAAAAAAAAATCTTAAAAAAAATCAATCTCTCTCTCCTTATTTCTTTATGTTGGGAGACTCCAGCTCCTCTCTTAGTTCTTCGTAAAATATACAACAGTGTTTGGTGAGTCACATCTCCCTGCTGTGCTGCAAAACGCCAGAACTTCCAACTTCTGCCTAATTGTGCATTGGCCCCTGTCCTCCATCTTCTCTCCAGCCTCTTCCCTCCTCCCTTCCCAGCCTCCAGCAATCACTACTCCACTCTCCTCTTCTTGAACATGTGAAGGACAGCATGCAGTTTCCCTACTGTTTCTGGCTGACCTCATAATGTTCTCCAGTTCCATCCATTTTGCTTAAACTTGAACATACTGCCACCACTAGGTCCCTGCTCCCTGTTCTCTTTCCGATTTTGAGTTTGTTTTTTTTTCATAGAATTTATTTTGATCCAACCCATTAACTGTGCTACTCTTTGTTTTGCTTATTATGTTTTTCACCACCCTGTAATTGGAATGTAAGCTAAAAGAAAAAAAAAACAGTAACTTTTGTCCACTTAGCACCTATAAACAGAACTTGGCAGATAAGAGACACTCTGGAAACACGTAATGAATAGAATAAAAATACATTCTCTAACATTATCTGGATTCTTTATCTTCCCATTGTCCAGGACTTCTGAGCATAAGACCAGTTTTGGAGTGATGGGGAAAATAAAGACTACCCATAGCTTTTAAATATCAGTTTCTCCCTGTTTCTAGACTTGTGTGATTCCAAAAACAGGGATCCAGTCTCAGAGGGCCTCCTCACAGGGACAGCAGGGAGGGACTCAGTGTGGCCCGGGACTCCCTTGCTTAACAAAGGATGCTTCCCTGCAAGAAGCTGGGAATAGGGAAAGTTCTGCTCCTACAGGGTCTGAAGTACCCTTATGCCTAGGCCTGAACTTGTGAGCGCATTTCCAAAGGGAAGGTCAGTGGAAAATGACCTGCTATGACCACCTCACTGGACAGCCATGTACTGGGCCTGGGAAAATAGGAACACCTTAGGGAAAATAGGAACACCTTAGGGCTTAGTGCACAGCTTCTCCAAGGTCACAGTGGGACCCTCCGTGACAGTTCCAGATCCACACCATGGCCAGGACTCTAAAAACCAAGGCTCACTTTGCTTTTTTGGTAAGTCCAACTGGAGGCCCAGGCTGGGTGCTTCAGATTAAATCAACCAGAGCCAATTTCTACAGCTCTGGCTGAGGAAATGGGGGAGGTTTGCATTTTGGGTTGCTGGCAGGCAAGGGGGACAAAGTGGCTTGTGACCAGAAACCCAGAGATGCTAATCTCATAAGGCTGAAGGCTGCCTGCCAGCCATTCCACCCACGTTGCCCTGTCCCTCCATTTCTCCCTCCCTTCCTGATCCATTTGTCTCCAAAACCAATTTGGAATTTTAAAAGGCCAGTCTGTTTGGTCACTTAAATTTCCAACTACAAATTCAATTTGATTTGCAAGGCGCCGACTGTCTTTCCAGAGCACAGATGCAAGCAGTTCCAAGTCTGGTGTTTACAGGGGGGGAATTCTTCCATAAATGCTTAGGGGTCTGCCCTGGTTCATCATCCCAGGTGGAGGACACTTGCTGGGACCTCAGAAATCCTCTGGTCCTACCTTCTCATTGTACATGAGGACAACGCAGGCTGAGAGAAGGTAAGGGAGGGTTTGCCCAGGGCCACATGGCAGCTAGGTGTTGGCCACGATTTCTCCCAATGGAAATATACCTTGCTTGTTGCTCTGTCTCGTGACAAATTGAAAAGACAGCACTCAGCAAGGAATGATGGGTTCCCCGTGGCTAGAATGGACTCCTTCTCCTCCCCAGGCCAACCCCTCTTTTCCTCTTCACCAGTTGCACCAATTGGAAGCTTCTGTTGTCCTCAATCTCTGCCTCTTCTCACCCTCCTGCCAATCTCCCCTCCCTCCATCTCCATGGTGACTGCATCCTGCTGAGCCTCACCACCCAGAAAGCATCCTACCTCTCCGCTTCCACTCACCTGCTTGGCCTCTCCAGCCAGAGGGAGCTATTCAAAACCGCGAGGTGGTGACCAGGAACAGGTGGGGGTAAATGATCCATCACTAGAAGGAAAATGGAGTGACCAGAGATCGTTACTCTTGGGTTCCAGAGAATGGTACAAAACGCTCTTTCCTTTCCCTGTTGAGTCACTTACCCATGCCCTGAGCTGCAGGCTAGGTGGTTGAAACAACAGAAATTTTATTTTCTTATAATTCAGGATCCGCCGTGGTCAGGTTCATGTGAGGGCTGCAGTCCTGGCTTGCAGAGAGCAATTTTCTTACTATCTGAAGAGAGAGATGCACCCACAAAAAGAGACAGAGGCAAGGAGACACCGAAAGAAAGATGGGCAAGAGAGACAAGGAGAGAGAGATCTCTGTCTCTTCCTCCAAGGGCAATAACTCGGCCACGAGGGCACCACCTTCACAATCTCTTCTAACCCTGCTTATCTCCCAAAGCCCCCACCTCTGAATGCCATCCCTCAGGCCCTTGGGGTTCAGCCCCTAAGTCCTACTCTTTAGCGTCTGGTTTCAACATGATGCTTGTGGGAATCTCTCGTGCTTCCTCAGCTTGGCTTGTTCTTCACATTTTTTAGTATCCCCTTGTGGAATATACCAGACTGCACTTAACTGCTCTCCTCCTGAAGGACACCCAAATGGCTTCCTACCTTCTCAAATTACAGTGTTGGCATTTTCAACTACCCTTAGGCCTAGGCCTGAACTTGTGAGCGCATTTCCAAAGGGAAGGTCAGTGGAAAATGACCTGCTGTGACCACCTCACTGGACAGCCATGTACTGGGCCTGGGAAAATAGGAACACCTTAGAGCTTAGTACACAGCTTCTCCAAGGCCACAGTGGGACCCTCCCCATGATCACAGTGGATCAACCAAGGTCACAGTGGGTAACCTCCCCAAGGTCACAGGGGGTGGGTGGCATAGTCAGCTTTCAGCAGAGGTCCCTGACTTTCCATCCCTGCCTGTCCAAACTACTCTCTCTACTTGATTCCATTGAAAACTCACTTGGTATTAGTCATACACACTCTAGTTAGAATCCCAAATATGACTCAAACCAATTTCTGAGCAAGATCAGCAAGCCCGCAGCTCAGGGGCAACACTGCCATTCCTTTGCTCATAGCAGAATGGACAGCCTAATAACAGCCTGGTAGCCTTTTGTCTTTTGTCAACCAAACACTAGATGGTTTGGGAAGCATCTATGGGTAACAGGGAGCCTCAGAGACAGACACACAGGTCGTGATTTCAGAAGCTCCCTCTGTTCTTCTCCAAGTTCAAGACACGGAGATTTTTAGATTTCCCCACTTCTTTTTCTTCCCCGTGGACCACTCGGGAGCAGGGGAAATCAAGTTTCAAAGGAATATTTTTCTAACTAAATATAGCCTGTGAGGCCATGAGAACAAGGTTTTCAACTGTTTTGGTTTGGTTTTTAATAATTCATGTTTCCACTTAGAGCAAATCAAGGAGACGGAGTGTAAGAGAGACAGAGAGACAGATTTATGCAAATCTTGAATGGAAGACACAACTCAAAAGGCCTCATGTTTAGGCTCAAAATTTAGGCACTTAGACCTCTGGGAATGCATGCCTCCCCCTGTGTCATCTCTGACTAAATAAACTTCCGGTGAGTGAGTCTAGCAGAAAAGGGAACAAAGGTTTGACTAGGACACATTTTCCAATTCATGGAACACAGGGACCTGCCGGAAGTTCACTGTCTCCTTCTACCTCTCCATCCCCATCCTGTCCTGAGCCTCCAGACTTCCAGTTCCAGTGACTCAGACCAAAAGCCACTCTCCTACTCTTCACTCATAAGGTGTAATTCCAAAAATGAACCAAAATCCCAGCATGTGGCTTCCTCAAGCTCTCTCCCCAAAGTCACATGGGTGGCCTCCCAGGTACCAGGAGTTGTGGCATAGTGTGTTTGGACCCCATGTGGTGTGAGTGTCCTTTGAAAAACAGGAGTTGGTGGGGGGACGGGGATGCAAAGAACTGGGCCCCCTAGTGATCTTGCCATCATTTTCCAGTAAAAGCAAATGATGATCCAGAATTGGGATCCAAATGTGAAACACGACCCCAGCAATCCTGATCCTTGCTCTGGGCTTTGGTTCCTCTGCTTGTGAGATGAAGCCTGGGGCTCAACCAAGGAAGGGGAACTCTCAAAATCCTCCCCACCAAAAAATCCATCATGCAGACCAGAAGAAAAGAAATGGACACTTCTTTGAAGTTTGAGTAAGAGTGTGAATTCTGACACGAAACCTGCTTGTTGGTTCAACATTCATTCCAATATTTAGGGTCTGGACCCTGTGGACAATGCCAGGCTGTGGCAGATACCATGACTGTGACTAAAGAATGAAGGAGCTGCCATTCCACAAACAGTGATCCTGTCCCCCTTCACGTCCCCTGGCCAGGGATGCTGCAGGAAGCAAGGGAGACATGGCCCATGCCCAAGTGGAACTGCGAGGAGCTTTACTTATATCTCATTTAGTCCTCACCCTGTGGGATGAGAACAATTATGATTCCCAGTTTATTGATGAGGAAACCGAGGCACAGGGAGGGAAGTGACTGGACCAAGTTCTCCCAGCTGGGATATGATGGAGCCATGACTAGAATACAGGTTTCTGTGGCTCCCACAATGTCTCTACCTCCTCTTCCATGGGATTTACTATCCTGATTTGTATTTGCTTCCTTTTATTTTTTTTATTTTAATTTTTAAATTCTGTGCAGTGCTGGGGATTGAACCCAGGGCTTTGTACGTGCTAGGGAAGTGATCTACCACTGAGCTACACCCCCAGCCCTGCTTCCTTTTCTTATCTCTCTTCCTCCCTTGACTCTCAACTCCATGGTGTCTAATGTATCTCCTCACCCCTAACATTGCACTTGGTAAGTACTTGTTGAATGGGTGGGTGGAGGGGTGGACAAGCAAATGGCAGAATAGGTGAGTGTAGAAGATGGATGGATGATTGGCTGGGTTGGTGGGTGGATAAATGGATGCATGGATGGAGAGATGAATGGATGGATAGATGGATGCATGGGTCAACGGCGGGTAGATGAATGGATTGCTCTTACATGCCGTAAAGAGTCATTGAAGTTTCAGGAGAAGGATAGTGATATTAAGTTGCATAAAGAAGCACAAGATTCAATTTCAACCCTCAAGAAGCTTTTGATCCAGTTGCAGACTTATGAAACATCTCTAACCCCGAAAGGCCACTGCCCCTGAGGCACCCCGTCTTCACAGACAGTGGGTCTAACAGGAGGTCAGAGGCAAGGGACCCCACTCTGCTCTCAGCAGAGGGGAAGTCAGGAAAGTCTGCCTGGAGGAGGTGAGGCTAGAGAGGAGCACAGAAGGATGGCAAGGGTCAGACAGATGGAGGAGAGAGGGAAGGAAGGCTGAATAAGAACACCAAGCTCTTTCCACCACGTTCTACCAAGAGGAGAGCACAGAAGGAAGGGAGGCAGGGAGAGGAGGAGGAGGAAAAGCCTTCATTGAAGCAATTCAGAGGACTCTGCTCTGCACATTTCCCGACACCCAACCTCTCTCTTCCTTACCAAAGTATCACGCATGGTGACACCCTCACCCTGGTGCATTCTTGACAGGCTCTGGGGGCTCTAATCCCTCCCCAACATCCATGCTTCCCTACAATGACTCTGAGGCAGGCATGAGATCTGCATCAGGAGCAGGACCAGGACTGAAGTGGCTGCCCCTGCTCCTCCCTGGTCTCATCTCCCTGCAGGTTCAGGCAGCAGAGGAGATTCACTCTGCAGTGAATGAACTTGGGGACATATGGCTTCCTAGTCGGGTGACACTGGGCAAGTCACTTCACCTCTCTGAGACTTGGTTTCCACAAGTGGAAGGGGGGGATTGTCTGTCATGGAAACATTACATGATAAGGGACATGAACACAGTTAACACAGTGTCCGGTATATAGGAGGATCTCAATAAGTTAGGGTTACTCTTAGCTGGATTTTATTTTTATTCCTATTATATTAGGGGATAAAACAAAATCCTTACTGCTTCTTTCCTGATCATTTCAGAAGCACCCTGAGGGAGAGTTTCTGGTTCCTAGCCCCCAGCTGGGGGAGAAGGAGGAGCACCCAGGCCTTTCTGGGATACCCATCCTCCCGGCCCCCTAAAGCCTGCAGATCTGCCTTTGTGGGTGACTGATGCCTGGCTTGGGTGGGGCAGGCTCTCGGGGACTCTGTGGTGCATTCTTGGGCTCCCCAGGGTAAAAATAGTCTTGCTTTGTTCGGCTGGATAGTTTACTCACTCGCTGGCCTGGCAGCCTGCCCATTGGAAAAGCAAATGCTAGACTATTTTGGGCAGTAAAAACAAGCCCCCGCCAGGCCCCAGCATCAGACTCCAGAGAGCAGTATTAATAATCCACTATCTCATTCTTTCAGACAAAAAGAGAGAGAGAGAGAGAGAGAGAGAGAGAGAGAGAGAGAGAGAGAGATAGATAAAGACAGAAAAAAATCTCCGTGGCTGCATTTGTCCTTCTGTTACCCACAATCCTAGCTGCCAATCCACAGGACTCACGTTCCCTCCAACAAAACACAACTTGAAAGGGCAGTCGGAGTCATAGCCATACAAACAGATCATTGACTGACGCTATGGCAGGCCAGTGACTTTCCCTGGATCATCTGTTCATATCAGCCCATCACTAGTCCCACCTTCTGGGAGAGAAAACCAAACTTCAGAGAGGCGACCTAACCTTCCCAAGGTGACACCACACAGTTAAAAATCAGCAAGGTGGTTATTCAAGCCTAGTTGGCCTGACTCTAAAAACAGCTTCTTCCTCACTCATTTATCCTGATGCCTTAGAGAAGAAAGCGTGGCTCTCTCTGGCTTTTCCTTGTTTTGTTTAAAGTAACAGTCTACACTGGAACATTTTTAATAGCTTCCTGATGCCGTTTCTCCTACCCCAATGGCCTCCTGTCTTCTTCTGTCTAACAAAATCTTACTTCTCTACTTTTACTTCCTGGTCTTCTTGCTCCTGTCTTACCTTGGTCCATCTGCTCCCTCAGCCCTGCTCCCTCTTCCTTTCTACCCATCTGACTCTTCCCGCCCAGTTCCACTTCTGCCAGGCAGTCTTCCCTGATTTGTCTTGCCCGGAACAGAAGGGGCTCCTTCCTGTCTGATATCATGTCCTACCTACCATGGAGGAACATGGGACACCACAGCAGGTGAGGACTTACAGGTTAGAGACTTCATAGTCCACACCAGGGTGTTAGAAGGTGCAGGAGGGCACGAGCTGCTCCGGTGTGTCCATTCAAATTTTTCCACCTGCCCAGGCACTATCAATCCATCCATCCACTTATCTATTCATTCATTTGATCATAGTGCAAGATACAGAAATTAATCAGAAACCTACAATCAGAGGGGAAAGAGGGAGAGAAGGAAGAGGCAATTTAAAATACAGTCAGTGGTAGAGTGCTTGCCTAGCATGCATGAGACCCTGGGTTCAATCCTCAGCACCACATAAAATAAAATAAAGGTATTGTGTCCATCTACAACTAAAACAAAATATTTAAAATAAAATAAAGGTCCATTGACAACTAAAAAGATATTTAAAAAACAACTAGTCATAGCCGGGCATGGTGGCACACACGCCTGTAATCCCAGTGGCTCGGGAGGCTGAGGCAGAAGGATCGCAGGTTCAAAGCCAGCCTCAGCACAGGCAAGGCACTAAGCAACTCAGTAAGACCCTGTCTCTAAATAAAATACAAAATAGGGCTGGGGATGTGGCTCAGTGGCCAAGTGCCCCTGAGTTCAATCTCCAGTCAAAAAAATAAATAAAAAAGCAGTCAGTACATGGTATGGAAGGAGAGGTATTGTGGGAGTCCTCCCAGGAAAAGAGACACCTGAGTTGGATATTAATGGAGGTTAACTGGGTGACATGAAGAGGCCATTCCTCAGACAGGCCTGAAGACATTCCCTCTATGGTCTGACCTAACATTCTGTCCAGTTCATCCCCATCAACCTTTGTACCAGGTGGATCCCAGTAAGGAATGCTGGCTCGCCATCAGGATGCCACCATGTTTGTTTCCATAGAGACAATCATAAATAAAGGGGTGGGTGGGGGAAACACAGAAGAGACTGTGGCTAGTTTCAATGGAGATGTTACCACCCCTGAAAAGATGGGGGGTGGTTACAGTAATACCAAAGGAGACTGCTAGGGAGAGTCTCCCTTGAGTGAAGAGTAACTTTCCACCAAAGTACGCAGGCAGCCAAAGGCAAACTCATGAGCGGGAAGCAAAGAGACTCAATGCCCTGACCTCACTCTCCCTCCACCCCCAGTGTCCAGCCGGTGCCTCCCATTGGGACAACCCAGCCAGAGCCGAGGAATGAGGTTAGTGAGCCAGAGTGGGAAGGGTGAAGGGTGACTCTGCAGGGGCAGGAGAAGCTGTCCTGCCCAGCTGGTCATGGATCCTGGCTTCCATGCTCATGGATTGTCACTGTCATCTGAATCCACCCTGGGCCTTCATGCCTCTGTGCCTTCGCCTACTCTGTTCCCTCCATCTGGGACTTTCTGCCCCAGCCTGCTCATCCATCAGAATCCTATGCCTCTGCAAGTCACACTTAAACTCTGCCTTTTCCTTATCTGCTTAGACAGCATTCATTGTTTAATGCTTATTTCATTCTCTCAGGTGTCTTCTTTCCCTCCATTTCCATTAGTCTTTTGTGTGTGTGTGTGTGTGTGTGTGTGCACCAGGAATTGAACCCAGGGGTGCTTAACTACTGAGTCACATCCCCAGCCCCTCTTTTTTCTTTTTTTCTTTTTTTTTTTTTGGCATTTTATTTACAGAGTCTCACTGAGTTACTTAGGGCCTTGATAATTTGCAGAGTTTGGCTTTGAACTTGTGATCCTCCTGTCTCTGCCTCCCAACCACTGGGAATACAGGTGTGCACCATTGCACCTGGCTTCACTGGTCTTTGAGCAAAGAGTCAGGGGGTATGGCTGATTGATCTTTGGAACTGTGAACTCCTGCCTCCTCTGAGTCATGAACCTTGAACCTGTGAAGAAGTGTGAATGAGCTGAGATTTTATGCAACATGTGGGCTAGCCTGCCAGTTTCATAGATGCTAGCAGAAGACATGAGACTCCTGGATCAGAGACAGAGGACTTTATTATTCACAGCAATAGCAGGAGCTGGATGACCAGCACTTTTGCACCAGTTTCCTGAGCCCCAATCCCTACAGGCCCATATGAAGAGGGTCAGATAATACCTGCATATGCAGTGAGTTGTGTTATAGGAGAGAGCAAGATGGCCTCATGGACTTGAATACTTCACAAGTGGAAGGAAGCACACCTGCATTTTGTTCCAGTGGGAGACACTATCTGTCTCCCAAGGGAGGCCAGTATGCAAAAACAGCATAGAACAAAAGGCAGATAATGCCTTTGTTTGTAAGAAATGCTGAAATGAGAAAGACCCATGGGTAATTGTCCCCTAATATAACCTGGTGGGTGACTATTAAATGTGAAATACACACCTGGGTCTCACTCTGCCTTTCTAATAACAAATATCAGTCCTGGGAAACCAGTCAGAGCCCTGACCTGGAGCTTCCTGGGGTCTGCCTTCCAGTGGATGCTAGGACCCCGACTACTACTGTTGCCCTCATCTGTAAAGGGGGCATAGTAATACCAGGTGGTTGGGAAGACAGAATGAGGTCATCCCTGTGAAACATTTTGGTGGACACACAATAAGTGCTCTATGTGTGAGCAAAAAGGAAGGAAGGAAAGAGAGAGAGAAGGGGGAGAGAACACATAAACAGAAGAAAAGAAAAGCTAAGCTCATGGATTGGAAGGGCCTGGCACTTCTCAGGGACAGGGAGCAGAATGACAGCTACAAAAAGTCAGAGAACATCCCTAGCCACCCAGCCATCCTTTCCCCCCAGTTCTGCCTGGACCACTTAGGCAGATATAATTTTCCACACCATTGACTCTGCTCCCTATCCCAAATCACAGATGGGATGTGATGATATCCACATGGCTGAAGATGGCCCCAGGTTCCAGAGGTACTGACTTGGGACAAATCATTACCCACTAAAAATCTGAGATAAACGAATCATTTGAGATTCTTTCCAAATGCAAAATAAGTTCCAAGGCCACATCCACGTTACTATTCCTATTATCATTTAGAAACTCATGTGCTCTCTTTAGCAGCCATCTCATGGACCAGAGCATTGGAAGATCATAGTGACATTAATAAAAGTAGCCTCTGCCACAAGTGGAGCATGATAAAATATGAGCCAGCCTGGGCTTTCTAAAGGTGCTTCTTTTTAAGCCTCACCATCCCTCCAGGGATGGCCATTATCCAGGTTATCTCCATTTTACAGATAGAAAGCTAAAGTTCATGGAGGCAAAATAATTTGTCTCAAGTTCTAAGCTCCGATGTCAATCTAAGTATGCCTGAGCCCTAAACTCAAATTTGATCACACTACATAATTCTGTCATGGGGAGCTTTAAGAATCACCCACCCCTCTCATTCAACATGAAGAAGAATAAAGGGTGGGATAACCACAGTGCGTGTACTCAGGTCAAGGAAGTCCTAAATCAAGACCCCTAACACTGGATTCACACTTGTGCCCCTCACACTGTTCTCTGATAGTTTCACCAGGACTTAGAAACAAGCACAAAATGATATAAAAATGCAGAGGAAATGAAGAAGCTGTGATTGAGAGCAGGGGTGGCATGGGGACCACAGCGGTGGCCTGAGGGTGGCTAGTATCTTGGTTGGAAATGTTATTTCCAATTCTGTTCCATCCAAGAATTCCACCGTCAGTTAGAGCGGTGATGTCCACTAGGGGGCGCTATGAATTTATGGACTGATTGAGCAACCTCAGCCCAAAGTCATCAGCCCAGAGACGGTCTTATTTTAGCAGGGTTACTTGATGAGTGGTTCACATGGGGATCACTAAGGACACATAAGGTAACAGTAGGAGGTGCACTTACCAAGATTTTTAAAGTGATTCTGAGTATTCTAAGAAAATTGTTTTCTTCTAGCTGCAATTGGCAAAAAAAGGCGTGGGTATGTTTTTTTCCTTGGTTAGAAAGTAAGGCATGTTTTCTTTGGCTTTTTTTTTTTAAGTTGTAGATGGACACAATAACGTTCTTTATTTACTTTTATGTGGTGCTGAGGACTGAACCCAGTGCCTCACACATGCAAGGCAAGTGCTCTACCATTGAGCTACAGCCCTTTTGCTGTTTAAACTTCCAAAGTACAGCTCCTAATGGAAGGACTTGATGACCATTAATAAAATCCCCAGCCCATGTCAATGGAAGGATGCCCTGCAGGAGCTCTTTGCAGGTCCTGGAACTCTGTGGCTGCAGACAACCCAGAAAGCATTACCCTGATTCTATGGGGTAAGAGAGATGGGAGAACACAAGGTTTGTTTTGCAACTCCGAGAAAATGAAGTGAGAGAAGAACATAAGGGATGTCATATCTCCCAAGAGTCTCACATTTTTCTGGGCAATTTCAGGTCACTGAATGCTTGTTCACTGAGGGAAGGCCACCATATTGCACAACTCCAAGGAGAGTGATTCCCATTATCATCTTCATGAGCAGTGTCCCCTTTCCCTTGAATCTGTGTATTGCATGGCCTGCCCAACCACACTTGGAGGCCTTAACTGAGAGCAGCCAGCCAGCCAGCCAGCCAGCCATTCATCCATCCATCCATCCATTCATCCGTCCATTCATCCATCCATCCATCCATCCATCCATCCATCTATCCATCCATCCATCCATTCCAGAATATTCCTGAGCAATTGCTTTTTTGCCATACCCTGGCTAGGTCTTGCTTTTTATAAACATTTAGTCATTGGGGGGTAAGAATAATAACAGAATGAGACAAACATTACCCTATGTACATGTATGATTACACAGATGGTGTGACTCTACTTCGTGTACATCCAGAGAAACAACAGCTATACTCCATTTGTGTACAATGAATCAAAATAAATTAATAAAAAAAATTAGTCAAAACTTCAGAGAGGCAAAAATATATTTGAATATATTTGAATTGAGGAAATGCATCCTATTTTGAGAAACCCAACTGTCTTATTTCACACATGAGGAAACTGAGATCTTCCAAAGTCATTTACACACTGAGCATTACAAACCTGGAGAACAGCAGAGCAGAGTCTAAGCCCCACTCCTGATTCCTGGCTGAGGACCCTGGTCTGCTTACCGTATCACCTGCCAATGGTCCAGCCACCCCTATACTACCTCTAAACTAAAAAAAAAAGGTGTTAAGATCATTGCTCCCATTTCACGCAGGTCTATAAAGAATAGTTATGAAGATCAACAGTGACTCATCTCAAACATTTCTCAAAAAGGCATCTTCTGACTCCTGCAAGTCACTTTTGGATGTGGATTATCTAATGCACTGTGTCTGTCTTCTCTTTGACATCAGATGTCTATAGACCCCACCCTTTCAAATTCCCTCCTTGTGAATAACCCCTCTGTGAGAACCATTTCTGCCTTCTACGCCTGCTCCCATCCCACTGGATTTTCTGCTTTGCATTCAATGGTGAGGGTCCTTTTGTTTCAATGTTCTACAATATTTATGTCAAAGAAATAAGAAGCTGACTAATTATTTTGGGATAGTACATTTCAGTTACCATGAGAGAAAGAGCAAAAAAGAGAAAAAGTAGGCAAGAAAAATTTGGAAAAGGGGGAAGATGAAGACAGAAAAAGGGAATGAAGGAATAAGGGGGAAGAAAGAGGAACAAGGAATATGGAAGAGAGGGAGCAAGTGTGGCTAAAACATTCCCTGGGGCATTGATTCATTTTCTCACCCTCAGGATCCATATCAGTCAAAGGCTGTTGATCAGCACTGTCTTATGAAACCCAACTCCACAGTGAAACCATAATGTAATGTAACTTCCACAACAAACCCTACTTAAGGAAAAGGGCAGTCTGAGTTGGAAATAAATCTTTGCTAAGAAAAAAATGAATCTTATTACAAAGAATGTCAGAACAGGGAAAGACTACAGAGATCACTAAGGGAGGTCTCTAAACCATTAACCAAAACACCAACTGAACAAAAAATACCCACTTCCTTTAATGTTGAATGTCTGAACAAATTAAATATCATCACTCAAAAGAAACAAGGTTAGGGCAATTTTAGACAAAAAAAATGCTTATTTTTCCTACAAGAGGAATAGAATCTTTATTTTATTCACATTATCAATCTGCTTGTATGCCCCAGGTCCTCTCTCTTTGGTCAAAAAGTAGCAACTGACATATCACTAAGATCACTTTCAACATTTTTTTTAAATGTTGACTGAAATGAAAAATGATGTTCAATGAATGCTTACTTGTATTCAGAAGATCAAGGAGATAATTTACCCCCAAAAAAATCTTCAGTCAATTTTATTAAGTTGTCTTAGCAGCTAAGTCAAGCTTGAGTTCAAAGAATACCTCTGGGGAATCTGACAAAGATCAAAGGCTGGTGAGAAAGGGTTTCCTTGCAGAGTTTCAAGTGTGATTTTGCAATATCTATCTTGGTCAGTTTTCTGATGCTATGACAGAATGCCCAAAATGGGGTAATTTATAAAGGAAAGAAGTTTATTTAGGTCATGGTTCCAGACACTGAAAGTCCAAGATGAGGTAGATGCATCTTGGCAAAAGTCAGAAAGGGAAAGAAGGCAGAGAAGAAAATGTCCCTCAGTAGTTAACACATTTCAGGGAGAAAAGTATTAATCCATTCATGAGGGTTCTGCCTCTGTGACCTGAATACTTCCTACTAGGCTCCACCTCCCAACACTGCTGTGTAGAAGAATTGAGGTTCTAACACATGAACTTTTGTGGGACACACTCAAACCATAGCAGAATCAGGAAAAAAAAAATTACACCCTGAATCCATCCCACAGGCACATTAGATGACTCAGTTTTGTTTCCTTGAAAATAAGAACATCACCAGATCCAAACACTAAAAAGAAATGCTTAACACTGTTGTGGTACATCTATGCTTAAATATGTGCTATAATTTCTTGACATATGCAATACTGAGAAATGAGATGGATGTTTACTTCTTAAAATTTCACAATCAGTATTCTCCAAGTTTCAAAAGCATCTGCTTAGCAGGTCAACTATCTTAGGCCAGGTTCCCAAGAAGCAGATTCAAGGGGAAGATGCAGCTGTAGGGGGTTTATGGTGGAGTAACCTGTAAGGAGTGAGGAAGCAGGGCAAGGGAAGCAGGGGAGGCAAGCAAGATAGCCATTTCTAGAAGGTGAGATATACTCTGAATTCCACCCCCACGTACCCACTGAAGAAGCTGGCTTATAGATGCTTTCACACCCCATGACAGGGGACACATAAGAACTACAAGTAGCCCAAAGATGGTCCTAGAAGAAAGCAGCAAGCACATATAGTAAACAATAATGTCTTATATGATATCAAAATAGCTTAAAGAGGAATAATAAATGTTTAAGGTGATGGATTTGCAAATAATCTGACTTTATCATTATACAATATATACATGCATTGAAACCTCACAATGTATTCCAACAATAGGTACAAATATTATGTGTCAATTTAAAGTAGATACATTGTTGTTCCTGTGTATTCCTGGGGGACTGGAGCCAGGATGCTGCCTCCTCCTCTTTGCAAATACCAAAATGTGAGGATGCTCACGTCCCTTATATAAAATGATGTAGCATTTGCATAGAAAATTCACACATTCTCCTGTATGCTTTAAATCACTTCTAGGTGACTCATAGTACCTATTACAGTGTAATGCTGTGTAAATTGCTGTTGAGTTCCATTATTTAGGGATTGATGACAAAGAAAAAGTCTAGACATGTTCCATATGGATGCAATATTTTTCTGATTATTTCCTTTTGGGGTGGAGTGGAGGGATACTGGGGATTGAACCCAGTAGTGTTTAACCACTTAGCCCATTTCCTCCCACTGAGCCACAAACCCAGCCCCTTTTTATATTTTATTTAGAGACAGGGTCTCGCTAAGTTGCTTAGGCCCTCGCTAAGCTGCTGAGGCTGGCTTGGAACTCATGATCCTCCTGCCTCAGCCTCCTGCCCCCAAGTCACTGGTATTATAGGCATGCACCACCGTGCCCGGTGACCTTTCTGATTATTTTCACTTTGTTGGATGTGGAACCCACAGATATAGAGGGTGGACTATAATACATATATGTACATATATATAAATGTACATACACACACACACATATATATATATGGTATGCACACACAGAGTGTGTGATAAAAGCAACAGCAACAGCAGTGGGATGAACATTTATAATTGGTAAAGGAAAATCAGGGGCTGTAGGAAAAGAGCCCTGAGTGCCTACTACACCCAGCTATGGGGAACATTACCATTTTTGAAGATTTGGAAAGGTCTCTTTCTTGGTATTCCCAAAAGAGAGCAACTGTGGTCTTTGTTCATGCCAGCCAAGTTAAAAATCCCCATGGCAATGGAGGCTCCTGGGTATTCGGGGATAAGCATTCATACCTTGTCATGAAAAGATGATGGAATTCTACCAGGCTGGGGTCTTGGTGGGTCAGGTGAGATGCTCTCATGGAGTTTTTTCATGCCAATGCTGGGCAGTGATAGATATCCTAAAAAGATTAAGCCTTTCTTGCATTTTCATCCACAATGTTGATCTTGAACCTAGCATTTCTATAATGGCACCAATAGATGCCCAATATCTATTTTTTTCTCTCCCTCCCTCTCAATCTGCCCATTACTTCCAGGAATTTTGACTATGCTTCACAAATATCACCAACCAAAGGCATGGTCCACAGGCTTGGGGACAGTTTCTTTATCAATGGAGCATGCATAAACAAGCGGTGAGCACAATTTTCCCTTTTCAGTGATGAATTGACCTTGAAATTGTGATTTTCCTCAGCAAAGCCATCTTTTCAGCATTTGACTACAAAATCAGATAAAACAATACTCTGGAATTGTTGGTTTGTTATTTTCTTTCCAAGTGAAGTTTTTCTGATGCTCAGGTTCACAGATTTCATGACTCTTCCACACTGTGAAGTTCTTATTATTTTTTCTTTAGAAAATAAACTATTTCAAACATGATTTTCATGACCAAGGTAGAAGAGTCTTGATTCTTTATTCCAGTACTATTCAACTTCTTGTGCCAAAGACAATTGTGCCTTATTAAAGAGAGGGAGAGAGGGGGAGGGGAGAAAGAGAGAGAGAGAGAGAGAGAGAGAGAGAGAGAGAGAGAGAAAGGGAGGGGGGAAAGGGAGGGAGAGGGAGGAATTACCATCTTTTAAACATTTTTATTTGTAACTCAAATAAATCTGAGCTACTTCTTGGCTGGTTTCAGCACACTTTCCCACACAAATGAAACAGCAGTTCCATCTAATTAAAAACAATGGCAACCATTTTAATTATTTGTACTTTTGTTGTATTTTTAAACTACAAAAGTAATAGATGACATCAAAAGTACACAGGAACCAAACTAAAAGAGCTCCCAGTGGCCAAAGCCGAAACAAACTGAGCAATAAAGTAACAATATTTGAATATAACCCAAAGAATAAAATAAGCATAACCCCATGGTGATTTATAAAGCACTGAATAAATAATAAGTGAGGGAGAAGTGATAGCTCCTCCTTATGGAAGAATTCCAGCTAGTTTCTGAATGTGGAATGAGGTGAACAGAAAATCACCACTAAGAACTGTAACAAAAACTGCTACGAGATCCATGCAAGAATATAAAAATCAGTGGGTGGAAGCTTAAAAATAATCAGGATGTTTGATAACCTCAAAGAATTTTCCTTCTCAAATATTTATAAATTATGAAAAATGAAATAGCAAATCGACAGTGGGGAAAGCAGGCAGGCATGACCTTCACCTTATGTCAAGGTTAACATCACTAGGAAGAGACACTGCACTCTGGTGTCCCTCCAGTTAAACACACTGAGAATGCCTTGTGGCATTCTTCCCAAAGATCCACAGCCTCAACCTACTGAGTCATGAGAAAACATTAGTGTGTTGGTCAGCTTTTCTTCAGTGGGGTAAAAATACCTGACAAGAACAACTTAAAGAAGGAAATATTAATTTTGGCTCATGGTGTCAGAGGCTCAGTCTATGGCTGATGGGCTCCACTGCAGAAACAATCATGGCGGAAGGGCATGGTGGAGGAAAGGTGCTCAAGTCATGGCAGCAGGGAAGCAGCAAGAGAGGGAAGGCAGAGGCAAGATGAAACCCTTCCGGGGCACACCTCCAGTGACCTACTTCCTCCAACTAGGTCCCACCTCCCTGTAGTCCATTCAGTCAGAGCCCTCATGACCAAATCATTGCCTAAAAGCTCCACCTCTGAACCTTGCTGCATTGGGGACCACGCTTTCAACACCAGAGCTTTTGGGGAGAAATTCAAGATCCAAACCATAACAATCAGACAAACTGGAGTTGGGGGACAGTCTCCAAAATGCCTCAGTCATATTCTTCAAAACTGTCAAGGTCATAAATGACAAGCAGGGTTGAAGAACTTCCCAAGACTGCTGGAGACCAAGGAGACAGAACTAAAGGCAATGGATTCTGGAGTGAAAGATTAGACATGAGTGACAAAACTGATGAAATCTGAACAATGTCTGCCAATACTAAGGAGAACCATACCCATATTAATTTTTTTTATGAACATGCCATGATAGCACTATTTGAAGCTGAGTGTCATCCATATGCGATCTCTCTTTGCAACTCTCCTGTAAGTCTAGGATTATTTTGAAATTTAAAATGTTCATTTTAACAAGTCAAACCAAACACGAGGTACAAAAAGAAACTTCATCCTCTCTTCCCTACCCTAAATGCACCCCTTAATGTGACTGGTTTGTTGTTAACTTGATGGTTCTTTCTGCTCAGAAAAATACATACAAACATATACACACATTCATTGGGTTTTTAACTAAATTTTTTGTTTACTTGGTTTTTTTTTAATGAGACATTGTGAAAAGCGAGGAAGATGTTCACTGGTTAGATCTCTACAGAAGTCTCTAAAAAGTCCCTAAGCAGATTTTATGGGAGGACACCCAAGAAAATATGCTGCAACTCCTCTTTGCCCTTTGATTAGCCTTTGCACCTCTGTGACCAAAAGACATGACAAGAACAATTTTAGAGATGAATAAGTTTATCTGATGCTATTTTAGAGGTCTCAGTCCATAGATGGCCAACTGTATTGTTCTGGGTCCAAGGTGAAGCAGAACAACATGGCAGAAGAACATAGTGGAGGAAAGCAGCTCAGGACATGGCAACCATGAAGGAGATAGAGAGAGAGTGTGTGAAAGAAGAGAGAGGGGAGGGGAGGAGAGGAGAGGGCCACTCACCAGGGACAAAATATAAACCTCAAAGACACACCTGCCAGTGACCTACTATCTCTAGCCATACCCTTCCCACCTATGGTTAGCACCCAATTAATCCCTATCAATGGATTAATCCACCAGTTATGTTACAACATGATCTAATCATTTCACCTCTGATCATTCTTATATTTTCTCACAGATGTGCTTTTGGGGAACAACTCATATCTAAACCATAACAACCCCCAATTCTGAAGCATTTAACAGTTTTTCTGGCTCAGAAAAACTCTTCTCTATCTCTCCACTGAGTTTCTTAACTCAAAGTTTGCATCCCAGTGATTACTTCCTTGTTTATTTGTCTCAGCCTGCCCCATTCCCAGCCCTGTAAATCTCAGTTTATTCTATTGCTACTTCCTTAGCCTTTCCAGTGAAAACCAACTTAACCTTCTTGACTCCTGCAAATGCCCCAGTCTGCTCAGTAGGATGTGCTTCACCACCAGAATTCAAAGCAAGTTAGCAAAAGATTCTTGGAGGCTGAAGGGAAGTTACAAATATATCAACATTTTTATTCTTACCACACTCCATATTTGACTCAAATTCTTTTAAACCAAACCAAGAGGGCTGTAAGGTGACATTGCTCAGTATTTTAAAATAATCCATCCCAAAGAATTATATGCCACTATTTCCAATAAATCCATACCCATCCTTGATATGATCTTTGGAAATTTAAGGAAATGAGATGTTGGTTACCACAGTCAGTAAACAGCATCCTGAAAGAAGAGAGGGACATTACAAGTAGGAGAGGGGACCACTGAACTTTCAGGGTGATGCACAAGGTCAGTGATAGTCTAGGAGGTAGTGAGTGGTCCCTGGAACTCAGTTATCCTTGAGAACAATCACAATTCTTCTTAATCTCCATAGGCAGAGATGGTGACAGTCCATGATCCAGTGCCACCCAGGGTTTGTAGGACCCTAAAGGCAGATCTGTGTGTCCTCACTCTGGTTTCTTTTTTAAAAAATTAGAGCTTTATGGTTATACATAGTCATTGGTTTCATCCCAACAAATTCATTCATGCAATTGATTTCGGTTCATAATTCCCCCTTTTCCCTTCTGTCCTCCCCACTAGCTTCTCCTTTCTCTAATCTATTAGACTTCCTTTCACTTATCTATTAATTTGTATTTGATTAGTTCCTTATGTAATCTTATCCATCCCTTCCCCTTTCCTTTATTTTACTCCAGCTTCTCCATATGAAAGAAAACATTCAATTTTTGAGTTTCTAAGTTGGACTTATTTCACTTAGCATGGTATTCTCCATTTCTATCCATTTCACAGCAAATGCCATAATTTTATTTTTTTAGTGGCTGAGTAGAACTTATATCTATAATTTATAATATATATAATTTCTTTTTAATAACTTCATTTTATTCATTTATTTTTCTGTGGTGCTGAGTACCAACCCCAATGCTTCACATGTGCTAGGCAAGTGCTCTACCACTGAGCCACAACTCCAGCCCTCAATCACAATTTCTTGATCCATTCATCTATTGACAGGCATCTGGGTTGGTTCCATAATTTGGCTATTGTGAATTGTGCTGCCATAAACATTGATGTGGTTGTGTCACTGTAGTCTGCTGATTTTAGATCTTTGGGAAAAATACCCAGGAGTGGGATAGTTGGATGATGTAGTTCTATCTTAGTCTTTTGAGGACTCTCCAGACTGCTTTCCAGAGGGGTTGTACTAATCTGCAGTCCCACCAACAATGCACAAGTGTTCCTTTCTCCCCACAACCTCACCAGCATCTGTTGTTGTTTGTATTCTTGGTCATTGCCATGAGTGATATGAAATCTTCCTATAGTCTGGGTTTGCATTTTCCTGATTGCTAGAGATGTTGAACATTTTTTTCGTGTATTTATTGGCCTTTTGTGTTTCTTCTATTGAGAAGTTTCTGTTTAGTTCTTTTGCCCATTTGTTGTTTGGGTTTTTTGTGGGTTTTTTTTTTTTTTTTTTGGTGTTCAGTTTTTTGAGTGCTTTGTATATTCTGGACATTAATTCCTATCAGAGGAGGAGCTGGCCAAGATTTTCTCCCATTCTGTAGGCTCTCTTTGCCCTTTTCACTGTTTCCTTTGCTGTGCAGAAGCTTTTCAGTTTGATGGCATCCCATTTATTGATTGTTGGTTTCATTTCTTGTACTTTGAGGTTCTTGTTAAGGAAGTCTGCCAGCACCTGTGTGATGGAGGGTCGACCCTATGTTGTCTTCTAGCAGTTTTAAGGTTTCTGATCTAATTCCTAAGTCTTTGACCCATTTCAATTTGAGTTTTGTGAAGGGTGAAAGATAGGGGTCTGATTTTACTTTTTCTACCTATAGCTAGTCAGTTTTCCCAGAACTATTTGTTTAAAATGTTGTATCTTCTCCAGGATATATTTTTGGGCACCCTTGTCAAATATTAGAAACTTACAGGTTTGCAAGTTTGCCTCTGTGGCTTCTATTCTATTCCATTCATCTTCGTATATATTTTGGTGCCACTACCATGCTGGTTTTGTTACTACAGCTCTGTAGTATAATTTCAGATCAGGTATTGTCATGCATACTGCTTCACTTTTCTTGCTTCCTATTGCTTTGGCTATTCTGCATCTCTTATTTTCCAAATGCACTTAAGAATTGTTTTTTCTAATTCTGTGAAGAATGTCATTGGTATTTTGATGGGAATTGCATTGAATCTGTATATTGCTTTTGGTAGTATGGCCATTTTGATAATATTAATTCTGCCTATGTAAGAACATGGGATGTCTTCCATCTTCTGAGGTCTGCCTCAATTTCTTTCTTTAGGGTTCTATGATTTTCATTGTAGAGCTCTTTTAACCTTCTCGGTTAGATTAATTCCCAAGGTTTTTTCTTTTTTGAGGTTATTGTGAATGGGATGGTTTTCCTGGTTTCTTCTTCAAGTGGATCACTGTTGGGAGTATAGGAAAACTATTGATTTATGGGTGTTGATATTGTATCTTGCTACTTTGCTAAATCATTTATAAGCTCTAGAAGTCTTCTGGTGGGGTTTTTGGATCTTTTAGGTATAGGATCATATTATCAGCAAACAGAGATAGTATGACTTCTTTTCTTGTTTGTATCCCTTTGAATTCCTTTTCTTGTCTGATTACTCTGGCTAATGTTTCAAGGACTATATTGAATAGAAGTGGTGAGAGTATCTTGTTCCTGAATTTTATGGACATGCTTTTGGGTCTTCACCATTTAGTATGATGTTGGCTTTGGGTTTTTTATAAATGGCCTTCATGATGTTGAGGTAAGTTCCTTCAATCCCTAGCTTCTCCAGCATTTTTGACAGGAAAAGTGTTGAATTTTACCAAAGGCATTTTCTGCACCTATTGAGATGCTCATGTGATTTTTGTTGTTAATTCTGTTTAAGAGATGAATCACATTTATTGATTTGTGTATGTTGAACCAATCTTGCATCCCTGTGAAACCTACTTGATCATGGTATATTAAATTCTTGATGTGTTCTTGAACAAAGTTTACTAATACTGTCTTTAGGATTTTTGCATTCATGTTCATCAGGGATATTTGTCTGTAGTTTTCTTTCCTTGATGTGTTTTTGTCTGGTTTTGGTATCAGGGTTATACTAGCCTTGTAAAAAGTATTTGGGTGTGTTCCCGCTCCCTCAGTTTTGTGAAATAATTTGAGAAAGACTGGTGTTAGTTCTTCTGTAAAGATCTAGTAGAAATCCACTGAAAAGCATCAAGTCCAAGGCCTTTCTTTTCTGGAAGACTTTTAATTGGTGTTTCAATTTTATTACTTAAAATTGGTCTGTTTAGGTTTTCTATATCTTCCTGGTTCAATTTGGGCAGGTCATATTTATCAAGAAATTTGTCCACATGTTCCAGATTTTCTAGTTTTTGGGAGTATAAATTTTCAAAATAGGATCTGTTAATACTCTGGATTTTAGGGAGGGGGGAGGCCTGTGATGATATCTCCTTTTTCATCCCTGATCTTGTTGATATGCTTCTTCTCTTTCAGGTGGTTAGTTTGGCCAAGGTTTTGTCCATTTTATTTATCTTTTCAAAGAACCAACTCTTCATTAGATTGATCCTATGTATTGCTTTCTTATTTTCATTTTCATTGATTTTAGCTCTAATCTTAATTATGTCCTATCTTCTACTGCTTTGAGGGTAAGTTCATTCTTTTTTCTCTAAGGCCTTGAGGTGGAGGAGGTGGAGCATAAGTTTATTTATTTAGGATCTCTCTGATTTTTTAATGTAAACACTCCATGTTATAAAATTGCCTCTTAGAACTGCTTTCGTATTGTCCTAGAGATTCTGCTATGTTGTCTTTGCACTTATTTGTTTCTAAGAATTTTTTTATTTCTGTTCTCATTTCTTGTTGATCCATTCTGCATTTTGTGATGGGCTGACAGATTTGGCTCCATAGAAATGTTACAGGCCAGTCTATATGGGCAATGACTAAACAGACTCCATTTTGCTCTGAGAATCCATGTTATGTAGGAAATGAGCTTCTCCCCTGGGAACACCCCATTTCTGTACCAACCAACAATTGATTAGCTTCTCCCATGGGAACACCCCACCGCTGTACCCATCATCAGTCACTTAGCATGACATGTTTAACAATGCAAAATGGCGATTCTTACATGATGAAAAATTGTTCTCTTTTGATTCCTATGTTAGTAATCAGTAGTAACCATTCTTTAGTTTGTACCTAGGTAAGGATCATTTTGACCCACTTCTCCCTCTGCTAATGATTTCATAGCAACAGACACTTGTGATTGTTGTGATTTTTGGCATAAGAACCCCTGCAACCCTATGGTCGGGGCTGTTCTCCCAATATCCATTTTTTGGGGCATTGTGTGAGACAGTCAGCCAACCAGCTTAATAAAGACTCTCAAATTTGGACTTCTCAGTAGTGAACAGTCTGTTATTAAGTTGCGCCCCATAACAATTTAAGAGTATTGTTCAATCTCCATGTGTGTATGTGGTTCCTATTATTTTTCTTGCTGTTGACTTCTAGTTTCATTCCATTATGATCTGATAGGATACATGGGATTATATCAATGTTTTATATTGCTGAGACTTGCTTTGTCAACTAGAATAGGATCCGTTTTGGAAAAAGTTCCATATGCAGCTAAAAGGAAGGTAAATTTAACTGTTTTGGAGTGGAATATTCTCCACTTAAGTGTCCATTCTTAAGTAATGGACACTTAAGATGTCCATTAGGTCCATTTGGTTTATAGCATTGTTTAGGTTGGAGATCGTTTTTGATTTTTGTTTTTATGACCTGTTGGCAATAAGGGTGTATTGAAATCCCCAATATTATTGTGTTTAGATCTATGTGTAATTTAATGTCATGGAACATTTCTTCCATGTAATTGGGTGCACTGAAATTTAGGGCATAAATATTTACTATGGTTATAAATTTTTGTTGGGTTGTTCCCTTTACTAGGATGCAATGGCCTTCTTTGTCTCTTTAAGTTTTTGCTTTAAATCTACTTTGTTCAATGAGAATAGCTACTTCTGCTTGTTTTCTTGGAAAACATGCCTGGAACATATTTTGCTATCCTTTTACCTTCAGCCTGTGGGTATCTTGTGAACAGCGTACAGTCAGATTTCATTTTTTTGACCCATTCTGCTCATCTGTGTCTCTTAATTAGGGAGTTGAGACCAATAAACATTCAGCATTGGGATGGATAGGTGTTTGTGGTTTTCTGACATTTTGCTTTCTGTTTTTATCCTATCTTGATTCTTGTTTGGTGGATTATTCTTCTAGTGAACTTCCTCTGTGAACTTTGGGAATTGTTTTTTAGTTCCTTTGAGTAATGTTTGTAGTGCTGGTCTGGTGTTCATGAACTCTTTTATTCTCTCTCTTTTTTTTAATTTAAAGATGTACATAATAGCTTTACTTTATCTATTTTTGTGGTGTTGAAGATCAAACCCAATGCCCCACACATGCTAGGTAAGTGCTCTACCACTGAGCTACAAGCTCAGTCCCTTTAGTTTATTCCTGTCATGGAATGTTTTTATTTTCCCATCAAATTTGAAACTAAGTTTTGCTGGGTCTAGTAACCTTGGCTGCGTTGCATTGTTTCAGGGTTTGGAATATCTCATTCCAGGCCCTCCTTGATTTTAGGGTCTGAGCAGAGAAATCAGAAGTAAGCCTTATTGGTTTCTCTCTGAATCTGACCTGCTGTTTCTCTCTTCTGGTTTATAATATTCTTTCCTTGTTTTCTACATTAGGCATTTTGATTGAGCTACATCTGGGAGAACTGCTCATTTGGCTGGACCTATTACAGATTTTATAAGCCTCTGGCATGTGGATATCCATCTTGTTTCTGATATGGGCAAAGTTTTCCATAACTCTCATTGAAAATATCTGTACACCTTTAGTTTGTATCTGCATGTTCTCTTCTATCCCAACGATTTTTAGGTTTGGTCTTTTAAAGTTGTCCCAGAGTTATTATATATTCTGGTCATGTTCTATAATTTCTATCCTTTTACTGGCCTTCAGTGTATTCAAGATCATATAGTCTCTCTCTGTCTTCAGTGCCTGAAGTCTGTCAGTCTTCAAGGGCTGACGTTCTGTTTTCTACACCATCTAGTCTATTATTGATTCTTTCAAGGAGTTTGCAACTTGATTGATCTCGCGTTTCATTCCTAGGAATTCTATTTGGTTTCTTTTCACTATTTCTCTTTCTTTATTAAAATGGCTTTTCATCTCCTGTAATTGCTCTCTTAATTCCTTTCTAAGATCTTCTCAATGAACATTTTGATAATCAGTGTTTACAATTTTTCTCTGGGTTTTTGTCTACCTTACTATCAGTGGGTTCCTTGGTTGGGGGATTGTGAATTTGGGGGAGAGATTTGTTTGCCTGTGTGCTCATTTTTTTTTTCAGAGGTCTTGGTCCTGCACATCCATTGAAGTGGATTCCCCTACCTCTTATTTGGGCATGTTCTTTTGCATGTTCCTTATCTGTTCCGGGACTTCTGGTTTTGGATGCCAAGGGGTAGGGCCTAAGTTCCCTCTCTGGTTGTTCCTCATTGGGTCCTTGCTGAAAGTTGGGGCTTTTTGTCTCCACCCTTCTTTGAATTGGAGTAGTGTGAGAGAATGTCAAGTTCTGCAGCAGAATCTCTACCCTGTGTCATTTTAGTGTCCCTGTAGATTCCCAGAATGGGGACAAAATGAACAATAGTAAAACTATTACAACCAACAAACAGTAAATAGTGTTAAAGTAAATACTCAAATCCTACTATGATTTTTTTTTAAATTTTTTAATTGTAGATGGACACAATACCTTAATTTTATTTATTTTTTTAATGCAGTGCTGAGGATGGAACCCAGTGCCTCACACGTGCCAAGCTAGTGCTCCACCACTGAGCCACAAACCCCAGCCCCTCCTACTATGATTTATTAATTAATGTCTTCAACATGAATTGCCACCAATAAACAGGAACAATAGGTTCAGCAATTGTCAGCTGTGGAAAGAGTAACTATGACCTAGCTCTGACTTTAATCTATATTGTATGTGACAGTAGTGATTCTTATTAATGTTGGGAGCAGGGGCTATGTAAACCATTTAGTTCTGAATGATGGCAAAATACAGTTAATTGGGGAAAAAGGAAATGTATTAGGAAATTATTAAAAACTTTATAATTTCACAAAGCGAACAGAGAGAATGCAAAAGAGCAATAGCAGGTGATGTTTATACAGGAGAGGAAAAAATAGAAGCAGCACAGTATTGGGAGAGAGGGAGAAAGAATGGAGAATCAGGCCAATAGCAGAAGATAAGATTGAAAGAGAAATAAACATGTGAAAATAATACAAAGTCAAACAAAGATGTGTATTTCAATGAACCCAAATCCTCATAAGACAATGCTAGAAATATATAACTACATTTTAAAAATGCTGAGTATCAGAGAGAAAACAGGACAAAATAAGTGTATGTATATAAGTCCCTGAACAAAATGGGACACCCAAAATTCACATCTCTATCTTTTTCTCTCACATGGTGCACACAAACACACACACACAGAAGGAATAAGAAAAAAATAATTTTTAAAATGTTGTAAAAAGAAAAAGGAAAGGAAAAATACTCCAATATCTTGGTATTGACTGAAGGCACCTTCTCCACTAAAGTGGTCAAAATATTTTACCAGACTTGGTGGTCACTGTCTATGCCCAATAGTCTTTCTTATCAATTATTCTTGAGTAAAGTACTGATAGACAAGGTGTGGGGGACATTAACCCCTTCCTGTTATGGTGTAGCTCTCTGAGTTACCAGTTAGTGGTCTAAGATTGAAGCCGTTTGATACAAGACTCAGTTTCCCTTCTCACCAGGACGAGGCAGGATGGGTTAAGACATTCAGTTTGTGTTTTTACCCTTTGTACCAGATTCAGCCTCTCCCAGGGTATGGCCTCTGCAGGACATTCTGTGAGGTGACATCTGGCAGCTGGCACTGAGCTCTATTTGGGCCTCAGGTCAGTCAGGCTGGGTTGACTAGACCTAGTCTTTAGAGAGGTGAATCTGCCCCTCAGGTAGACTCTGGCCCATCACTTCTGTGGGTTTGGTGCTCAGAGAAATCCATTCGAGGAACGGGGGCCAGTCCTGCACTACCCTTGGCCTGGGAGTCCAGTCTTCTGGGTGCAGTTTCTGAGTGGAACGACCCCTGCCCACTCTGACTTCCTCACTGCCTCCCTGGTCACTGAGCTGCTGGTGTTGCCCTTTGCCTTTCCAACTCCAGTCCCCCTAGGTACCCTCCACTCCACACCCGTTTCTCTCACGTTATGCTAGACACCACCTAGGTTCCTCCAAGGACCCTGCAGGGACACTGTGGCTATTGGGGTTTGGGGTTTGCTTTCCTGATATCCTGAGTCCTGCTGATGTCACCGTGGGGCAATTGCCCCAGGATGGCTCCCACCTCAGCTCTCTGGCCTGTCAGGATACAGCATGCCTTACCTAACACCTGCGTGTGCTTGTCAAGTACCCTCACGGTTTGCTGCCTCCTGGTTCAGAGAAGTTGAGGCAGTGGTTTTGATCCCAAACTTCTCCACACCAAGACCTGCGATGGTGCCAGTGACGCCTGGAATGCGACTTTCTCTAGTCCCCCTCCCAGCAAGGGCCTTCTTCTCTGTTTGATTGTATCTGACACTGAGTCCCCAAGCTGCTCTAGTGTCTAAGTGTGTTAGCACAAAATGATACAAACCTCACAGGTCATCTCAGCTCTTTATTCAGGGGGATGACATGGTGCCCTGGACCCCCTCTCCTGGTGGAAAATGAGCCACGGAACAAAGAAAGGGACTGGGTTTAGATAGGTTATTTTGAGGGGTGGTCTAGTGAGCATACATCAGTTTGCTTGGACACTCAGGAAAATGGGCCTTTTTTGGTCAAGGTCTGCAGACAGTGTCTGAAGAGGAGGCGATCAATGCTTCCCAGAGTCTGTTTCTTGTAAGGGTGATAAAACATTTCCTCTCTGCCTGCAATCAGGATCTGGAAAACATTTTGATGAAAGCTGTCAAGGCATGGCCTTCATTTTTACTCCCTTTTCTTGTTCTCAGGTCTCATTATCTTGGGAATTTTTATTTTCCATATCCATGAAAGTGCACTAAGAAATCCCTCTTTCACCCACGTCACAGAGAACCTGTATATCTGCTACCGTGGTCTCACATCACAGAGCGGCTTAGAAAGCCACCTCATCTACTCCACCATCTTCCCAGAATTCCCTTACTCTTTTTTTTTTTTTTTTTAATAGAGCCTGGGGTGATTCCAACTCAGGGAAAGAGTCAAAGAGAAGATGTCCATTTACCTGTTGAATATATCACAATGGACTCTGCTGGCATGCATAACTAGAAAGAACCAATAAAAAAGAGGTCATCCAAATACTTACTTCTGAAATTATAGCAACCACAAAAAAATTAAACTATATTTGTTGTGAGTCAGTTCTTAAGTGATTGTTGTATGAGTTAAGAAAGTAATGGAAGCCAAGTGCCCAAACTGGACACTCACAGAACATGATCTGAGGACAGACTGTCACACGAAAACAGGGAGCAGAAACTCTAAATCTCCCACTAAAGCAAATTTAAAGTCAGACACAAAAAGCCATGCTAGGGAACTTAGTTATAAGTGAAAATGAGATGAAAGTGAAAGTAAAATGAGGCTGAAGCAGAGAGCACTCTCAAGGGAGAGAGTGGGCTGTCTGGGAGCAGAGAATGACAAAGGGGTCACCAAATTTGTTACTGTATGATGTTTCTCAGGAGCACTGGGGACCACCTTCTGTGCTCTTTGACAATCAGGTGTTCAACTCCTCCCTCATGTTGGGCGGTGTTGTTTTTGACCTTAGTTGGTCCTCTCTGCAACTGTCATGGTGGCCATCCTATTTAGTGGGGGGCTTCACCTATAAGTCAGTCCCATATTAACATGGGCACTGGGGTCAAATGCTGGTCAGAAATTATGGTAGTGCACATGTGCTACTGAAGGACTTTCCTTCCCAGACAAATGGGGGCCATGATTCCTGGCTTCACACCAACATCAGTGGACCCTGTCAAGAGTTAGTCCCAGTAATCCTTTGCTTTTGATGTATTTTCCATTAGCTCCTTTGTTTCTGTTTCTTTTCTACAAATGAACTACAACCCTTTGCTTTCTCACCAACTTTGAAAGTAGTTTAAAGAAGACCCTGAAGTAATTTAAAGACCACTTATGACCCTGCCAGGCAGCTCACTGCTCATTACTAACTACCACCTACCAAGACTACTGAGCTACAGTAGTTAAAGCAGATTACCGATTTACTGGCATAAAAACTGGCACATAAATGGAAGAGAAGAGAAATCCCAGGAAAAAAACCCACACATCTGCATCCAACTAATTCTCAGCGAAGGAGATCCTACCATGAACAAAGCAAAACCTCTCCAAAAAATGGGGCCAGGAAAACTGGACATGCATATGCAGAGAGGAAACTTGACCCCTATCACTTCCCCCATACAAAAATCAACTCAAAATTAATCAAAGACCTAAATGTAAAACCTGGAATATGAAATTTCAAGAGGAAAACATGGGTAAGTTTGATCCCCCAGTTCCAAAAGGACAAAAAAAAAAAAAAAAGGAATTCCACCAAAAACAAGTAAACAAACAAACAAATAAGAAAACATGGGTAACAAACATTTCAGGTCATCAGTATTGGCAATGATATTTTGCAGGACTCCAAAAACACATTCAACAACAGCAGAAATGGACAAATGGGATTATATCAAACTAAGAAGCTTATGCACAGAAGAAAAATCAACGGAATAAAGAGATACAGAATAGAGGAAAATATTTGCAAATCATTCATCTGACAAAAGATCAATGTTGACAATTTATAAGAAACTCAAAAAACTCAACCACAAAAACCCAAATAATCCAATATTTTAAATAGGCAACTGCTTTGAATAGACATTTCTCAAAAGACGAAACACAAATGGCCAACAGGTATGTGAAAACAGCTCACTGTCACTGGTCATGGGGGAAATAGAAATCAAAACCACAATAGGGCATCATCTCACCCCAGTGAGAATGGCTATTGTCAAAAAAGCAAAAAATAAATGCTGGTGAGGATGCAGGAGAACTGGGGATGGAACCCAGGAGTGTTCTACCACCGAGCAACATCCCCAGCCCTTTATTTTTTATTGTGAGACAAGATCTTGCTAAGTTGTTGAGTCTAACCTTGAACCTGTGATCTTCCTGACTCAGCCTCTCTGAGATCACAGGCATGCATCACCACACCTGGTGAGAAAAGGGAACCCTTATACATTGCTAGTAGGAGTATAAACTAGTACAGCCATTATAGAGAATAGTCTGGAAGATCCTTTAAAAAAAAAACTAAAAATAGATCTACCCAATGATCCAGCTATCCCACTCCTATGTATATATCCAAAGGAAGTGATATCAGCATGTCCAAGAGACACTTGCACTATTTCTCAATTGCCAAGATGTTGAATTAACCCAGATGCCCACTGGTGAGTAAGTGGATAAAGAAAATAAGGTCTTGGGCTGGGGTTGTGGCTCAGTGGTACAGCGCTTGCCTAGCAAGTGTGAGGCACTTGGTTCAATTCTCAGCACTGCATCTAAATAAATGAATAAAATAAAGGTCTATCAACATCAAAAAAAATTTTTTTAAAAGAAAGAAAATATAGTCTATTTATTCAATGGAATATTTTCAACCATAAAAGAATTTTGCAGCAAAATGGGTAGAACTGGAGGACATTATGTTAAACATATAAACCAGAAACATTAAAACAAATACCGTGTGCACTGTCTAATATGTGGAAGCAAAAAATATCTGTTTCAAAATAGAAGAAAGCAGAATAGTGATTGGTAGTGGGTAGGAAGTGGAGAGGGGATAGAAGCAGGTTGGATTTCTGTCTAGTCAGCTTTTTCACTGCTGTGACTAAAAGATCTGACCAGAATAATTGTAGAGGAGAAAAGGTATATTTAAGGGCTCACAGTTTCAGAAGTCTCAATCCACAGACAGGAAGCTCCATTTCTCAGGGCTCAAGGTGAGGTAGGACACCATGGCGGAAGGGTGTGGCAGAGGGAACCATTTCACAGGAGGACCAGGAAGCAGAGAGTCTCCACTCACCAGATACAAATACATACCCCATAGCCACAATCCCCAATGCCCACCTCCTCCAGCCACACCCACCACTTCAGTTACCACTCAGTTAATCCCCATCAGGGGATTAATTCTCTGATTGGGTTAAGACTCTCACAACCCAACCATTTCTCCTCTGAACCTTCTTGCATTGTCTCACATGGGAGCTTTTGGTGGACTCCTCACATCAAAACAATAACAGTAACAGGTATCGAAACAGATGACATGAATAAGTTCTAGTGTTCTACGGCAGAGTATGTGACTATAACTCACAATAACCTATTGTCGATCACATAAAAACCTTGAAGAAAGGCACTCGAAGCCTCAAAACATAAAGAAATGATAAGGATATGGAAATGACAACTACCTTAATTTTAGCAGTATGCTTTATATACATGTATGGAAATATTATGATATTTTTATTATTATATTATGACATTATAAACAAAAAACAACAAGCCCAAGATAGAGCTTGGCATTTGAAAAACCTCCACCTAATAAGAATAAATTACAGAAACCACTGATATATATATACACATATATACACAAATAAACCATATATATATATACACATATATATACAAATAAATTACAGATATATATACATATTTAAATAATTCCTATATTTATTTAAATTAAAATATTTAATATGTATGTATTTCCAACTTTATAGCAAATTAGTCACTCTATCTCTTTAAAGTTCCACTACCTCCCAACAGTGCCACACAAGTTGGGGACCTAGCCTTTGACACATGGGTCTTCCGGGGACATTTCAGATTCAAACTGTAGCAAAGTATATAAATGGCATGTGTAATTTGTGTGTGTGTGTGTGTGTGTGTGTATGTGTGTGGCATTTAGGGACATTTTGGTGATCTGAGGTCTTTTATATGCATGCTTACCCATGCAATTTTGCTACAAAAATAAGTTGACATAAGAAAGCCTCTCAAAGCTTCTGCAGGTGGGCCTGAGTTATTCTCTGGGTACATCTGGACCAATTTTCCAAAGACAGACTATGAATTGGATTTTAGTTTGCATTTGTAAACTGATCAGTGAATAGAAGGAGCTTTTTTGTTCCTGTAAGAAATTGAGGGAAGAAAAATATTGCAGGTTTTGAATAGGTACTAGAAAAGGGGAAATAACCTATTTGAAATAAGCCATTTATCATGTTTCTTCTCCCAATCCATCCACTTCCCTTGAATTAGTGGGAATAGGTAAAATTAAATAGTGATGTTCCTGCCAGGCCCAGAACTGAAAGGGAATTTCTGTTTATTGAGTTCTTTCATAAGCATGGTACTTGGATTATCAAAATTAATCCTCACAAGGACACTCTGAAATAAGTGCTTTGATGATCCTTATTTTATGAGGCATTAGGTTCAGAAAGGTCAAGGCAACAAAGTGCTTAACAGAATGAATGTGAAATGTATCATAAGGAGAAAAATGAGGCTCTGAAAGTTTCCAGAAGTTTCCAGCATTCTTCAATGTCTTTCCCTCCACGCTCAGGCCCCATCACCAACAATCTTAGACACACAATCAGGTTTCAATCCCCTGAAGCTGGGGTCATTATTTTTTTTACTATAATTATAGAAATACTATTTATCAATTGTGTAAAACTGGAAAATTATCAAAGCTATGATAAAATAAAATAAACATTTTCAGTAAGCACATTCCTCAGAGATAGCTGATATCAATATTACATTGCATTTCAAAGATGGTACATTGGTGAACCAAAGGCCAAAGCCAAACCCCCCAATTTTTATTTGCTCAGTACAGTAGGGTTTTTGTTGTTGTTATTTGCTTGTTTTTGTTTCTGTGACACTGAGGACTGAACCTAGGACCTTGCACATGATCAGCAAGTGCTCTTCCACTGAGCTATATTCCAGTCCCAATAGAGTGTTTTACATTGCCAACATTTAAAAGTTGAGGGATTTCACATAAACACCATGATTTCAAACTTCCTTTTAAAAATGTGAAGAGCTACTAATATATCACAATAATTGACAATGTGCCCCCTTTCCAGAGAGCCACTTTGCCTCAGTCCCCACCCACCACACCCTATTATGTCAAACATAATCTGAGTCATTGGCTATATTAAGCACTAACTTTTGTAGTTATCAAAGTGATAAAAACTAAGTATATCTTTCCTGCCCTTTGTCTTTGCAAACAATTTTTACACTTGAAATCATCTTCTGTTAACCAATTTTTCACTTGTATAATTCATGAGCACTTTCAAGCACTATTAGAAACTCATTTTAAGTATTATAATTGTTGTATAACCTTCCATTACATATAAAGGTGTACCTTAATTTACTTATGACTTTTTACTATTGTAAATAACTGTGATGATCTGTTTTAGATTATTCAGATTTGGAATATTTTTTTTCACTGTGTGTGAGTCTCAGATGATTGGCAGAGCATCCTTTTAAAGTCCCCAGTCCAGGAATAATCACACTGGCCCCCTTTTAATTCCACCATGACCTGTGGCTGTGTCGCTATGGCTTGTTAGTAAGGCAACCTCGTGCCAGCTGGGCCCATGGCCTGATGTGCCACTCCATGGAGCCAAAGCTTTTACTCATCTGTGGATAAGGAAGGAGAAATCACCTGGGCTGGAGCTGCTGGGAAGGAAGCCAGGATGTGCTGCCAATCTCCTGCGCACCATGTTGGCCCTGAACACAGGGGGCACCTGCAGAAACCCATCTCATCTGCCATTCCTTCCACCTTGGGGCCACACATTGACCCACTGTGGTCAGATGTGACTTAGTTTGGGAATTTCACCTTTCCAAGCATGACTCAGAGTGCAGATAAAAAGGGCTTTGATAAAGTCGAAGCTATTATCATCACCCAGTGTGTGCGCCAAAGTCTTTGCTCACAGCCATGACTCATATTTGAGACAGAATTTTAACGAGGTTAGTTATCTGATATTCTAGACCACAGCAGATTCAAAATAATGAATTTAGAGGGGGCAGAAATTTGGAAGGCGGAAGACAGTAATAAGAAATGGCAGTTAATAACAAGGGAAGAATGGGAAAAGCTTATATAAAACCTTTGCAAGGTTCAAACACCATAGACCACAGGAATAGGGGTCCATGATAACATAGGCATCCAGTGGAAGGGGACGGGGCAGAATTAAATGCCCAAAGGAGTGGGGGCCATGTGTGTTCCACAGCACCCCTTCATTGAGCTCAAGGCCCCTGGATCTTGTCTGGCCAAGGCTCCAAGTTAGAGGACCTGACTAAGCTGCACAGCAAAGAGATACAGGCTAGCAGTTGCCTGGTCACTTCCCTACCTCCTGAGCTTCCTGAGTTCAGAGGGGCAAATAGGCCTGGGCAACCCCAAAGGGAGTGGCATGTGGGAGATCTGGTCAACTTTCCAGTCCCATAGATCTGTGGCCTGGGGCTCAGAGAGTTCCAGCAAGGGCAGAACGTGACCAGGCAAATGATTCAAAAGGACCCCTGCTCCTCAACCTGACTTGGACAAGTTTCTTCACCCTCTAAACCCCACTCGGCCCACTCGGCCATCAAAGGAGGATTACAGTCCCTGTCCCACCTGCCTGCTGGGCAGTCTCAGGGATTAGAGGCTTTAAATGTGAGTCAACTTTGGAAACTCGGATTGCTGTGTGGGTAGAGACCTCAATGGGGGCACAAGGCCAGACTTGCTGGCTCACAAAACAAGATAATTCTCCATACTGTGCTTAATCATCTGGCCCACTTGTGGGTTCATGTGGAAAGTTTGCTCAATAATAAATCGATATCAGAGAAGCTCTGTTCTAAAATATACAAAACGAACTTGGCTACAAATAGACACTAGCAGGTTAGTCCATCAGAACAGGAAGCCTGGAATTATATATTTTTTGCCAAGGAATTTTTGTAATATATTTATTTTATGTTTGGGGATTTTAAAAATATTTTTAGCTGTAGATGAACACAGTATCTTTATTTTATTCATTTTTTTATGTGGTGCTAAGAATTGAACTCAGTGCCTCACACATGCTAGGTAAGTGCTGTACCACTGAGCCACACCATGTTTGGGGATATTTTTTTAAAATATTATAGACACAATACCTTTATTTGTTTGTGTGTTTGTTTTATGTGGTGCTGAGGATTGAACACGTGCTAAGCAAGTATTCCACCACTGAGCTACAACCACAGCCCCTTGAGATATTTTTCTGAGTTGTCACCTTTATTAAAACTAGGTGTAATTTTATTCACCTTCAATAAAATCCAATGTGCCCTGCTCAGGTGACATTTACTTTGATCCTAATAGAGGTCACCCATGAATATTGCCCCAACTCTGTTGCCATGGTCAATTTGCAACTAGTGAGATAAGACTGCTGAGCTCCAAAAAGAGCATAGGACTTTCCCACCCAGCTAAATGAGTGGCAAAGATGAAATTTAGACCCATGTCCTCTTTCCTTCAAAGACTTTACTTGTTGGTCCTGCCATTAGTCAGATTTCCCTTACTGTGACAAAATACCTGAGATAACCAACTTAAGAGAAAAGGTTAATTTTTGTTCATGGGGTTGGAAGTTTCAGTCCATGTTTGCTGCCTGGCTCTGTTAGCACACTATATCATGTCAGGAACTCTTGGTGGAGGAGGCTTAGTCACCTCATGGTGATAAGGAAACAGAGAGGAGAAAGGGGATGGGGAGTGGCTAGGACCCTAATATCCCCTTGAAGGCATGGCTCCAATGACCTAACTTCCTTCCCCTAGGCCCCACCTCCTACAGGTTCCACCACCTCCCAATAGCATCACTGGCTGGAGAACAAGCCTTAATACATGGGCCCTTGGGAAACACTTATCTAAACCATAGCAGCCTCTAAGGAGGATAGGAAGTCAGGGAGGCCAGGCATTAAAGACTGGCCTTTCAGTTGGCACTGTCCATATAGAGAGGGGTGAAAATCTCACCTCTGAATGAGGGACCTGTCTTTGGGAAAATACTTTGAGGAGCTATTTGGAGAGAAGAGGAATCAAGGAAGGCCACAGGATAGAAGAAAGAAGAGAGTTCACAAGGTGAACAGTTATCCACTGAAATTGTCCAGGAACATGGGGAAGGGAAGGGAGAGGAAGGAGAGATGAGATTACATGAAATGGGGACACTTGAAATGACAGATCATGCTAGGTAAGAGGCCTGGCCCATCTTGGGGCTCAGACAGGAGATGTCCACTGCCCAATTCACAGTCACATTGTGGGGATCCCTGCTTTCCTCTCCTCCCTTCCATGTCTTCATAAGGGAAAGTCTGCCACACCCGCACACTGCCATGTGAGGGTAGGGTTTTGACCAGAGGAGGAATTAAAGTTTCACACCTGGACCCATTAAGTGCAAAGTGAGAAAGAAGCATGATCTCCAGCAGGAGCTGGAGTTAAAAGTGACCATGAGGAAGGAGTTCCTCATAGGAACTCACTGAAACTTTGGGGAGTTCAGACTTCTATCGAGAATGAAGATGGACTCCAAATTGATACCATCTCGATGACAAGGGGCAAGGAAGCTCTGGGCACAAAGCTTTCTGCAAAGAATCTGTCAGTCAAACCCTAAGACAATTTGGCCCTGCAATGGAGGGAATACACACTTTAAGTGACAGAGTGAGATGGTCTCTCTGAGCATCCTCAGCTCAGCCCAGCCTCACCAGTCCTCACCGCTCCTCTTCAGTTCTGTACATGTGGTCTCCTGGGGAGCTCACCACCCTGGATTCTAACCTGGAACTGAGATGGACTGATCTGTATCTTAAGGACCTAATTCAAAGCTAATCCCAAATAAGTGTTATACATTCAAGAGAAGCAGAAATTTAAGAGTGATAGCTCTGAAAAATGAGCCACATCCCCAAGTCCTTGGGGAGTGACAGGATGGTCTCTTTAGGAGATGAAAGCAAGGCCTGTGGAAACAGAGAAAACAGAGATGTAGGAGACTCAGCAAGCAACTCAGAAGGGCACTGGGTCTCAACAGCTGGGCTCTTACTCCACTTCTGCCTTGCCAAGTGACCTTGGGAAAGTCACTTGGGTCCTCAGTTTCCTCTTCTTGTTAAACAGAAACCATCACATCTGCTCTCTCTGCCCAATTTTAAAATAGGTTTAGAAGTGAGGTTGGAATGTGCAATGGCAGCATTTTAAGACAGACCTGAAAATTGTGACCAGCCTGCTCGCCTCCAGCTGCACACTGGGCCTCTGTTCTCAGTGTCTCCCATGGTTTCAAGGATGGACAGAGGTGGTGTGGAGCAACATGCTCAAGGATAAGAGTGAGAACTTAAATGACGGAGGTGGCGGTGGGGATGGTGATGATCAGCAGTTCCATGTGCGTATGTGATGTTTACTGTTAGAACATGTCACCTGGGTTATCTCACTTAACCTCTCTGTAGCCAAAGAAGTTGGTGCTATGATTGTTATTTCCATTCTGCACATGAGAAAACTGAGGAATTTGCTCAAAGACACACAGCTGGTATCAGAACCAAGATCCAAATCCAAAAGTCTGACTCCAGAGTCAAGTCAATAACTTGACTCCAGAGTCAAGTTATTAGCCATTATTCTATAGTAATAAAATCAATGTCATGGTTATAATTATACTTGGTTTTAATTATGCCATCATAATAAAATAATAATTATGATTATCACCCATTGCATTTGGTTCTTCACAAATCCCATTGAGGAAGGCATTTTATCCCTTTTGATTGATGGGAAAACTGAGACTTGGGAATCACTAAGTCTAAGAGGCAAAGCCAGAATCTTGTCTCCTGAAAAGATGTGCTTCAGGAAGAGTGACCAGCAGATACAAGCTGAAAAAATGATAAAAGTTAGTTGTCCACTCTGAAATATCACACAGCTCAGGGTGACCTACCTTCAGCTGGGATATGTCATGCAGACTCGAAATCCAGAGCTAGAAGGGAAGGTTGCTCCTGTTTTCCACAACATGATATTTCTTCATGGCAGGGAGCACAAAATAGGATTCTGTGCCCTCACAATCTTGGCGCCTTCCCATCTCCCAGTGGAGATGAAAGGACTGTGGATGAAATCCACAAACACAAGTGGCACATTAGAATAAAGAGACTTTAGCCCAGTGCGGAAAAATGAATACGATTGGAAGAACAAAGAAGGCCTTCCATTGTAAACATGTTTTAAGTTTATTTCCTTTTGTTAGTGCATTACAATTATCCAATTATATTTTGATTAGTGCTTTATAGACATACATAAAGGTGAAATTCACTGCAGCATATTTATACACACAGTGTCTAATTCATTCCACATGTCCTCCCCTTTCCTGTCCCTCCTCCATTTCTCTCCATCTCCTTCTACTCCACTGACCTTCCCTCCATATTTATGGTATCCAACCTCCACCCACTTATCCCCTTATTTTGCTCTAGCTTCTGCATATGAGAGAAAATATTTGACCCTTGATTTTCTGAGTCTGGCTTATTTCACTTAGCGTGATATTCCTCAGTTTCACCCATTTACCAGCAAATACCATCAATTCATTCTTCCTTATGGCTGAATAAAACTCCATTGTGTATGCATACCATGTTTTCTTAACCCATTCATCTATTGATGGGCACCTGGGCTGGTTCCATAAACTTGGCTATTGAGAATTGCACTGCTATAAACACTGATGTGTCTGTATCACTATAGTGTGCTGATTTTAGGTTTTTTTTTTTTAAATAAATACTGAGGAGTGGGATAGCTGGGTCATATGGTGGTTCCATCCATAGTTTTTTAAGGAATTTTCATACTGCTTTCCAGATTGGTTGTACTAATTTGTAGTCCCACCAACAACGTATGAGTGTACCTTTGTTTGTTTGTTTGTTTTTAATAGAAAAGATTTCAACCAAATTGTTTTTCCAGGTACTCAGAGAAGTAAACAAAGGAAACAGATTTCAACTAGAAGAGCTGAGAATGTCCTCCACATTGAAGGGAAAACAACTGAAAACAACTGAAACTAACACAGATTTAAGCAGGGAACTGAATGAATAGAAGGTTATCTGGGAGATCACAGAATCTCCATGAGGGTCATAACATTACATTTACCCAGGCAGGTCCAGAGTTGGAAATCATGCCACAAAACTAGGCCAACGAAGGCCCCACTGGACATAGGTACTCCTGCTGAACTCCAAATCTCCCATGTGGGACGGATCGTGGATGCTACATGAGAATCAATGCCACTGGAAACTAAAAGTGGCCACCATTGTTGCCTGCTCCTCTCCTTCAGTCACCATCCTCTGAATCAAAAGTGTGTGTACACCTGATTGGAGGATTCTGGGTCTTGTGCCCACCCTGAGCTGGAAGGGAACCTGAGAAGTAAGTGGGACGTTTTTTGTGTATAGTGACCCACTACTCCTGCTCTGCCTGGATGTCTTAGTTTCAAAACTGAGTCCCACATCCTAGAAAGGTCCTCCATCTCATCCATACTGGGATAACTGATCTTTCTATGAATGGCGGGTGGACTTTGGTCTGTGAGATAAGGAAGGATGCTCCAGGTACAGGATGTTCAGATTCTGAGTGGCCAAGAATGACAAATGCCTTCCCATGTTCTCCAAAAGAGTCCAGAAAGGTTCTAGTCCTGTGGGCTTTCCAGAAACAAAAGGAGACCTGCCTGAAACCAGGGAGCTGAGTTCAGTGAGCTCCTGAAGTTTCTCCCAGATGCCAAGTTTTGGAATTCTGCTGTGCCAGGATTTTTCTACAAGGCCATGATTCTTTCTGATGATCTATTCATCTTTGCAAGTACTCCAAGTATTTCACAGAACATTTATAAATGAGCTCCACCACTGCTCTGGGGGAAATAAAATGAGATTAATAAGAACCAAAAATTTAACACCATTTTTTGGTACCACTGGAATAAATCTAACACCATTTTTTCATTCCATTGGAATAAGTGAAGTGATTCAGAAGAAAAAAAAAATCACTCCCAAAACGTAAACCCAACCTTGAAAATCTTCCTAGAAACTCCAATTACAGCAATTACAACTTCAAGAAGATATTGACATAAGCAGAAGAGATGAATTAAAATTCACCAACGAATTTTCCTAATCTTCTTGCTCTACCCTGTGCATGGCTCCCATGGCAAGTAATAAGCATGTAACCCCAATATGGCCAATCACAGACCCCCATTGCCCAGACCCAACTCTGACCTGAGCCAGGTCAATCAGCTCCTCCCATGAATTTGTTTAATTTGGAGCTGGGACAGAAGGAGCCCTGCAGCTGAGCCAGGAGAATTAAAGGAAGGTAGGACCTGGGCTGCTGTCTTTCCTACTCTATGGAGAAGGCCTGAGGTAGGTGGAAGAAATGCAGCTCTTTGGAAATTGGCAGAGACCTGAGAAAGAGGAAGAGGGGTAGAGAGAGCATCCTGCTGGCCCCAAACCCCTGTCTCTAGTCTCAGATGCCTGGATTTTTGCAAGGTACTCCTCATGCCTTCCTGGCTATAAACTCAGAATGTCCCCATGCTTCTGATACTGTCCTTGCCTAACACACAACTAAAGTCATGGCATTTACAAGGTGACCAGAAATAATTGTATCAAATGTGAGGTGGAGCCAGAGTTTGTGAACACCCCCATTCAGACTGGTTTTCTCAACCTCGCTGAAACTGGGTCATCTCACTAGAAGATGGGGAGAGCTAACAGAATGAGCATCCTGGAATTGCTGTGTCACCTCAGTGGGAAGCCCTTCCAGACTATTTGGTGACTTTTAGGTATAATCCAAAGTCCTCAGGTGGCTGAGGTTCAGAGAAGCCAGGGACCCTCTCAGCTTGCATAGCAGGAAAAGACAGAACTTGCATCCAAGTCTATCCACTCAAAGTCCAGCACTATCTCTATCCTCACAGCAAGGCAAGAGGTGCCCAGGGGATTTTCTTTTTATTTTGGCATGAGTGGAAGAGGAAACTGATGAACAGATAAGAGGCAAAGCCAGTGACCGAATGTTTTGAAAGCCACCTGCAAAGAGCAGTTGTTTGTCTGACTCGATGAGTTCCTTAGTCAAACAGGCAGACACTCATGTTTGGCCTCACTCATATTTGGCTTAGATAACTCAGGACCCCTTGGGAAATCTCAAACAGATCACAAAGGGAATCCAATCCCAAGAGTCATTTCTTTTGCAGCCACTAATGGCAGCAGGAGAGCTTGCTGTTTGCTTAAAGGATGCTTATTTAGGTTTATCTTCAGCTGAAAGAACTAAAAGAATGAAAAGGAAAATGAGAAATAGGAGCAAAGGAAGGGAGCATGCCAGACTGCATAGTTGGCCCTGGATTTGAGACAGCAAGCCCTCAGAAAGCCCTTCCTGCCGAGGTAGCAAACTGAATCTTAAGCCAATTCATTTCACTGCAAATTAAACTTCCAATATCCCAAGTCCTTAGTCACTAGCAACAGCCATGAATTTATCGAGCATCTTAGAGGTACACAGAGTGATATGATTATAAATCTCAGTTTAAAAACTAGGTTGGCCTCAGGGAAAAAATTACCACAAATAAGCATACCAACCAACTTATCTAAGGGTTTATATCTATACAAAGGTCTTATACAAACCATCAAAATGCTAAAACAATGTGCAAAAAGACAGGAGTAGACAACTTCTCCAGGAGAAAATAAGAATAGTAAAATAACACAGAAAAAAATATTTGGCATTGTTAATTACCAAAGAAATGCAAGGAGAAGGGCTGAGTTTGTGGCTCAGTGGTAGAGTGCTTGCCTGGCATGTGTGAGGCACTGGGTTTGATCCTCAGCACCACATAAAAATGAATAAGTAAAATAAAGGTATTGTGTCCATCTACAACTAAAAAAATTTTTTTAAAAAACGGAAGGAGAAACAATGATGTGCCACATGAATATTATTAACAATAAATAAATAAACATCAATAATACCAAATGCCAGCAAGGTTGTAGGGAAATTGCTAAGTTTAAATATTACAGTGGCAGAGTATATCAGAAACTAAGTTTCTTGAGCCATAAAATGATTAATATCCTACAATCCAGCAATGATCACACTCCATGGAATTTTTCTAAAAGAATCTTAAAGCCAAATGTCCAAAGGTTTGGGCACTGCAGCATAATTGAACAGCACCCCCCAAAAAAGTTTAGAAATAATCTAAATGTCAATATATGGAAATAGTCCAACAAATTATAATACATTCACTTAATAAACTATTATTTGGGAGCCATTTAAAATAACAATTGTGAATATCATGACACCTTAGAAAATGTCTTTAATGTAGTTATTGTAAAAAGAACAGTGCAGAAGACAGGATTATAACGATGAAAACTTTATATTTGTAGTGACATAAGAATAATAGGAGGGCTGGGGTCATAGGTCAGAGGTAGAGCATTTGCCTAGCATGTGTGAGGCATGGGGTTCAATCCTCAGCACCACATAAAAATAAATAAATAAATAAATAAATAAATAAAATAAAGGTCCACTGACAACTTAAAAAATTTTTTAAGAAAAGAATAAAAGAAGCTCAGGATAATGGAAAACGCTGCTGGGGAGGCTGCCTGGGTAGGCTCAATCAAGTTCATCTTCTCTGCTCCCTCTGACCACTGACGCAACCTCCTAGGAGCCCAGGGCAGGGGTGCAAACCCCTCTGCCGGAGGTCAGATGGGGAGGGGACTGTCCCACCAGCCCTGCTCACACTCCTCTGCATGCTTCTGTCTCAAACCCAGTTTCGCAGCAGGCTCTTCACATTCCTGCCCCCTGCACCCATACTAGTCAACAGGAAGTCCAGGGTAGCAGCCCTCAGATTTATTCAAAGGGACAGGTTTGCTGGAGTCCCTGCCTACAAAGAAGCCTGAATGTCACGCATTCCATTGGATCTATACGTATGAGGCCTCCATGACTTTGGTACCCTGTGAGTTTACAAGAATCCGAAGCAGCAGCAGAATGGACAATTTCAGGTGTCTTCTCTCATAATGACATGAGTGCTGTTGGATCGGGCCCCACTCTCGTGGTCTCCTTTAACCTTGACTACTTCTTTAGTAGTAGGTGGGGACAACTAAAGGAGTGTTTCTTAACATAACCCAATAGAAGACAGCAAGACCTAGGTGACATTTGGAAAGATTGCACCCCACAGCACTCAACCAATGAGGTACTGGGGGAGGGATACTGTGCTCTAGGGGATAAAACACTGGTTGTGCCCAATCTGCGTGTCCATGACCACCAGGCACCTGATCTTGCAAGACTGTCATTAAAGCCTCGCTTGTTGCTGTACTTTGGGTCTCTGAGTCCATTCTCTGGGCTTGGACAGGTGAGCGTGCTGCTCACAATTTAGACTTTGCAAACTTTCCATCGAAATCAGATACAGAGTCTAGAACTACCTCAATCAGACAGTAACCATGCTTCCCTTGGGATGGAGGCTTTGAGGATGGTGGGAAAGGAATTCCTTGGGTAGACTTGCGGAGGAACTGGCCCCCAGTTCTCCACCACCCTCTTGGGGTCCTGTGACAAGGAGGAGCAGGGATTTTTCCTCTGTATGTTTCTCTGGGGCTCTTGTTAGAGTGAGCATTTTCAGAAGCACAGGGTCCCCAGGTCACTTACTTCCCCTTCCTAATTAATGCACCCCTCGCCAAACTTATGCCTCAATACTCATACACATCCATCCTTAGACTTAACCACGGGCACAAGGACTCCAGGGTCTTGGAGCTCATAGACAATTCCAGACGTTGTTGTCCTCTGTAACCAGAGCCCAAATTAATAACAACAACTAGCATTAAAATCCCAATTCACCAGACTGGTAATTTAGTTTCCTGTTTCTTTACTCCGTGGTTCCTGGCCACATGAACTCCAGACTCATAAAAATGCAAATAGCAGAGGGCCCCAGGGTGGCGGAGTCTGGGCTGGGGGTAATTGTTACAGTTATGGCTGTTCCAACAGCTGCTTTGCCTTTTCCCTCCCAGATTAGAACACAGTGTTTCCTTTGTGTGCCTTGTAATTTCTTGGGTTTGTCACCCGTGCCCAGCACAATTAGGCAGCCAAGACTTCTCTGATTTTAATGCCAACTCTTTGAGGGTCCCGCCTGCTGAAAGCTACCTGGAGATGCCAGTATGTTCTCAAGAAGAAACAGGTCTCGGGACTGGGGTTGTAGCTCTGTGGTAGAACAGGTGCCCAGCACGTGTGAGGCACTGGGTTGGGTCCTCAGCACCACATAAAAATAATAAAAACACATATAAAAAAAAGAAATGGGTCTCCTCCATGGCCAGCTGCTTTGCAGAGTGCCATTGGGTGAGTTTCCAGGGCTGCTTCTGCTCTGGGCGGTCTGTCCTCGGGCATGGGACGCCCTCCTGCCAATGAATCATGCCAAGATGATTGACTTCCATTGTTTCAATCAGGTTTTCTCACCTTTGGCTGATGGAGGGCTCTTTAGGCTGATGGGGGGCTCTCAACAATATTCCAGTCTCTATCATACAGATGCTAAAAGCATGCCTTTGACAATCAAAAGTGTATCCAGACAAAGTCTCAAGGAAAGCCCTGATTGAGTCTCACAGCCCAGGGACAGTGTTCTTTACTGCCTTGGTCTTTAAATTATTTGAAGTTAGAACTCTGTCTTCAAGCACACTCTTAAAATAAGGTTCTGTGTGTAATGTGGCACGAAGGAGGGTTGTCTGGTTCACTGGAGGTGGGGGCAGGGAGGCAGGCAAGATGCAGACGTGCAATTTCAAGAAGGCGATTTGCAAAGACCAAGAGTCCAGCTCCACCACCTGTTAGCCCTGTGACCTTGGATAAGACCCTTAAACTCACGGAATCTCAGTTTCCTCATCCATGAAACAGGGAAGGTTGTGGTCCACATCCCACGGAGCTCTGTGAGGATGAAATGCAATGCCCTCTACGACGAATGGACTTGGTCCAGATGAGCATCCATGCCTAGTTCCAGCTGAGCAGCTTTAAAAATTGCAGATGCTTCTCCAGGGGCCACGCTGTCAAACTGGGTGATAGTCTTTGCTTCTCAGAGTTAGTTGGAATGATTTCAGTAAGAATTGTTTCTGGCGTGTACTCGGAAAGTGCCTGCTGAGTTAATTCATCCCACTGCGTGGCTCTCCAGGTCTGCAGTGGACCTTCCGAGGGTGTGTGAGGAACCTCGCCTTACATTCATTATGGCCTAACAGGTTTCTGTCAGTCCCAGATCCCTTCCCCACCATCCTATTCCATCAGTACTAGGCCTGGCCCTGCCTCCCCCCACCACCAACATCCTGGCTGGGGTTCTTCTTCCAAACAGGATGGACACCTGGGAATGAAACTGCTTGACTCTGACTTCATTCATCACCCAGAGACTCCAGCCAGCAGCTCAGATTCCCAGGACACCAGGCCTGGGATGAATCTATAGGGCTTCCTGTCATTCTTGGCCTTCTCTCTCTTGTAACAACTAAACCCCTATTTCCTGTGGGGAACCCATTGTATGGGTTATAAGGAGACTGAATTCTGATCATTCTTCTCCATGCCATCAAGGTAGGTAGGCCCAAGATGGGAGCCATGTCAATCAGGGCTTTCCTTGAGACTTTGTGCTTCACTGGGAGGCAGGGGCAGGCTGGGATGTCCTCCTTCCATTGAGATTGGTAAGCAGCAGATAAAGTTCTTCCTGCCATATGGAGAGATGGAGAAAGAGCCTGTTTGAGAGTCAGAGTGCTACTGACTCCTGGATCCAAGTGTGCCTGAAGTTAGAAGCACCCTGGGACTCTTCAATTCCATGAGCCAGTAAAATCCACTCCCCAATCTATATCATTGTTGTTGTATTGTTTTGTTTTCTTTAAGGTAGTTGGAGTTTGAGACCACCTCTCTGTGATGCAGTCAGCAGCCCCACTCCCACCCCCACCAGACACAGCTAGTGATCTTGGACTTCTCGGCCTTCAGAATTGTGAGCAGAATAAACTTCTATTTTTTATAATTTACTCAGTCTTCCATTACAGTACAGAAAATGAGAAGCCAAGGCTCTCTGAGAGGAGAACCTCATTCCTTCCTGTCTTCACCCACCTTTGGGGAGGGAGAGGGAAGATGCAGACCCACAGCCCTCTGGGTGCCGGCTTCCAGTTCCCTACCTGGTTGAAGGCCCCCTGCAGCACCTTACTCAAGATTATCACCTTTAATGATCCATCAGCTCAGATGCCACCCCTCCACCCTCAGATCCACATATTTATCAGAGTTTGCAATCCTGACTCTGTAGGATTGGAAAGAACAGGGCTTAAATTCAATGAAGCAGGGTCTTCCCCTTTCTCTCAGATTGACTTTGGGCAGTTGACTCTCATCTCAGGGCCTTTATTTCTGGATCTCTGAAGTGCAGACATTAATAGCCACCAGGTTTGTCTGTCGTGGATTGGTTTGGATGGATGCCAGTTCTGCCTCCTCCCCAACCCTCCCCTAGCCTCACCCTGACCTCCATCCCAGATTTCTAGGATTCCCTAGAGGGAATCTCACTTGGGCTCAAAAATGTATCACCTTCAGCCAACACCTGGACTCTGCAAGGTTTGTATTTTGGTTTATATAATTGCTTAAAATTTGACTCTGGAGGGCTGGGGCTGTAGCTCAGTGGTAGAGTACTTGCCCAGCATGTGAGAGACCTTGGGTTCAATTCCTGACACTGAAAAAAAAGAAAAAACAAATGCAATTCTATTCCAGATACCTGCCACTCCCTTCTGTGGCTCCCACCACTCTATCTTTTTTCTAGAACTAGTCTCATCCACTGGAGCAGAACTCTGATGTGCTGGGGTTTTGGTACATAGGCTGCTGAGACAGTTCCAGCCTCCCATGCTGCTGACCCTGTTGGTTCAACTCTGCCCACCAGGACCTCTCCCTAGCACCTTCCTTCCTTCTGACTATAACTCCAAACCCCACCTCACTTCCAGGAGGGATTGACTTATCAAAGTCAAAGCCTAGATTCATGCACATATGATTAAACCCCTGATTTCCTACCTCACACTCTTATAAGAGCAGTGCCAGAATCCATTCTGCACAGGTGAGTATCTACCTCTACCAAAAGGGCCATCTTCATTTGTAAGCCACAGGTTATGCTGGTCCCTGTGGCCCAAGGGAAAGCTTTGGTATCAGTGAGGCCCATCTCAGTATCACCATTTACTGCTGTGTGACATCAGTCATGTTACTACACTTCTCTGAACCTTAGTAGCACCCACCTTCTCCTGAGAGTTATGGTAGTGATCCCCACGTGCCTTGAACAATACCCATTGTCTAATTCTCAGGTCCCACTCGTTCAACAAACATTAACTAACAAATGTTACCTCTCCAGCTTTTCAAACAATTACTACCGCTGATTAGCAACAACAAATAATTAATATATCCAGTTCTGGCCATGAGTCAGGCATTGTAAGTGCTTCATAAGTTCACTCACTAAATCCTGTGAATTAGGAAACAAAATTAGCCCCATTTTGAAAAGAAAGAGAGACACAGTGAGAAGAGTAAGTCACCTGAAGTCACACCAGGGATAGAGCAGAGCTAATGATCAATCTGAATTTAGACAACCCTATTCATAGCTCATCTTTTCAAAAACACAAACCTCTAGGTTTTTTGTGTTTACTACAAATATAATGCCTTAAACATCAATTCAAAAGCATTCAGAATCCAGCTGGAAGCTGCTCCGATTTCTTGACTCAGCCCTGATGTGAGTCATTGTGTGTGCGTGGGAACAGCCACCAAGCAGCTCCAGGAGGGCCAGAGCTGGCAAACGCCAGGCCCTGGCCTGCTGCCAAGTGCCACCTTCCTCCTGGAGCAGATGTTCGACTTGACTGGAGTTGGACCCGCGGGACAATCTTCACCTTCTCTCCACAGGACACAAACCTAGAGATGCCAGCATCCCCACCCTGAATAGTTCACAGGAACATATATAATAAGGCACAATTTTTCCCCAATATCTTTCATTCACAGGGCTTTCTGGCTATTTCTGTCCTAATTCCCTTCCCAGATAGGAATCCTTGTGACGGATCCATTTATTCACTCCACAAACATCTCCGCGTGTTTACTGAGGGCCAAGCCACTGTTGTCCAAGAGCCTCAGTTCAGAGCAACAAATTATATCCAGTTCTCACTTATTTCCCATGAGTCAATTTCTTCCAGAAGTTTCTTTCAGCCTCAGAAAAGGCCGGTACAGTTAATTCTTCTGCACATATGGCTAGAAACCTTGAAGATCTTGTAGGCTCAATTATTCCCCAGTTGACCCGATTCTACTAAAGCAAAGATCATTCTGTTCCAACCTGGTAAGATAAATGCAACCAGCTCCATCATGCATGCCCTGATACAGCTTAGGAATCCTGTTCCCCTCTCCCAACCTCTCCCTCAGTTTGCAAGCTTTCTTTCCTCCATATGCATGATCTCCCTGCCCCAATCTGAAAACCACTCTGTCCTCTACACATCTCCTGGGATAGATGCCTAATATCTGCCCCGTCCTACATCCCTGTCGCCTTCCTCCCCAAACTCCTGGGCTCCAGGGAACAAACCAACTGAGTTGTTCTGCCCAGCCAAATAATTGGGGATAAAATTAAGGCCTGCCAAAACAACAGCCCCTTTCCCCTAGTAAAATGAACACTTTATACCCGTGCACACATTAATAAACAGTTGACCAAAAAAATTAAACTTTTCTTTATAAGCCTCTGTCAGTTCTGCAATATGCTGAAATTAAATATTACAGTGATAGCCGCACATATCTGAGCAAAATAAAGACCCGCAGCAAGCCACAGAAGTTCTCTTTCAATATGAATGGTTTTCATTTACCTGGAAAGGTGACAAGTTCACCAGATAAATACAACCTAATGAATCAGTCTTCGCTGCCTGTTTAACGATCCTATTGGATGTCTCAAGGTTTTTTTCTTAAGGTGGTCAAGTTCCTTTCTTTTTAACATTTTATTAAACTTCTGACAGTCATTTCCTATGCGTCCTGTCATCCTTGTCTCCTTTGAGACAGGATGAAGTCTTAAGTCAGCACATACCAAGTCCATGGTGGTCCAGACATTTTATTTCACTTTGGATCCTCTGCAGCTGACCCTCACATCTAGTCCTAACACCGGCCACTTACTCTGTAACTCCCAAAAGCTCAGTCTCCCTCATTTCCAGTCTGTCAGGATTATTTTCTTGTGTAAATAGTCAGGCACCCGATAACATTGCTGCCAATGACAGACAGCACCTGGGACCATGTTGACCAATAGCCTGGGTGTGCAGGCTTGTACCATTCAAGTTTATTTAAGTGTACTCTCTGAGGTTCCCACAAGGACAAAAATCACCTAACAATACATTTCTCAGAGTATATCCTCATCATTAAGTATCATTTTGATGCTAAATTCAGCCCTTTGCCCCCAAATCCAGTACAGGCATGTTATCGTGGAGACAGTGAGGGGGTCACAAGAGGGATATCACCACATGGCAGGCAGCACTGCACCTCCAAGTCCCCACCACCAACTCTTTCTCTCCCTCAGTTTCTCTCCCTGAACCCAAGCAACAGGGGGCCCGACAGCCCTGACCTCCTTCTCCATACTCCCAGACAGCTGACCCTAAAAATGGCAATCATGGAGGGAGGCTTTAAAAAATTCCAGTGCTCAGGTTCTGACCCAGCGATCCTGCCATAACTGGTCTCCTAAGGTCTGTGCCTGCTCAGTCCCTCCTCTCTGAGGCTGAGCCATTAACACTATCCTCATGCTACTCATCTCACTCATCCAACTAGTGACTGGCAGATTCCCAGGTCAACTCAACTCAGAAGCCTAAGCTCATAAGATCTGCAGGATTCTGCCTCCTTCCAGTGAGCTCCTCTCATGCCCTACCCCACTATACTCCCAGGGCACTCTGGTCAGTGGAAAGTTCTTTCTTACATGAAGCCCAAAGCAGTTTTTCATTTGCAGACATAACATTAAAGTAGAAAGAGAGGCAGGGACAAAGTCTAGGGGCCAGATGGACTCTGGTTGACTAGCTGGGGCCAGCAGTGTCCTGACTGTCTGCAAAGGCCTGGAAAGAAACCCAGGAATCCCCCTAGAACCAGCAGCTGTGGGTTGGAATGAAACCTAGATGCTCACAAGCCAACAGGCACAAAGAACAGGCACCACTAAGAACAGGAAGCATGAGGTTGGAGGGAGGATAGGATAGGGAGGACAGGTGGGATGTGAGGCCCTGGGTCACAGTCCCTGATTTGAAGCTGAGGTTAAAGGGATGCACTTAAAAGATGGAAAAAGGAGCCACCACAGAATACAGATGGCTTCTAGAAACTGAAAGAGGTGAGGGAATGGATTCTTCTTCCCTAGAGTCCCCCAAAGTAATGCTGGCTTGCTGATACCTTGATTTTAGGGCTTGTGACCTCCATAACTGTAAGAGAATGAATGTGTATTACTTTTAAATAAATTTGCAATTACTGATTACAGTAGCCATAAGAAACAAATCCAGTCAGAAATCTGGGTCCTTCCAGCAAGTCTCAATCAGCTTTGGAAGTCAAACAAAGTGACACAGATTGGCCGGGAGTTATACAATAGACATTTATTGGTTCACGGTTCTGGAGACTGGAAGTCCAAGATCAAGGTGTGAGCAGGGCCAAGCTCCCTCTGGGGTGTCTGGAAAGGATGGGTTGCAGGCCTCTCTCCTCACCTCTGGTGGCCCCTCAGTTCATGACAGCTCTGATCCTCACATAGCATTCATTCCCTGGTGCATATCTGTCTCTGTGCCCAAATTTCCTCTTTTCATAAGAAGATCAGTCATTTTGAATTAGAACCCACCCACACTGATTCTTCAGTTGATCATCTCTGCAAAGATCTTACTTCCAAACAAGATCACACTCACAGGGATTGAGACTCAGGACTTCTACAACTTTCAAGCCCCCCTCTCTGTGTGAGCAGCATGACAGACCCTGCGTGTATCATTGTTTTGTTTTGTTTTGTTTTTTTGTCTGTTTCCCCAGCAGAACCAGGCAACCTGCCAACTTAAAGCCCAAGTCTTCTTCATGTTTTATGCCCAGCACCTGCTCCAGGCCACACACACATCGAGTGTGTTTTGAAATGATGCATTGTTCATTTTGGTTTCCTAGGGGAAACACCAGTGCAAAATCAATGTACACTGAATGAAAAGATGGTCCCAGGAAAGCTTCTCTCAACACAGAAGAGTGGAGCTCAACTTGTCTGAAAATAAGGAATGGTGTGGGGAGAGGACCATGCTCTGGGTTGCCGGGGCTCTGGGTGCAATTTGCATCTGCAGCCCAGGCTGAATGAAATCAGAGCTGGTTCTCTGCGGAACTGAGACTGAGATCCTTCTAGAGACTAAAGAGACAGAAACAAGGAGGAGTGATGGCTTCTTTCCTTCGTCCTCTCCCCTGGTGGCAGCAACATGAGGTTCCTGATGGGAACAGAGGCTTACCTCAGCATGCCCCATCTGTGGATCATCATCGGGCTCTGGACAAGCAGCCATGTGCCTCAACTCAGAGAGCCATAGAAATCCCAACCAGCAAGACTCCTTGCTAGTGCCAGTTCTCTGCGAATTAAAAAGGATGAGCTGCTAGGTACGCTGAGACCAAGGCTGGTCCCAGGTCTGAGAGAAAACAGAATACAGTTGTCATCCACCATGTACACAGTCCCTTCCTGAGCCTGCTTCATCAGGGCAGTTTCTGAACTGGATGTCTTCCCTCTGGGTCCCTGAGACTGGGTAAGTGTCCATCTCTTTTCTCTCACTTGGGCAGCCCTGTTATGGCCACTGCCCTAGGAGGGATATGGTGAATTGGGGGTCATTGTCTGATGGAAAGGCTGGGGAAGGATTCAAGGGATCCCAGGAAGATCCAAGGGAGAGAGATCCTTCCCCCAGGTGGGGGAGAAAGTTGGAGAGTATATTCATCCATTTTGGGTGAATAGCATAATACCACAAACTGGATGAATTATAAAGAAAAGAAACTTATTTGGGCTCATGGTTCTGGAGGTCCAAGGCTGAGAGGCTGCACCTGGTGATGACCTCCTTCAGGCAGAGTTCCGAAGTGGCTCTGGGCATAACATGGCAAGAATAGGGCACACACATGATTGTGTATCCTGGTCTCTCTTCCTCTTCCTAAAAAGCCACCAGTCTTCAATCATGGGGGCTTTTATTCATCAGTTTTTGTCATGGTGACCAAAATACACAACCAGAACAACTTAGAGGAGGAAAATCTTATTTTGGCTCAGTTTCAAAGGTTTAGCCAATGGCCCACCAACTCCACTGCTTTGAAGCAGAGATGAGGCAGGACATCATGGCAAAAGGGCACAGCAGAGAAAAGCTATTCAGGTCATGACAGCCAGGAAGCAGAGAGAAAGGGGAAGAGGCCACAGGACCCCCTTCCAGAGCAGGCCCCTGCTAACCCACCTCCTTCAGCCATGTTCCACCTGCCTACAGTTGCCACCAATGGACTGATTAGGTTGCAGTTCAGAATTCAATCTTTTCACTTTTGAACGTTCCTGCATGAACGCAGGAGGCTTTGAGGGACACTTCACATCTGAACTGGAACAGGGCTCCACCTTGCTGACCTTATCTAATCCCAGTCACATCCCAAAGGCCCCACCTCCAAACACCATAGTCAGATTAAGTTTCTAGGCCTTTAATAACCCACAGTGGGAATTAAATTCCAGAAGGAACAGATTGTCCCCTGAAAACCTGCAGTGACTCAATCATGAAACCAAGGTTAGCCAGACTTGACTCTGGGGCAATCCTATAGCCTCAGGTGGCCCAGGTGACCCATCTCGGGATGCTATACAGGTCTGCAAACTACAGCCTCTGGGCCCCAAAGCTTAATTTTGCAAGCTGGCTCCCCTTATTTTCCTAAGTCTCACTGAAATCCAACCATGCCACTACATTTCCATACCAGCAGCGGTTGCTTCTGTGCAGCAAGGACAGAGCAGAGGGGTCACAACAGAAATCATGTGGCCCACAGAGGCATGCAACCAACAGGGCGGCACACTTAGGGGATGCCCTGATTTGGTTTTGCCATCTCAAAATTCTTATTCTTTAACATGTGTCCTGTATTTTTGTTTCGTCCTGGGCTCTGCACCAGCCCTTCTAAACCTTGACTGTGTGGCCCTACGGTTGGCTGAGCCCTCTGCTTTTCCAATCTTTGGCTCCCTTCCACTCCCCTGCAGTAACGCATCTGGCTCCAGGAAGGCACTGCTCTCTGAAGAGCCTGTTACATCTCTGGAAAACTGAGAGTTGGCTTTTTCTGCTATCCTTAATGTAATCCGACCAGCTGTCACTGTCCAGGGGGGTGCCTACTAGGAGCCAGGCCCTGCGTTGACCCAAGCCAAAGCCCACCATGTGTTCACCCACCCTCAGGACCACCCAGAACAAATCTCTTTCAGCCTTCAGACACTTGAAAACAGTTCTTCTATCTCTCTCTTTCTGTCATCTCTTCTCCAGCCCAAAATTGTTCTCTCATAAGACACATTTCTAACTCCTGTATCATCTTACCCTCCTTAGATAGGATCTCCTTTCCCAAGACACCTCTTAAATCATGGAGCCCAAATGAGGCACCAAGTAGAGTCTGACCAGAAAAGAGTTGAGTATCACAGTGACCATTTCTGTTCGTATATCCTGAGAGTGTGCTGTTGTTTTTTGGTATTGGGCTTTAGTTGTAGATGAACACAATACTTATATTTTATTTATTTGTTTATTTATATGTGGTGGATCAAACCCAGTGCCTCACACATGCCAGGCAAGCGCCCTACCCCTGAACCACAACCCCAGCCCTGTACTGTTGTGTTTGAAAACCATTCCAAACATTTTCAAAATCTCTGCTGTGCGACTGGGGTTATAGGTCAGTGGCAGACTGCTTCCCTCACATGTGTGAGGCACTAGGTTCAATTCTCAGCACCATGTAAAAATAAGTAAGTAAAAAAAGATATTGTGTACTTCTACAACTAAAAAATATTTTTAAAAAATCTTTGCTACTAGGAGGAGATGGTATTCAGGTATTCACATACTCATTCTAAAAAGGAGTCAAACTTACATTTGGAGGGGCATGGGGCAGGGTTAGTGGTCTCCAAATCCCGAGCTCTGTCTTCCACCAACCAAGACTTTTGAGGCTCCCAATTTCTTCATCCGTAAAATGGAAAAGCTGAGTCTTTTCCAGATCTGGCCTGTTGAGATTTTTCTTCCAAATGCAGACCCCATAAACCAATTTGTGAAGTAGACATAAGTCCTTCTCCTAGATCTAAAACTCTTAGGGAAAACAAGTTTGGGGGTTTTTTGTTTGTTTGTTTGTTTGTTTTTTCCCACCCTCACCAGCCTTGGAAACATTTGCCTGAGTGATACTCTAGGTAGTTAATGGAAGCCCTGGGTTGACAGCTGGTGGAGTCTTCGGGCTGCGGTGCTGTGACTCTCCTGACAATTGGCTCAGGACATCTTTTCCCTTCCTGCCACTTCCCCTTTTCACACACACCACAAATTTATGTCTTCCTTCACATCCTACCTTCAAAAAATTTTCTTTTCTCTCTCTAGCTTGGCAAAGTGAAGCAATAGCAACAGCAAAACATGCCTTTAAAATAAGAACGCAGAGTGCCCCATAAAACCCCAGAAACAAAACAAGTTTCAGAAAGTCCTGTCTCCCTCCTTCCTTGTGTTCCCTTGGCCTCAGCCCAGGCTTGATCTGGAGGTTTCATCCCTTGGTAAATCCTTCACATTTTCTCTAAGGGCACATGAGGCTGCTGGCGCCCCACTGGGTTTTGCCAGTGTGTGTGAGCTGCAGGTTTTACCTTCCATGCTGGACTATGAGAACACTGAGGTGCAGAGAGGGCACAAGTCTGATCCAGGACCTAGAGCAGGTTAGCCGTAAGTCAGGAAGTCTTAACAGTTCCTGGCTTAAATGGTCTCTCCACAAGCATCGTCTCTGGAAACAGGACTGTCACAAAGCATCAGATCTATGTACTCTATGAATCGGAGTCCAAACCTTTGCCTAGATGTAAGAGGAAGGAATGGCAGCCCTCTTGTGCCTATGAGGAAGCTCTGAGACAGAAAGATGGGGTATAGGTGCATGATGACATCCTGGAGTTGCCAAAATAGTTTTGAACTACCTATATATATTAATGAGAGAGAAAAAATGTCCCTGTCTTGTTCAAGCCACTATTATCTTTGCATCCGCATTAGTAGTAACAACAAGTAATGACCAAGCCCAACAGCCTCCAACTTTCTGATCAGCCCTCCTGCCTCAAACTTCACCCAGGTTCCATCCACCCTCCATCTGGCCACAGTGAGCTTCCTCCTACACAGGTCTGATAATGACCCTCTGCCACCTTGAAGCCCTTCCAGATAAAATCCATACTCTGTGTAAGTGTGTGTGTGTGTGTGTGTATGTGTGTGTGAGAGAGAGAGAGAGTGTGTTTGAGTTTGTGTGTGTTGTGTGCATGTGTGTGTGTGTGGTGCTAGGGATTGAACCCTACCATTGAGCTACATCCCCAGAGCTTTTTATTTTTTGTTTTGAGATGGGGTCGTGTTAACTTGCCGAGACTGGCCTTGAATTTGAGATCCTCCTGCCTCAGCCTCCCGAATCACTGGGATTATAGGTGTAAACCACCACACCTGGCAAAATCCACAACCTTTAGCAGGATGTGTGGGATACTTCACACCCTGGTCAGAGTCCAGTTGTGTCTCCTGCCTCACCTCCACTAGTAAAGCCACGCTACACCCTCACCATCCTGTCCACGCCACTTCTGGTATCTACGATTCTGCTACCTGAAGCATTCCCGGTGGTGAACTTCAGCATGCCTTCAACACTGAACTCTAAGGTCGCCTCCCACAGGAGGTCTTCCCTGATGCCTGCAGTGGACTTGGAAGGCAAGCTCTTTATGAAATAATTGTGATGTGTAGCACTTGCCCCATTGAAATATCATCACTTTTCAAATCTGTCTGTCCACCTTGATTGGCAGTTACTTGAGGCAGGCACGGAGCCTAATTCACCTTTTCATCAACAGCTCTTAGCCAATCCTGACTGGAGGAGTAGATGGACGATCAATGGATGCACTGGGCCTTGTCCCTGGAGATTCAGGATCCTTGCCCTTCAACTCCCAGAGCATCAAAAGAGGGCTGAGTTAGAGGCAGGCCCAGGAAAACCAGGGAAGTGTCTACTGGTGCAGTGGAGGGGCTGGGGCCCATGGACATCCTGGAAGCTGCTCCGAGGAGTGGGACACAGAGCAGCATTAACATGGACTCAGGCCCCCTCCCAGAACAGCCTGGCGCATGGAGAAGGCAGTGGAAGGGGGCAGTCTCATCAGCGGTCTCCTGTTCCCGTCTCATCCCCAGCCCTACCTAACCACAGTCCGTCAGCTCCCCCTCCAGGGGAAGACCCCAGAAATTGGAAAGTGGCAGACCTGCTCCAGGGCACCAAGCAGCAGGGCCAGGTGCTAACAATCCCAGGAGAACCCCCAGCAGAGCGCATTTCCAGTTACGAAGCCGCTTCCTTACACAAGCCCATCTCCTCCTCTCCTCGAGGGTGGGAACAGCCCTGATGGTTGTCATCATGTCTGCATTTACAGGTGGGAGCAAGGTGGCCCAGAGAGGTGAAGCATGCCCAAGGTCACACAGCAGGCCACAGGCAGAGCTGGGACCAAGCCCACCTCCCTTCCTGGGCAGCTGTTTCCCAGGGGAGCCCAAGTGCTGATGGCAGTAGCAAATTCCAGGGGTCCCCTGGCAGAGCTGAGCCCACCCCAGCTCAGGGAATGCCAGGCCCTGGCAGCTGACAGGGAATGCCAGGCTGTCAACTCCCTCCCGTGAAGCCCAGGGCCCGGGGGCAGCCCCCTTTAAGGAGCGCTCTCCCTTCCAAAAGAGCTCCAGTCTTAATTTTAGCTTGGAGGCCTGCCACGGGAGGCTTTACCAAGAGGCAGGCTGAAGTTATGTGGGACAGCTGTCAGCCGGCATGCTGGGTGTGGCCTATTTAGCCAGCAGGGGCACAGGCCCGGGACCCTGAACTGGTCTCTCTGCTCCAAGTGTTCTCAACCCCACCAGCCACGTAGCTCCGATCTCCTCCCCAGGGTCCCCCAGTTTCACCATGATGACAGAGGAGCACACGGACCTGGAGGCCCAGATCATCAAGGACATCCACTGCAAGGAGATCGACCTTGTGAACCGAGACCCCAAGAACATTAACGAGGACATAGTCAAGGTAGGCTGGGCCCTGGGTGGCAGGGAGGGTCTAGGCCGCAGGCACAGCCATCTTCCCCCAAGGACCCTGGTTACACAATCTGCTCCATGTCTCCCCCCAGACACACAGACACAGGCTTGTAAACCCCTGCAATGAACCTTTAGTATAAACCATAACAAAAAATTAGCCGCATATGCGTGACCCAAGTACTACTCAGGCTGCTGGTGGCGGATCACAAAGAAATTACCTCCTTACTACCCCAAGACTCTCGCCATTCACTCCTGGCCCTTGTCCCAGGAGCAACAGGCATAGGTGGCCAAGTTGGGCTCTTCTCCACACCAGGAGGCATTTCTGAGGTCACCACAGTGGGCTCGGGGTTAATCTCCAGAGCGCAGCTTCCAGCAGGGCTGGCAGCCCCTTGAAGTGACACTTACTCCCCTAGAGCCCTGCCCAGGGTCTGTCCCTCAGGGTCTGCCAGCCATGCCCGGCTTTCACCCAGCTCCCTCACCTCACCTCACGTTTGGTGGCCACAGCAGAGCAGAGGCCTCTCAGAGGGAGCCCGGGTCCCTGAAGGGGGACTCTTGGAGTTGTCCAGCCTTCAGGAAGTGTCCCCTGTCACTGCAGCCTGAAGTTGGGCCTCCTTCCTCATCCAAGCCCATGGCCTTAACCCAGCCTTCACCTGAAAACCAGAGGGAAATTTTTAAAAGACACTTTTTCAGAGCAGAGTCCCCAGTCACCAACATTAGAGTTGCTGGAGGGACTCTTAAAGGGGAAGATAACTAGAGTCTCTCTGGGCCTACTGAATACATTAGGATCTCAGACCAGCACTGTCCCATCAAAATAGAGATGTAATGTGACCCACGGTCCAATAATCCGAGGAACTTTTTTTACATAAACTGTAACATCATCATTTATTATTATCAAATATTATATATTATACATAATTGCATGTGCTATACCTTTTTTGCATGATAATCACACAATGACTTACTTTTACATATTTTGTTTTATAGATTGTTGTTTAGACTAGTTGTAAGTTGACAGAAAAATTGAATGAAAGGTACAGAGATTTCCCATACCCCCACATGCCCTGGAATTTTAAATTTTCTAGTAGCCACATTTAGAAAGGAAAAAGCCAAACAGGTGAAATTAATTTGAATGATATATCTTCTGTAACCCTATATGTCCAAAATAGTATGATTTCAACATATAATTGACCTAAAATAATTATTAATGAACTTTTGTATGGTATTTCTTTACCTTCAAAATCCAGTGTGTATCTTATTGATGGTATATCTCAAAGCGGATACTAAATTTTCATCAGAAATAGGTATCCTGTATTTGGAGCTCAAAAACTCGCAGTGGAAAACTGTTCCAAATTATTCCAAACATTCTTAAAATTGTTCCTATAATGGAATGGAGGCCCAGATCCTCGATTAAAATTAAACAGAATTTAGAATTTCAGCCACCATACAAGGCTCAAAAGATGGGGCTGCTGGTTTCACACTCTGGCTAAGAGCTGGTTCTAAGGCGTAGCCCTGGGCTGCCACCCTTCACTGGGGCACCTCCCTCACTGGTTCAGGTTCTAACCTCCCCATGTGTTTTTGCAAACCCAACACAATCTGGCCAACCCGTTTCTTCTGTACCCCCTGCCAGTCCACCCACCAGAACACACCCTTTGGACTCAGGTAGAAGTGCCCACCTGCTCTCCTCTGAGTGGTGAATGCCCCTCTCAGTCTTCAAGGTCCAACTCAAATGTCATTTCCTCCAGGAAGCCTCCCCCTACTCCTTCAAGATTCTCCCTCCTTGGTGTCCCCTCTTCACTTGGGGCACTCCATGACTGCTCACAATATACTCAAAAATCATGAGAGGTGGAGATATAATAATGTATTATAACAGAAAAATGTGAAAAGCCACAATGGAGAAAAGGAGGAAGCAAACTTCTCAAACTCTAAAGCTCTATAGAAGTGCTTTATATTGTTCATGTTGTTAGTTGTGGTTTACACAGTGTGGTCTAGCAGGAATAGTCTCAGATTTGACTTCAATAGACCTGAGTTCAAATCTTCTTCCTAAAACAACAACAATAGACATGTCATCTAGGTGTTCCGAGTGTTTTGTTTCCCCCCACTAAATGGCGATCATATCATTTACCTCCCCCAGGTGAATGAATCTCAGAAAGTGCTGTGCGACAGAAATATCACATAAGGATTAAGAGAGACAAGGGGTTAGGAAGTGTCTAACACAGACCCAAGCACACAGCAAGGGAGTGACAGATGTGAGCTGAATAGGGACCTCGAGGAACGTGCAGGTCCTGAGGGCAGGAGGAATGAGCCATGGCCACTTCTGGAATCCCCAGTGGGGCACTGAGGGATGGAGATAAGGATTCCACAGGAAATGTGGTTTCTCAGGGCAACCACAATGAGTATCAAGTGTAGAAGGAGCTCCTGGGTCCTACTGAGCCAGGCACGAACATTCTCCAGGTCCTGGGCCCAGATATGATCCAAAGGGGGACATGGGATGGCAGCACAGATGTCTAGCTTTATGTGGCCCCTCTGGAGCTAAGGAGTATCCTCTTCTGATGACCCCACACCCCAGAAAAACAGTTCCCAGAGGCTAAACAAAAGGCCCTGCAAATAATTATGTTGAGAGGAGATTGTGTTTGGGTATTATTTGGACATTCTATGGTTTATAAAGTTATCTAACTTTCGTTCTCTTGCTTTTAATGAGAAAGAATGAAATGTTTTAAAATACAGAAAAAAAGGGCTGGGATTGTGGCTCAGTGGTAGAGTGCTCGCCTAGCATATGTGAGGCACTGGGTTCGATCCTCAGCACCACATAAATAAATAAAATAAAGGTATTGTGTCCGTCTACAACTAAGAAAAATATTTAAAAATAACAAAAAAATCATAAAATAGAGTCAGATAAATACAACAGACAGGTTCAAGGAGACTTCAGGTTTGTGTTATGGTCTGTTAAAGAAGAAAGAAAAAGGAAGGAAGCAGAAGGAGGCTGTGGCCTGGAGGGAGGCAGGGCAGCCTGTCTGAACAGAGTGACCCGATGACTACTTGGATGCCTGTCCACTCATGGGGAAAAGACAGAGAGAGGGATGGAAGGAAGGGTGTGTGAGAGAGTGGGGAAGACAGAGACACGAGATGAAGACTCAGAAGGCCCTGGCAGTGCCCAGCATGCCCCCATCAGGGTGGACTCATGTGACTGCAGGGTTCTCATGGGCTAGAATGAGTGGCATAGAAAAAACCCTGAAATAGGACCCTGCTACTGAGACTCTGGTTCTGCTTTCTGCCCTGACATTTACTTGCTGTGTGACTCTAAGAAGATTCCTTTCTCTCTCTGGGCCTGAGTCCCTGGTGCAGATAGCAGCTGGGTGGAGAAGAGAAAGATGCATTGCCCCCTCCACCACCAGCTGCTTGGATTTAACACACACACACACACACACACACACACACACACACACACACAAACACACAAAAAAAAAAAAAAAAAAAACAAGAAAGAAGTGCAGGACATAGACCCACTGTGTTCATGAATTTGAGCCCCTACAGAGAGGAGATACTCCCTGTGGGTGATGCCCTTGAATCCAAACTAGAAAATGAGCACCAGAGAGCCCTGAACACCCAACAGAATTACAGTATGATCTCCAAGGCTCAGCGCTGGGCCCAGGGCAGAGCTGAAGGTCATGAGAGACCAGAGCTGAGGAACTGGGGAGAGCACACCCCACTCCCTTTCCCTCCCACCATCATTGCCAACATTGACTCCTTGCTTCATTTCTGAGTGCCTGCTACATGCCAGGCACTGTGCCATCTCAGAGCAGATAGTGTGAGCTGCATGCAAACCCCATGCAGGGCTCTGGGGGACAAGAATGCATGCCCTAGGACCCCACCCAACCCTGACCCTCCTGAGTTATTTCTGAGAGGGCTCGTAGCTGGCTCCATAGCCCCCCTCTCCCCAACTCACACTTCAGCACCAGGACCCTAAAGAAGCCAGGTGTGCCCTGTAAGTGCCATGCAACTCCTGCACCTCCAGATTACACTCCTCTTTCCCCAGGTGCTCCAAGTCAGATCCCCAGAAGAGACAGACCTGATCCCAGCCCTTCCACCATACTTGCTCCCACCCCATATCCAACCCCCACACACATTTCCCTCTTCAAACAACACCCTTCTGCCCATCAGCTCAAGCCAGGACACAGCCAGAGGAAGCAGCAGTCCACCAGTTCTGCACACTTCTGCTCCCAGTTTGGGTGGATCCAAGATAACTGTCACTCAAAGATGAAACTGACCTGATATCTCGCCTTGAAAAGAATTCAACCCAAAAAGGAAGCAAAGACTAGAAAAATGAGACTCTACAGGGGAAGGTGCTAAATGCTATAAGTTAATGCCAGATGAAGTTGGGGAGAGTTAGGGGAGGAAGAGATTACTTGCATCTGGGAAATGAGGAGCCAGCTTCATGGGGATATAATGTGCCAGGTACATTTTTTTTTTAAATGAGAGAAATATAAAATGCAGGAGGGGAACAAGCTTTCAATAACAGGAAAGAGAATGAGCAAAGGTGTAGAGGATTTTCACAACACTGGGAAGGATGTATGGTACAGATTTGGTGAATGTGAGGGACAGATATTATCACTGCTCCTTCTTGTGTACATGGCAGACATTATTAATGGATCCCAGCAGGAAGCCAGGCCTCATCAGCTAGTCAGAGTTACAGCAAAATAGATGAACTATATACTCCTCTGACTGCAGAATAATGAACTGTTAAATGAGAATAGGAAAGAGCATCCAAAAGGGAATTTCTGGGGGAGAAAGCAGGAAGAGCAGGTTGAGGCTGGATTATATAGTCATCCAACCCTCCAGTCATTCTACCATGACAGTTCCTTTCTTTTGGGATATCTTGCCCTCTGTCAATGACCTTTAAAGAAGGGCTATGTTGAACTAACACTGAGGCATTCTGACTTAGTGTTAGGGGGACCAGAGAGTCAAGTGGTCTAGTTTTCAAAATGTGGCTCTCCTTCTTGGGGAGCTAGTTAAAATACAGATTCCCAGGCCCTACCACCAGAAGTTCTTACTCAGCAGAGCTGGTAAATGTTTTGCATTTTTGTGTTCAAGTGTCAGTAAACAAGTTCACCTCAGCCTATAGAATTTTGGAGTCTGGAGTTATCACCTCTTTTACCTAAAGACACACTGAATCAATTATCAATAACTGGGTAACAAATCACCCCAACCATTTTATAGTCACTCAATTCTGTAGGTTGATAGGGCTCAGTTGGGCAGTTCTGCTGGTGTAGAGGGGCTCTCTCATGCAGCTTCAGTTACACAGCACTGAGGCTAAAATCTCCTGAGGGCTCCACTGAACTGGGATATCCAATATGGTTCACTCATATTCCAGGGCATTGGCAAAGAGAACTCTAAAGTGGGGCTCAGTCAGGATGCTGGAATGGCTGATCCTCTATTTCTGGTAGTTTGGGACCTCTCCCTGCAGTCTCCAGCAGTCTCTATCCACCAGTCTCTAGAGGAGGGTATGGCGGTAGTTTCTACAGCAGGGTATAACAGTAGAATTCTAGCACCACCAGGCTCTACAGCAGGGTATAAAACATGGTGGCTATGGGCTCCCCAAAGCAGAAGCTGCCAGGCCTTCTTAAAGCTGAATTCTGGAACTGGCAGTGCATTCCTCCTGCCACATTCAGGTGGTTACAGTGAATCACACAGCAAGTCCACACTCAAGATGGGATGAGACTACCCATGGGTATAAACATCGAGAGGCATGACTCATTGGGGGTCATCTTTGGAGAAAAGCTAGTCACACAGTAAATGATACACAAATCCTAGAACTCATCCAGGCCCTTTCTTTTGCTCCCTATTCCAGCTTTCACCAAAGGCACAGGCTGAGAGAACAGGAGAGAGAAAGGGAAGAGCCCAGCAGGAAGACAAGTATGAGGGCTCCCTGCGATACTGATTGGGTACTTCTAGCAAGTTCCTTTCTCTCTTCTTGTAGCCCTCTTGTTGCAGCTCCTTTACATGAACCCATGAACCCTGGTCCCTTTTTGCTCCAACCCAGGGGCTCCAAGCACCCCACTAGGAGGCTCTTGATCACAAGCTCCAGATAATGCCTGGTTACCTCCTGTGCTGTGTTCTGTGTCTCGTCCTCCTGGAGTTCCTGGCTTCTGTGATGATCCTGAGCAAGAACACAGCAAAGGAGACTCAGGCCCATTCTTTGTTGTCAGACTGACTTGGGCATCACTCTGCTTGGCCCTTATATGCCATGTGAAATAACAGATATAAGATGCATGACCAGAGCTGACATCTGTGAGGGTCAAATGCATTGTGGGTGTCCCTATGGCCACTCCAGATTGTACATAACTCTATTATCACCATCTCTAACAAAAGAAGTAAAGTTTTACCATTTTGAAGCTGTTTTTACAGCTATTACCTCAGTTAAGCTTCTAATTTTATAGGCCAGTGCTTCTCAAACTACCTGGGTAAAGGACTGGTTTTATTATGATTATTCTGAGCTGTGTACACCAATACTTTTGTAAAATGCCATAAAATTAATTACTAAGGAAATGAAATGAAAAACAGACATACAAATAGATGCTCCAATTCTTCTTATTGGGTTTAATAGACAAAATTACTGCATCAAATTTTCTGAATATTTTTAAGTACTTATTCTCAATTTCTGTACTCACCTTCCTGAGGAAGGGATGGAGGAGTCGCTAATTTCCTTTAAGTTGCAAAGTAGCAAGTGAGAAAATGAATCCAAAAAAAGGGGCCACTTGCTTGAATCTTCTGGCTCCAGAGTTAGTCCCATCCACCACGGATCTTGCCTCAGTCTTCTGTGTGTAAAGTTGAACAAACAAACAAAACCAAAAACAAAGAATAAAAAAACACTCTAAAAAAAACACTCTAAGGAACAGAGAGGGAAAACACCATGTCCCAATCACACAGTTACTCAGTGATCAAGTGGAGAATGGAACCATGGAGCTATTTACTTCCCTTTGAGATATTTTATCTGAACTGTCCAGGGCCCTGGATGCCCAAGGCCTGAGTCATGCAGGGCTCTGGGGAGGTATTTTTGACAGGAGTGGCTGCCGGCCTCCCTGGAATTCTTAGGCAACTCACGTCCTGCACTCCCCGACCCTCTCGAAGTCTGTGGGGGCCTTGCAGGCTGGTTCCAAAAATAAATATACCAGAGAAGGGGACACCAACTGAATGAGCAGCCACTGGTCTCCCCTTTTCACCCTCCAACTCCTCTCCAGCTGTACACATAGCCCCCAGGCTCAGCCAACGAATTGAGTTTCCCATTTCCCACCCTGCAAGAAAAAAAAGCATCTCCTCTCCACTTCTGGAAAGGAATTAAGAAATAAAGCCACGGTGTCTTGCTGATAATCTGGTACTGCTGCCTATAGCTTTTTGAGCAGTCTTAAAATCAAACTAGTACATTGTGGTAAAGCTCTTTCAGTATTCAAATCTGAGTTAAGGGGAATAGTAGCATGCTCCCAGCAAAGCACAGGCCTCTAATAGCACATTTTCTGATTCAGAGAAAACAAGAGAGTTGTCTTATGCATAGCACTCAAAGGCAATCCCTAGAAATAACTCAAACATCAGCACCAATGACTTCTGCAAAGAAATGACAATTAAAAGACACAACAGAGAGGTCCTTGAGGGTGGGATTATTACTACAAAGAGAAAATGAGAGCAAGGAGGATTCCATCCATCTTATCGCCTCAGAGTGAGACCCACACAAAACCATGTATGACTAGGTAGGCTATTGAAGAATGATATCATTTGTGATCTGGGATGTCAAAAGAATTTTTGAGATACATTTCAATAGAAACTTCAGAGGATTTGAACAAATACTTAACATAAGTGAGTAGTTAACTATATGCCAGGTATTATGCTGAGCACTGCCCAAGAGGTGGAATGGTGAAACAAAGTGGATACTCCACAAATACTTGTTTGAATAGATGAATGGGGATGGATGGATGGATGGATGGATGGACGGATGGATGGTTGGTTGAGAGGAAGGGAAGACTGATGGGCAAGTAGATAAATGAATAAATGAATAGGTAGGTAGAAGTATGGATGGATGGATGGAAAAATAGATAGGCAGATGGAAGGATGGACAAGTAGACAAAAAGATAAGTAATGGATGAGTAAATGAATAGATGGTAGAGTACAGATGGATGGATGAAAAGATGAAAGAAAAATTATCTCTATTCTTCACAATAAGAAACAGCAACTCCATTTTATAGATGAGAAAATGACGCTCAAAGAGATCAAGTGACCCTCCAAAGTCATTCATCTGGTTGGCATCTGCACTGGATGCAAATCCACCTTTGGACTCTAGCTTCCTGTAGAGGAAAGCACTCTAGAACCACCAACAACAACATTTATGTTCATCAGCTTTGTTACTAGAATAAATACCTGAGACAATCAACTTACAAAGAAAAAAGGTTCATTTTGACTCAGTTATGCAGGTTTCAGTCCATGACTGGTTGGCCCTGTTGTTTTGGGCCTGTGACAAGTAGCATATCATAGGGGAAGTACATACTGGAGCAAGCCATTTACTTCATGGCAGGGGAGTGAAGCAGAGAAAGAAAAAGGGGAAAGACCCTTCTATTCTCTTCAAAGACATGCCCCCAATGACCTAAAGACCTCCTGCCAGGTCGCACCTACTAAAGGCTCTACCACCTCATAATAGCACCACCCTAGGGGCTATGCCTTTAACACAGAGCGTTTGGGGACATTAAAGATCCAATCTGTAACAACAGCTAGCAGTTCCTAATTGGGTATTCTGTGCCAGTGTTGTTCTGACTACCTTAATTTATTTAATTAAATTAAGTGTTGCCTTTATTCATTTAATCCTCTGACAAATTCCATAAGACAAAGCTAGGAAAACAAGGCATAGTGACTTGCTCAAGGTCAAATCCAGTCTGTCTGCCTGCCCAGGGCCAGACTTCAGAGGGGACAGTCACCCTCCCTGATAACCACAGCACAGACAGAATCTACTTTGGGGTCAACCTTAGCTGAGCGAGTAGATTAGAGTCAGGATGCCTAGATTCAGTCTGGCCCTGTGAATACAGGCCAGGACACCTCTTCTGGGCCTGGCTGCCCACCTGAAGTCAAGGAGGCAGGACTGGGTAATCTGTGAGCAGGGAGGTTGTGGTTTAAGGACACTCACTAGAAGGCTGGACAGGCCACCAGGTGCTGAGCAGGGGAAGACAGGAAGGAGGGGTAACTGATGAGATGAAGGCAGAAGCAGGCCTCTGTCCAAATGCCTATCTCTGCTATAGAGTTTCTGAGGCTACACAGCATCTCCAGAAGCCATCCAAGAGGCATCAGGCACAAGACAGGCATTAGCCAATATGGGGATGGGGCAGGTTCCAGAGATCAGAGCCTCTCAGTGGGGGTTTGACTGAATCTTCAATAAACAGACAGATGGATACCCAGGTCAAGTTTGGAAGGAGCTCCTAGGGTTACCCTCCCCAGCTTCTCCAATTTGGAAGCTCCCTCAAGAAATAACAAGTCTCAGGGCTGGGACCATGGCTCAGTGGTAGAGCACTTGCCTGGCATGTGTGAGGTTCTGGGTTCAATCCTCAGCACCACATAAAAATAAATAAATAAAATAAAAGTGTTGTGTCCATCTATAACTAAAAAAATTTTTAAAAAAAGAAATAGCAAGTCTAGATTTTTTTTGTCCCACATAAACCAGATGTAGAAGATTCCAGCCCTGGACTGGGGTTATAATTCAGTAGTAAAGCACTTCCCTAATATGTGCAAGACTCTGGGTTTCATCCCCAGCACTGTGAAGCAAATAAAATAAGATGTCGTTTCTTTCTATCCAGTCTCCAAAGCCATGAGATGTTCCTGAACAAATTGGGCTCTCTTATCCAAATATCTAGCACAAGTCTTTTCCCTCTCTGCTCCCAAACTCCCAGTCCTCCCATATTCTCATCCATCCATCACAACCTGAAATCCCTTCAGGAAGAAGTTTCATAGTTCCACAAAGATTAGGCTCATGTTCTTCTCTTCTCCCATCCATAGGGTCATCTAAGAGGTTAAGACATCTCCATCAAAACAACCAGGGGCTGAGATTACACAGGGAGGGAATCCTGTGGCCCAGCTGACTCTTCAGCCTGCCACCTAGAATCTCACCATGCCAACTTTGCTGCCCATTAATGTACTACCCTGAGTAGGACCTCATCCTCAGCAGACCCCAGCCAGAATGTATAAGGGGATCCACGGATCTGAGGTCTGGGGCCAGAGCTCAGAATTGAAAGCCATATGGGAAACAGGGATACAAGATTTCACGAGCATCATGGTTCTATTCACTCCCTTTTCCAAAAGCATTATTCTAGAAAGAAATGCAACAAAGCAGTATTTCTAGTATTAGAGAAATACAAATCAGACTCTTTTTTTGTTGTTGCTGTTGTTCACTTTTTTCTATTCTCTTCATTTTATGTGATGTGGCTGTTTTATAATGAAAATTAATTGTAATAATAGCTGCACATTGAGGAAGGGATCACCTCCCCACAGCCAGAATGGGAAAGGAAAGCCCTGGAAAACTGAAATTGGAGCTCTGGTCTCAGCTGCCCACACAGGCCCATCCCATTAGTTTAATTAGTCTGTGATTTTATTCAACCCACTTTTATGAGACAGGAAATATTTCAGACAGGTCTGAGACTGTGTTAGTCAGCTTTTTGTCACTGTGATTAAATACCTGAAATAATCAACTTAAAAGGATGAAAGATTCATTTTGATTCATGGTTTCAGAAGTTTCAGTCCACAGTCTCTTGGCCCCACAGATTTGGGTCTTTGGAAACATAGTACATCATGGTACGAGCACATGGCAAAGGAGGCCTGTTCACCTCGTGCTGATCCAGAAGCAGAGACAGAGGAAGAGGAGGGGCTGGCATGCCAATATCCCCTTCTAGGGTACAACCCCCAATGACCTAACTTCCTCCCACCAGGCCCCACCTCCTAAAGTTTCTACCACCTCCCAGATATGCCAACCTGGAGACCAAGCCTTCACCATGTGGGTCTTTGGAGGACACTTAAGATCCAATGACAGCAAAGGCATTTCTATATTTGCTCACAACAGTCATACCATTGGGTCCACCAGTCATCAAGCCCTGGTGTTCATTCGATGCTTTTCAATTGTCTCATGAATCTAACAGCCTTCCATCCTTTCATCCTGGGGACACATTGAAATGTGGGTCACTACCTCCACTTTACAGAGAAGACGGAGAGGATGTAGTGATGCTAAATGATGTCACATGAGGCTGAGCAGTTAGGATGATGCTTAATGCATAGTGGGGACCCCAGAAATGGTAGATAAATGGCTTGGCTGAAAGTAACCTTTCTTTTATATCCATTCATTTTTTTTATTTCTCACCTGGGGCCTCAGTCACCTGCTCCATGGTCTATATGCTGAGTACCCACATTCCTGGGGGACAGGGAGGAAGGCCTGCAGTTACTACAGAGTTAGGACATGAAAAATGACTCAGCCTCCTCCACCAGGCTCTTCAGGTCAGGTTAGCCACACTCAGTTTCAGACACCTTTATAGTCATTAAATCTTGCCCCTAAAATGAACCTCACTTTGCCATAGGCCAGAGTAGCTCACAGACCTAGGCACCTCTCTCTAACTCACCACCACTACCTTCACCAGGGACCACCATGTCCTAATTGGCCCTGCACCATCCTCACTCCCAGCCTCAGCAATACCCCAAAAGCAGCAGCCAGAATGGACTGCTTGAAACCCAGATCCTACCAAGCCACACCAGGCTACAGCCTTCAAAGGGCCACAGCACCAAAGGTACCCAACTTCCCCTCTCCAACCTCCTTTCTGGTCTTGCACTTGGCCTTCCAGAACGGAAGCACCTGCATCTCCCAAGAGCCAAAACTGTCTATCCCACTAGCTCCTAGAAGTTTCAGCTCCTTCAGACTCAAAAACTCTTTTCCAGGGCATAATCCCCTCTGTCCCCTCTGTACCTGATCATCTTCAGATATCAGCTTCAACTAGATGTCTCTTAAATTTTTTTCAACCCCTGGTCTAAGTTAAATGCCCCTCTTGGAGGTACATATCCCCTAAAGTCCCCTTATCCTGGCACTTACAGCTGCTTACCATAAGCTCCATGAGGGTAGGAACCTCTGCTTTCTCACCATTCCATCTACAGGTGCTCAGTACATCCTTGCAGGATGAAGATGACTGTTCAACTCCCTTAGGATCCTAAAATAACAGAATCTGGGAGCTATGTGGTGAGCTTTAAATCACTGTAGCAAACACCTGAGAAAATCAACTTACAAAGAAAGGAGGTTTATTTTGGCTCACAGTTTTGGAGGTTCCAGTTCATGATTGATTGGCCCCATTGCTTTTGGTGCTGTGGCAAGACAGCACACCATGGCAGGAGCACACAGTGGAGCAAAGGTGCTCACCTCAGGGCCACAAGTAAAAAGAGAGAGGAAAGGGCCAGGGTCCCATGGTCCCCTTCAAGGGCACACCTCCAATGACCTGAAGACTTCTCAGGAGGCTCCGCCTCTTAAAGGTTCCAACGTCTCCCAGGAGCATCATTCTGGGAACCAAACCTTGAACACATGGGCCTTTGGGGACATTTCAGACCCAAACTATAGCAGGAGTCAAGGCTCCAGCACTGCCTCAAACTTACTGTTGGTTTTGAGCATGTCATTGAACTTCTTGGGGCCTACTTATCTATCCATAAGAGGAAGAGGTTGGATAAGCACTTCACTGTACCTCACTGCTGCAGTAGGGGGAGTCACCATGGAGGGGACCAGCAGCACTACATCAGGGAAAGCTTGCTAGAATTGCAGAGCTTGGGCCCATCCAGACCTGCAGACAGAATCTTCTGGGGATGGGGTTCAGCTCTCTGGGTTTGACAAGCCCCACCCCCAGGGGATTCTGAGGCACACATGTGAAAGCTTGAGAAGGTGGATGCTGTGCATTGAGGATCTCCCATCCTGTCCCTGCAGGTGGATTTTGAAGATGTGATTGCAGAACCCGTGGGCACCTATAGCTTCGACGGTGTGTGGAAGGTGAGCTACACCACCTTCACTGTCTCTAAGTACTGGTGTTACCGCCTGCTGTCCACGCTGCTCGGTGTCCCGCTGGCCCTGCTCTGGGGCTTCCTGTTCGCCTGCATCTCCTTCTGCCACATCTGGGCAGTGGTGCCATGCATTAAGAGCTACCTGATTGAGATCCAGTGCATCAGCCACATCTACTCTCTCTGTATCCGCACCTTCTGCAACCCACTCTTCGCTGCCCTGGGTCAGATCTGCAGCAACATCAAGGTGGTGCTGCGGAAGGAAATCTAAAGCCAGGTGGGGTGGCAGGGTTGGCGGGGCAGGGAGAGTCAGGCCAGACTGGCCTCCCAGGTGCTGCTCCATGGAAGCTGCTGGAGAGCTCTTTCTCTTTAGGGACTGCTCAATTTCCTCCCAAGATGGAAGCACACAGGGGAGGGGAGCCAGAAAGAAAAGAGAGCCCAGCTGCCGAAGCACAGTGGCTCCTTCTCCCTACCCCAGTCTTGCCAAGATGCCCCCATGCCCGGGCCTGGGGGAAGATGGTTTGCTAAAAGGCAGCTACTGCAAGTCTTTGCATTCACTTGTACTGTAGCAGCATAAACCAACGTCGGTTCCCACCCAGGGTCAACCTGTCCGCCCATGCCTGAGAAGGAAATCAGTGACTGCTGGTGTGGGGAAGGTGGCTCCAATAAAGGGTTTCAGCTGCACTGGGGGAATGCTGTGCTTTGTTTGTGTCCAGAAGGTTGGTATGTGTCCTGACCAGCCCCAGAAATACATTTCACTGCCCTGAAAAGCTAAAGTGTGTTAAGTTGGTGGGTCCTCTCAAGGACCAGAGTCACGGAGCTTTTCTTGGGATTTTACAACTGATCTGCCATGTTCATTGGGAGATTACTTACAAATGACTTCAATTGTCCCTGAGTCAGTTAATGGTATCAATAGAGGAAAATGGCCCTTGGGTTGGCAGGGTAGGTACTACTCAGGTCAGGGCCAGGCCTAAAATCTCTCTGAACTTCCCCTTTGGCTCACCAGAGACTAAGCCCTGGCATACCTGGCCTTCCCACTTGGCATGTGCACCTCTTTATCCCTAAGAGATGTGAAGATGGCATAAGACCCAAGGTGTGCCTGTGTGGACTCACTGTGGGAATAAAAGCAACAGAACTGATATGTCCCACTTCTCCCCACCCCCCAACAACAACAGGAAATGCACACACAACACACACACAAACAGTAATCTTACCATTCTGAGGACTGCTTTTCCCAAGCATGCTATCCAGAAATTAGTCCTCAAAAAAAAAATGTAAAAATTAAAATTACAAAAGGTTAGGGGAGGTTAGTTTCTGTAGCCAAATTTGTTTAGAAATGCCATCTATTTCTCTTGGAGACTTTCTGTAGATATTAAATAGCACATGAAAGATTCTGACAAGTTCTGCAGTAAAGAAATCCATTTAGGCCACATTATCCCCAGATCCTATTTGACCCCCCCACTTTTTCATGCAACATGATTTCTCATAAACTTAAAGTTCCAAAGCACTTTAAGAGTTGGCAGAGGCATTACCTCATTGGTGCCTGGCCACAACCCAAGGGCTCTTGGGAAACAGTGTGGTAGAGTGAGCCAGGACACAGGAGGACTTTGTTCCAGTACAGCCTCTGTTCCTAGTTCCCTTCTCTGACCTCAATGTTATCATCCATAAAAATGATCTCTAGTATTCATTTCAGCTAAAATTCTGCCCCTGTTTTTGTTTTTAATCTAACATCTAATGTGATTTTTCAAACAGAAACAGTTGAAATGGTTTGCAGTGAACACCTGGATACCCACCATCTTGGCACTACAATTAACATTCTACTATCCTTGTTTTATCTGTCCATCCATCCATCTATCCATCTGTAGTCTCATCTTGATGCATTTTTAAATAAGTAGCGATATGTCTATTTTACCCCCAAACACTTCACCATCCAATCCTTGCTTTTGAAGATGAGAAAATGGCAGCTCAGAGAGGTCAGCAGACTCTCTAAAAGGTGCACAGCCAGCCAGTGTAAGCACTGTATTCCAAGACCACTACTCTATGCTTTGTCCTGGGGATCACCCACATTCTCTAGTGAACTCTGTAAGCCCTGGCTTACAGAGCCCTAATCTTGGGTTAGACAGAGGTTCTCACTAGAATGGTATTTGCTATAACTGCATTGGGCTATGGCTCCAATTTTTCCAGCCCACTTTTTCATTAAGGCCTACGATGGCAGGTGCTTTCCAATCCATGAGGTTCACAGAACTGGAGAAAAGATGCACATGTTAGGTGTATGTACATCTGAGGAGATCTGTCCCCTCCACGAATCCCATTGAGAAGCAGCAGCAGAGCACACTTGGGGTATGATGAGAAAAGGCTCCAGGTGGAAGGACAGAGAAGTCTCCCTCTTAAGCTCCATATGCATTATCAGCACCTTGTGTTTAAACCGCATGTTCTGGGGCCCCAGCTTCAGAGAATGATTCAGTAATGGGGCCCCAGAGTCTGCATTTTAATGCAAATCCGTCCATGATTTACAGGTGGACCTGCAAATCCCCCTTTAAGAATTATTTGTCAAGGTCCTTTCCAGGTAACAAAACAGAATCCATTTACCACCAGAATCAGACTGTAGTACATGGTGGGTTCGGGTACCTGACACAAGAGGGTTTTTTCCTGGGTCTTAGAGCATTTTCCAATAGACCAATGTGTGTACCTGGGACTCTGGAGAATGGGACCAGGACTCCCTTCTGTCCCCTGCCCCATCCCATGCACCTACCATCATCAGACAGCTAGCTGTGAAGCCCTAAAGGAGAAATGGAGTCTACAAATGACCAGATATGGTGCCTCTTCTTGGAGAAAAAGGCAAAGCAATATATGAAAAAAAGATGTTTATTAAGTGCATCTTTTACAAAGCAGACATATCATGATTGGCCACATCACTCACCAGTTGGCACAGTACACAGGGGTCACCACACTGGGACAAAACTAACACTGTGTGTTAGTGGTATGTCATTGCAATTGAATACAAAAAAAAAAAAAGAAAAAGTAAAGAACTCTGAAACCATGATCTTCATCAAAGACGTTTATGTCCCCTTCCATTTTCTGAAATGGTGACACATAGACTCATTTCCAAAAGGAGATCACGTTATACAGATTTTTTATTTTTCAGGGACTAAAGAAATAATGCTCAGGGCCTTCACATTCACTTTTGATAACCAGAAGTGTGAAACACTCTAGCACACTCCAGTTGACTGGCACCTCCAGACATGTTTGTGAACAGATCTGAAACTGAAGGAAGAGGCAGACTTCAGGCAGGGGCTCTGGGGAAGCACACAGATAACCAAAGTCCAGGGAGCACTTTGGACCTCTCGCTCATTCTTCTAGACTTTGCTTGGAGAAAGACCAAGAGACAGTGAAAGTATTCTCAGGAATGAGATTGGGAGGGGAGAGGTATAAATCCAGAGGTGGTGTTGAAATCAAATGTCACTTACGTGCCATAAAACACAGACTCTGGTATCATCACAAGACCCCAGGTGCCCGTCAGGGTTTTTGCATGAACAAAATGATGGCAGTATCCCAGCTGGGTATGATGCCCAAGACCCTCACAACTCCAGGGTACCAGGAAGGTGACTATCACCCTGGTCCCCAGTGACCTCAGTTGGCTCCAACTTCTCAGGGAACAGCAGGACCAGAGCATCTGCAAGGCATAGACCCCACTACCATTGCATTTGCACCCCAATGGTCCAAGACATGGGCACAGAGACCCCAAACCAGCATCCTGGTGGCTTCCCAAAGAGGAAGGACTGGCTGGTGCTGGCACATGCCACAGCACCAAGGTGCAAGGTCTGAATCCACAGACGGTATTGCCTTCCATCTTCGGTTGATACTGAAGATCTTGTACTAAATTGTAAGATGTGAGCACTGGCATTTCAGTGTGTGCCTCTTCTCTCCAGAACATCTAGACCATGCTGGCTCATTTGTGTGCATGCTTTGTGTGTGCGTGTGTGCACGTGTGTGTGTGTGTGTGTGTGTGTGTGTGTGTGTGTTACAGACCTGTGGCTTTGGGGAAGTGCTCTTGCTGTATCTCAGTCAATTCAGAAATGTGTCTAGTTATTCAAAGGTACCCCAGAGTGCACTACGCTGACCAGTCCCAGACAGAAAATCTCTGATCAATAGTGTCCTGTATTTAATGACTAAAGGTATTTCTTAGCTACAGTCAGGTGCTATCCACTGGCTGAGAATACTTTCGAGAACACGTTTATCAGAAAAGCAAAACCTTTGAGGCCCTTGGAGAATTGCTATTCTAAATAAAACATGACAATCTGCAGCTACGAGGTGTCCCCTGTGCCCTTATTAGAGCCAGGTGAGGGTGTTATCGCTGCTGCTCCTGTTGGCCAAATGGCAACACCCTCTCTTGCAGAAACCCTTGCAGAGTCACACAAGAAACAAGAGCTTCGGGAGGTAAGAAATTCCAAGCAATTTATCCATCATGCTGGCTTTCCCTGAATTCAACTGCAGAACGTTTTTTATTTTGTATCTTTTACATGTACAGTTCAGATACGCATAAAAATCCCCCAAAAGTTGGTTTTTAATATGTCCTCAAAATTGTGCATCATCACCACCACCAATTCCAAACTATTTTCACCACCCAAAAAATAAACCCAATGCTCTTAGAAGTTGCTCTCAATTTCCCATAGCTTCCAGTCCCTGAAAACCATTATTCTATATTCAATTTCTATAGAATTCTATAGATTTATCTGACATTTCAGACAAATAGGCTCAAACAATGTGTGGCTTTTTGCAACTGGTTTCTTTTACTCAGCATTTTTTTAAGGTTCATCCATGTTATAGTGTGAATTGGTACTTTCTTTTTTATAGCTGAATACAGTTCCGCTGTATAGATATACATTTTTTAATCCATTCATCAGTTGGTAGACAATTGAGTATTTCTTCTTTGGGACATTAATAAATAATGTTGTGGTCAACTCTGGTATACAAGTTTGGGTATGTATATATCTTCTCATTTCTCTTAGGTTTAAACCAAAGAATGGTATTTCTAAATCCTATAGTCATTCTATGCTTAACTTCTTGAGGAACTGCCAAACTGGTCTCCGCCATGGCTGCATCACTTGCATTCCCACTAGCAAGTTATGAAGGTTCCACTTTCTTTACATCCTTGTCAACACTTGTTATCATCCAGCCTTTAGACTGTAGCCATCCTAGTAGATGTGAAGTGGAATCTCACTGTGGTTTTGACTTGCGTTCTCCTAATATATAATAATGTTGAGCATCATTTCATCTACTTATTGGTGACTTGTATATCTTCTTTGGAGAAATATCTATCCAAATCTTTGCCTATTTTTAAGTTGGCTTTATTTTTCTATTTATTGATTTTTTAAACATTACGTATTCTGTATACACATTCCTTATCAGATAAGATGATTGGCAAATATTTTCTCCAATTCTATAGTTGTCTTTTTACTCTCTAAATAATTACAAAAGTTTTGTATTTTGATGAAATCCAATTAATCTATTTGTCCTTTGCTTATATCTTTGGTGTCACATCAAAGCAACAACTGTCTAATCCAAGATCACAAAGATTTATGCCTGTTTTCTTCTAAGAGTTTTATAGTTTTAGCCTTTCCATTTAGGTCTTGGATAAATTTTGAGTTGGTTTTTGGTATGGTATGCATAAGGGTCCAACTTCATTCTTAAGTGTGTGCATTTTCAGCACCATTTGTTTGAAAAATGTTTCACTAGAGAATCGTCTTAGTACTTTTGGTAAAAATAAATTGACCATAAATATAAGGGATCGTATCTATACACTTTATTCTATTCCATTGCTCTAAGTGTCTATCCAAGACTCAGTTCCACACTGTTTTGATTACTATAGCTTTATAGTAACTTCTGAAATCAAAAAGTGTGAATCCACCAACTTTGCTATTCATTTTCCAAGGATTTTTTGGTTATTCTGGGTTCCTTGAATTTCCTTATGAATTTTAGGAGCAGTTTATCAATTTTTGCAAAGAATCCAGCTAATATTTTGTTAAAGATTGCATTAAATCTGTGCAACAATTTGGATAATACTGTGGTATTAACAATATTAAGTCTCTGATCTATGAACACAGGTGTCTTCATTAATATAACACTTTAATTTCTTTCAATGATACTTCATAGCTTTCCAGGCACAAATTTTACATTTCTTTTGTTACATTTATTCCTATTTTGTTCTTTATGATGCTATTATAAAAGGGATTATTTCTTAATTAATTTTTGTATTGTTCATTGGTAGTATAAAGAAATGCAATTGATTTATATATATATATATTTTTTTTTTTTTTTAACCAGGGATTGAACTCAGGGACACTCGGCCACTGAGCCACATCCGCAGCCCTATTTTGTATTTTATTTAGAGACAGGGTCTCACTGAGTTGCTAAGGGCCTCGCTAAGTTGCTGAGGCTGGCTTTGAACTGGCAATCCTCCTGACTCAGCCTCCCAAGTCGCTTGGATTACAGGCATGCACCACCACACCCAGCTGATTTTTATATATTGATCTTCTATCCTGCAACCTTAGTGACCTCAGTTATTAGGGATGTGTGTGTATGTGTGCATGTGTGTGTATATATGTGTATGTGTGTGTGTGTGTGTGTGTGAATTTTATATATTGATCTTCTATCCTGCAACCTTAGTGACCTCAGTTAATAGGGATGTGTGTGTATGTGTGCATGTGTGTGTATATATGTGTATGTGTATGTGTGTGTGTGTGTGTGTGTGTGTGTGTGAATTCCTTAGGATTTTCTATATATACAAAATCATGTCATGTACAAACAGCTCTAGTTCTTCCTTCCAATCTGGATTCCTTTTTCTTTCCAAAATGCTTGTTAAATATTAGCTTCTTAAACATTTTCAAGTCATGTTCTCATTTATCACCTGTGCCAGATGGCCTTCTAGAGGATCCCCTCCTCCAAGGGCTATCTTCTGGACAGCTGGTCCCCAGGATGTTAAGATTTGTCACTCAGAGGTAAGGAGGAAGTTAGCACCACCCTCCCCAGCTGAGGTCCCACTCCCACTTCTTATCCCAAGCCCAGAACACTGGGTATCCTGATCCAATTGCTCACCAATCCCATACTTAGTTCCTTTCACAAGATCCTATACAAAGGAGTAAAAAGATACTGGAGAGGTCCAAGGGAGAAGAGAACTGCCCACTTCAGTGAATAGCCTTGGGATCAGGGTAGCAGAACAGGTGGGAGCCCAGAGGGAACTGTCTGATGGATGAGTCACCCTATCATCTTCCACCACAGAAACCACTTCCCCACCCCATGTCAGTCCCCCATCACACTCAAGCTACCCCAAGGTGTGGAGGGACACAAGCTGATCAATACCTTATACATACACATACATGGGTCACCAAGGGGTAGACTATCTGTGTCAGCACAACCCAGACTCAGGAGGTGGCTTTGACCTAGACCAGTGGGTCACGCTGTGGACGGCTGGGAGCAGCTCCTCTGGCTGGAGCTGCGTCGGCTCAAGACAAAGGTGGATGAGTTGCTCTTTTTGCTGATGCTTGTCTCTCCTGGGCGGCTGCCCTTCAGGTGACTGGAGGAGCAACAGAGGAAGCGCTGTACCAGTTCGTGGAAGAGGTGGCCCGTGAAGAGCAGGTAGATCCAGGGGTTGCAACAGCTGTTGAGGCTGGCCAGGAGCATGGCGATGATGAAGGCTGAGGCTGTGGGGGTGAGAAGAGGCAAACAGGACATCACCATGGGAGCCCTCCCACACCATCTGATTTGCCATTGTTTCCTAGCAACAGCCTTTTCCAGGTCCACCACCTACATCACAAGACAGGGGACTAAGGAGGCCATGAATGCCTTCCTTCTGTAGCCTTGCTCTGGGAATGCCTCCCAATGCCCCCAGGCTCATTCCAGCCCTAGAATAGTCTCCCCCTTTCTCTTACCCAAAGCTCACCTGCTGCATGCATCCCTCAGCAAGAGCTGTACACATAGCAGCCACCTGATCATTCATCACTCACCCAGCAAGTTTTGAATCCCTACTACTTAGAAGGTCAAAGAGCAGAGTCTAGAAGCTGTCAACCCTAGTTTGCATGCTAGTCCCAGCAGTGACTAATTACTATAGTTCTCCCAAGAAGTTTTGATTTCCTAATCTTTAACCTGGAAGGTGGCCAGCATTAGAATGTGCCCAATAAATGGTGGCTGCTATCATGACAGTGTGCCAGGCACCAGGCTCAGCACTGAGGACACAAAAATAAATGAAATTGGAAAGGAAAAAATTTAATCCTAGGTACTTTCAAGCAGAGGAGAAAAAAATCTAGCTGTTATGGTTTAGATATGAGGTATCTCCCAAAAGCCCTTGTGTTAATGTAGGAACATTCAGAAGTAAAATGATTAGATTATGAGAGCTGTGACCTTATCAGTGGATTAACCCATTAGATGGGTTAATTATGTGAACGAATTAACTGGGCAGTAACTGTAGGCAGCTGGAAGAAGATGGTCATGGGGGTGAGACTGCCTTTGGGGGTTATATTTTGTCCCTGGTGTGTGTCTGTGTGTCTGTCTCTGTCTCTCTCTCTCTGCCCCAGCTCTGTCATGAGCTGAACAGCTTTCCTCTGCCATGTCCTTCCACCATGATATTCTGCCTTACCTCAGGCTCAGAGCAAAGGAGGTAACCCACCATGGACTAAACCTTTATAACCGTGAACCCTGAGTAAACTTTTCCTCTTCTAAGTTGTTCTTGTCCAGTATTTTGATCATAGTGACAAAAAGCTGACCAGCACATTTAAGTTTCTTCCAATGGTCCTAAATCTGATCATGAGTAGACATCAGCCAACAGATGAGACCAGAATCCCATGAGAAAAACAAGATACAACATAACCAAGAATTCCTTTCATAGTCATATCCTCATAAGGGAAGGCAACCACAAGAAGGCTGGGGAATCCACCAGTCTTCTATCTTTTCTGAGAAATCTTCCAGAAAATAACTCCAGAATTCAACAGCTATATCAAGGAAAGAATTCTTCACTGGAGATGCTGGAGTTGAAAAATCTAGACACAGCCAATGATAAAGAAAACAAAGTTGTTTGTCAGCAAAGTCTCCAAGCACCAAGAGAAGAGCAGTGGTCCTTCTATGGCAAGTCTAAAAGAGTAGTTCTCAAAGTTGGCCTCTGAAGCAGCAGCTCCTAAGAGTTTGTTGGAAATGCAAATTCTCAGACACAATCCCAGAACCACAGCCTTATGCTTGCAAGGTGAATACTCTACCAACTGAGCCATATCCCCAGCCTGGAATCTAATCTTTAGAACAAAAAAAAATAGAAAAGAAGAAAAGCAAAAGAAAAAAAAAGCCACTCTCATTGAATTCCTTATTTTTAATAAAAGAATTTTTAAAAACTTCCTTTGTTTTGGATGATTTAGAAGACAAAATTAAATTTAGAATGTCTGCTAACATGTTTAAAATTAAATTAAAAATCACCCACAAGACTAGAAATGTTCAAAATCATAAGAGAAGCAAAATCAACATATAAAAGTCAAAATTTTTTAAAAGGCATCAAAAAGTAAACCATCAGCCACAGAAGAAAGAATAAGGGTATGCAGTGGGACAGAAGGAAATAAAAGGAATGAAGCTCACACGTGGAAGGAAAGCCTCCAATTCTACTTTGTATACGATTACATGATACAGGCTGAGCATACCTAGTGGAAAATAAAAATCCCAAATGCTCCAAAATCAGAAACTTTCTGAGCCCTGACACAACCCCACAAGTAGAAAATTCCACATCTGACCTCAGGTGACAGATCACAGTCAAAATGTAGCTGCACTAAAATGGTCCTGAGATGGCCGTTGTCTATCTATACAAGGGATAAATGAAACAAATGAGCTTCATGTTTAGACTTGGGTTTCTTCTCTGCTGTGGTTTAGGTATGAGGTTTCCCCTGAAAGCTGATGTCTGAAATAATGCAGGAAAGTTTAGAAGTGAAATGATTGGATCATGAGAACCTTAACCTCCTAAGTATATTAATCCCCTGATAGGGATTAACTGGGGGGCAACTGTAGGCAGGTAGGGTGTGGCTGGGGAGGAGGGTCACTGGGGGCATGACTTTGGGGTTTATATTTTGTCCCTCATCTGCAGTTTCTCTCTGCTTCCTGTTGCATGCCCTGAGCTGCTTTCCTCTGCCATTCCTCTGCCATACTACCATGATGTTCTGCTTCACCCTGGTCCCAGAGCTGTAGTCACCCACTGTCTGTGGTCTAAGACCTCTGTGAGCCAAGTGAACTTTTCCTCCTCTAACTGTTCTTGTCAGGTCTTTTGGTCACAGTAGCAAAAAAGCAAAAACATATCCGAAAGCCCACCCCACCCCCTGCAAATACAAATACATATACAAAATCTGAAATGCTTCTGGTCCTAAGCATTTCAGATAAGGGATCCCCAACCTATAATCTTGTCCACTTATTTAAGCTATTTGCTCACTCTTTAATTTGGATCTTCTTTTTTATTCTTTTAAAATTTTTTGGTACCAGATATTAAATCCAGGGACTCTTTACCACTGAGCCCTTTTCTATTTTTGAGATAGGGTCTAAGTTGCCAAGGCAACTTGAACTGGCAATCCTCCTGTCCCAGTGCCCTAAATCACTGGGATTGCAGGCATGCACCACCACACCCGGCTACCCTATTTTTAAAAAGAAAAACAACAGTACAAAAAAGTAAATAATTAATTGCTAGCTAGTCACACAAGTCTTTCTGTCTCCAATCAGCAAGCCTGGATGGGAGATGTTTGGTCTAAGGCCAGAATCTCTGCCCCCACCTGGCGGCCACAGACATGAATGACTGGCCTGGCCTGGACAGGCTCCTCAGGGGATGAACAACCTTCTCTAAGGTGAACCTACTTATGTCAAGTCACCAACACTAAGGGCACATTAAGATTTTTAGAACTGGCAAGATCTTAATCATCCAAAGACATGGGTGCAAAGAGGGTAGAATTTGAAGACTGTACTATTGGCCCGGAGGAGAGCTATGTGGGAATAGACAAGAGGGACTACGGAGGCTGCTTCAGTGGAAGAAAGCAGCAGGAATAAAAGCCATGGTCTAGCAACATTCTGGAACCTTCAGGGGAACAAGAGGTGGAGAAGAAGAAACCAGAAAAATGGCTTAGAATTAGCTGAGGGAGATGTTGAATCCAGTAAGTGACCATGAGTCCTGGTTTTACCATTTGGTAGCTGTGTGTTCTTGGGCAAGTCATCTAACCTCTCTTGACCTGAGTTCCTCCACCTGAGAAATGGGAGTAATCAAAAATCTTCTTCACAGAAGATTAAGGTTCGCATTAGTTTCCTTATCAGTAGAATGGAGGTCACATTAAGACTTACTTAAATGGGATACTATTATGGTTTGGATGAAAGGTGTCCCCCAAAAGCTCCTGTTAATGCAGGAATATTCAGAAGTGAAATGATTAGAACTGTGAGAACTGTAACCTAATCAGTCCATCTGAATGGACTGACTGGGTAGCCACTGTAGGCAGGTAGGGCATGGTTGGAGGAGGGGGGTCCCTGGAGGTATGCCCTAGAAGAGTAGATCATCCCTGGGGACCCTTCCCTCTATGCTTTCTCATCTTCCTAGCTGCCATGAGTGGAACATCACTCCTCCATGGTACCCTTCTGCATCATCTTGGGCCCAGAGCAATGGACTCAGTCAACCAAGGACTGAACCTCTGCAACCATGAGTCAAAACAAACTTTCCCTCCTCTAAGCTGTTTGTCAGGTATTTTGGTCACAGCAATGAAAAGCTAATAGAAATCAAGTGTGGCTCAGGATTCCTGCCACTTTTTAACCACAAACAACAGAGTCCAGGTATAGTCATTGCCATTACAGCGATATGTAAGTGCTCAATAAATAAAGCTATTTTTCCAATCGATCACAGCTAGCACCATGTTGGAGACAAAGGGGAGACTCTACTCCCTCAGCTGGAGTGTGTCTTAGACTATGAAGCAGCCCCGGATGGTGCATAGAACACGGACCCCCTGGCCATTCATCTGGAAACATCACTGACATATGGTGGTATCTGTCCATTGTGGCTTTTGAGCCAGCCTGCCAGGTTAAGGTCAGTTTATATGAAGATTCACTTGCTGGCTCAAAAGGCCCCTCCACCAGCGCAAGCCTTCAGGGTGGATCTGCTCTTCTCAGTTAGCCTGAATTTTCTGATAGGTTTAAACAGGTTGAAAGATGGGCTGTTTGCAGGGAGCACAGGGGAAATGTCTGGGCTCCATGAAGTTAACAGTATTCTGAAATAAATAATGAACTAGCATTAGATAACAATGCCCATGTCTCATGCTGTCTTTATTGGGGTACTGAAAGTATCCCATCTTGCCCTGCAGCTTGCAGTCCTGTGTTACTGGACAAGTGCTGAGATAGGCTTTAACTCACTGGTGGGCCTGGTCTTTCCATCTGAGAAAAGCTGCTATCTGAATAGTTCTTTTTGCTTTCTGCTCACTGCATTCTAGCTTGAAGTTCCAGGGCGAGGACACCCTCCTGGTGTTCTTCCCTGCTGAGATGGTTGGCAGAGTTTATTGTCTTCTTTCAAAATGCACCCACCTGCTGGGCAGCGCTCACAGGGAACTGATTGAAAAGGGGAATTAGACACTACCTGGGAGTTGTGTCTAGCAGGTCCAGAGTGAATGCCTGGTATCCCAACCCCTTTAGGACCCCTGTCACTCACTCCCTCCAGCTGCCAGAGAGCTAGTTAGCAAAGTGTTCTGGGCCTTAACTTTGGCCAGAAGAAGCTGCCCCCATGCAATGACTGCTCAATCAAATGAATTTCTGTAGATTACCTGGGGAGTGGACAGGAGGTCCTTCACAGGAGTAGGAGGAGCCTGAACACAGAATTCTCATGCAAACCCTTGGGGCCTAACTCCCCCTTTCCCCTCTTTACTCTCTGAACCACATCAACTGTTTCAACATTAGTTTCCTTATCAGTAGAATGGAGGTCACACAAGAACATTGAGAAAATGGAAATTTTTTGTAAAAGATTGTGTAAAAGGGCTTCCCGAACAGCAAGACGTTTATTCTAGTGATGATAATGATGATGATAATTAATGGTTAAGAGATATAATCAACTTCATCAACTGCAGTCATTTATTAAAGTCCAAGGTCAGGGATTTCTGCTCTTAGCTCCTTTTTCTTTAGCACTTCTAAAAAAAAAATTAATTAATTAATAAAAACAACAAAGAAAAACTCAGAGCCCTGGGACTGGATGATGTCTCTCTCTCTCTCTCTCTCTCTCTCTCTCTCTCACACACACACACACACACACACACACACACACACACACACATCTCTAGATAATCCATTTTGGAAAACTCATGCTACCAATGACCTAAGAAACCCCAAAGACAGGCTTGCTACAACTGTGAGCAAAAGCAGAATTTCAGAGTCTTTGCCAAAAGAACCAGTTCTAAAGTCGTGTCTGTCCCATTCCTCTGCCATAAATCTCAACCTTTCCCTGTGACCAAGCTGCCAACATGCCCAAACTGCCAGCCTGCTGTCCCTGATCCTTGTGGGGGAAAAAAAGGCAAATGGGAGGCACCAATCCTCCCAGCCTATCCTGGAGATGCTGGTCTCATGCTCAGGGAATGTGGGGGAAGGAAGAAGTCAACCATTTGTCCATCCTTCCAATCCAGTTCCTCAAATGCCAGGCACTGAGCTGGCTCTAGGGCCTTTGGAGTTCCAACAAGTCCCTGCCTCAAAGGATTCACAGACTGATTGTAGGTGAGAGGGGAGTAAATGTCCAGAACAATATCAAATGGGGGTTGCAGCCTTTGGGAGAGGGGCTGACAGGTGCAGGACTGGAAGTAAGGGTGATCTCCAACTGGGGCTCTAATTGCCATTGAGCGGTAAAGGTCAAGCTCCAACCACAAATGTCACTGGCTGGACAGTTTTGCCCCCTGAAGAGGAGAATCCACTCAGTATTTCACTCAGCACCAGAATTCATGCACGGGGGAGGCAGAGGGCTGCTGGAGGATGGTAAGCGCCAGGCATTCCATCCTCCCCAGCCTGGCTTTACTCATGTCCCAAGAACTCCCCTGTTCGGACTTCCCGGCACTCCCTCCACCCCAGCACTGAAGGCCCAAATTAGCCCAGAGCAGCTGCTGGGAAGCTGGCCACCACCTCTCCTCTCTGGGCTATGTTGTTCTTCAGGCAACTAACATGCCCCATGTGCAGTGAAAGGTACACAGCTGACTGTCACCTTCCTCAACTTTATAAGAGGCCCACCCGAGGGAACCGAATCACTTGGTGCAAGACCTCCCCTTGGACTATTGGGATTTGGGGTGTCCAGTCCATTGTTCCTATAGGGACTGTGTGAGCCTTTGGCAGCCAGGCTATACGAGGCCTTTAAAAACTGGTTTTGGAATATATGCTTGTGTAAAGATCAAGTTCCAATGTATATTACAGGATACCTTCTTTGGAAAAAACACGATTTTACAACTGGGATTTTTCTAAAAATCCCAGATGAGTGACCAACCCAGGTACTGCAGGGTTGGGATGAAGAGCCAAATTTGCTATAGAGTTTCAAATGGGCTTCTTTTATAGCACTGGTTAAATCTAGTAGACATGGTGGACTCACTGGGCTGGACCTGGGGAATAATCACATTGTGGAAGAATAAAGGCCAGACGTCTCTTGCAAAGGACTAGGCCATTCATGTCCTTTGAAGAACATGCACTACAGGTCACATGTAGGCAAACCATGGACTTTCGCCAAAGAGATATTGCATTAAAGCTTTGCTACTCAAAGTGAGTTCAGTGAGCCAGCTACATTGGTATCACAGAGGTACCAACTGTATACTTGCCAAAAATGAACTCTTGGGGCTCCACTACAGACCTACTGAATCAGATCAGTATTTTAGCAAGTTCCTCAAGTAATTTGTGTGCAATTAAAGAAATATCTTTCCAACTGACTAAAATTGTATGGAGTAAGGAATAAGAGGAAGATAATAAAGTAACCATCCAATGGTCTCAAAAGAGAACACACCTGCTTCTTTACCTAATAAGCTCCTACATGTCCTTCAAACCCCTTTTCAAAAGTTACTTTCTCCCTGAAACCTTCCCAGTTTTTTCTTCCACTGGGAGAAAGAATCAATATTCACACTACTTGATAAATAAGTGCGGCATTATCCTATCACATTACCGTTAGCCCCTTGGATGGGAACTATGTCCCATTTGTGGCTCTGCCCCTGGCTGCTAGTAGAGATTGGAAAACAGGAAGAGTTCAATAAAGGACTGAATTGAATTGAAGCATGAAATTAGCAGACAGGAAGTCCTGATAAAGCAGCCGCAGCCACTAGCACGTTGGAAAGGCAAAAGGACAATTTTTCTGCTTGATGACAGGTCACAGCCTGCTAACAGGGTGACTGGATTCAAATGTAATTCCCTCTAGGAAAATTAAGTTCACACTCAGATATCAAGGTCAAGAGGAGAGAAAGGGAGAGAAACAGAATGAGTAAGTGTGACCATTAAGGTGTGAGGCATGGGCCAGGGAGGGTAGAGGCCCATGGCACACAGAAGTGTCTATAGCAAGAGGACAGGACACACCAACACCCCCTTCCCCTAGCACTGGCTTCCCTCAAGACCCTGATACTTATTAAAATGCATTTATCTTTTTTAAAAAGCAGACATTGTGCAGGGTACTATGCCACAGCACAATCTACCCTCCCCCAACATAAGCCATATACTTAACCCCACAAAACTGAGCCATGGGCCGGGCCAGCCCCACCCAGGGCCAGTGCTGTCGCTCCACCTAGATACACCTTGAAAGACAGAGTGACACCAGTCTGGCAGAAAGTGGTGGGTTCCTCCCAGAGGTCTACAGGTATACTGAGAACTCTGTGACTAATCTTGGCCTTATTAGCCCATATTTATGCACATCAGTTGTTGGACAAAAGAGGGCCAGTGTGAGATTAGGGAAGGTCCTTTGCAAATACTATTTCCTGGAGGATTGACATATATAGCAGAACTTGTATGGACAGGACCCTCCAGAAGTACTTAGTAACTTTTGTTTGTGGAATGAATGCATTGGCATTCAGAGGAAGTAGGAGACCCCTAGAATAGAGGAAACATGAGGCTTCATGAAACTTACACCAGATGAGGCTGCCACGTCAGGCTGTTCAGGATGTGCACTGCACAGCTCCTAGGAGCACTGCTTTCAAAGATCATGAGATAAAAGACACTTCCTGGAGACATGTCACAAAGTGGCCTTCACATTGGACTTGGGCTTCAAAGGTTGGGTCTCCAAAGAAGAAACTAATGGGAGCATTTCTTTGACTGGAGCATATCTAACATTACCATGGATCCCACAAAGCCACGGGGACTTGCGGGGAGAGGCAAGTCGTGAGGTCTGGCTGGAGATACACTAGGAAAGGTTGCAATGCCCAGGGCAGAGGAAATGAGAATGTACTCATTTGTTGGGTTCTAGTGGATCCAAACCAGTGGCTCTCAACCAGGGGCAGTTTTGCTCCTTTGCAGACATTCAGCAATGACTAGAGACATTTTTGGTGGCTATAACTGGCAGGGAGGTTCCAGTGGCCTGAAGTAGGCAGAAGCCAGGATGCAGCTAAATATCCTTCAATGCACAAGACAGTCTCCCCCACCCCAACACACAAACACACACAATAAAGATCACCTGGCCCAAACTGCTAGGACTGCCAAAGTTGAAAATTCATGCTCTAAACTAGGAAGGTGGTAATGGAAAAAGAAAGCAAAGGAACAAGAGAAGGCATGCAGAGCAGCTGAGCAATGGAGTCAGTGGATACAGGGACGGGAGCAGGGACTTGACATTGAACCCAGAGTACTGACAGAGCTTTGTCTTTAGCCACGTCTGTTAACAAGGTGTGTGCATCCAAGATGTCGAGACAATGAACCCAGGAAAAAAGATGCTGGGCTCCACCTCCACCCCAAGAATCAGCTATTTAACAAGTGCCCCAGGAGCTGCAGATGGGAAGGGCAGTGGATCTCCCTTGGGAAAACACTCAGCTGGGGAAGGAGAGGAAGAGGGATCTGTCAGTCTAATCAGGTTCAAACCACTTATTTAACAGTGACTCTGAGGGTGTCCTGCCTCTCTGAACCTCAGTCTCTTCATCTCAGAAAGGGCATAATGTCCCCTTATTTGGTTGTGTTTGAGTGAGGCACACACAGGGTCTGGTACAGAGTGGACATTCACCCAATGGTGGTTACTGTTATCAGTTAATCCAACTCCTCTCTTTACCAAGACTGATCCCCAGACATGGAGAGATGTTAGGTCTCTTCCTCAGAAAGGGGTGACAAAAACCCAGAGACCCTTGAGAGACACGCCTCAAATCCCACAGATGGCAACCAGACCAAGTCTGTGAAGGGGACTCTGTTTTCTCCCAGTGCTGTTTCCCAGGGGCCATGGGCTTTTGCAGGCAGAGAAAGAGGAAGGAAGGGAGGGAGGGAGGGAGAGAGGGAGAGAGGGAGGGAGGAAGGGAGGAAGGGAGGAAGGGAGGAAGGGAGGAAATATATATGGGGTTAGGTGAGGTATAAGTAAGAATCCTCCAGCCCTAGCCCCTAGGAGTAAGCTTATGGGGTTTCCTTTGCCTCCAACTCCTAGTAATGCAAGGTGCTAGGGTAATCAGATGGGCCAGCCCATGGTCCCAGGCCCAGTCCAGCCTCTCCATATGCTGGTCTCCTGATCCAAGGCCCTCCAGAACCCTAGCTTTACCTCCCCACCTCCCCCAACTACTCAGACATCCATCAAATGGGAAAAAAAATACGTAGCAAAGATTCACCCAATGTGGGTTTGTTTGTTTGTTTGTTTGTTTCTGTTATTAATCAAACCTTTGGAAGGAAAAAAAGGGAAGTCACCTTGGAACCCTCCAAAGGGAAAACATTACCCTTAGTCAAGAACAGAAAAGAACACACAGCTTAATCAGACAAGAGTTTGGCTGTTAGTGGTCCATCTCATGGTAACTTATACCCAAAGGGCCTCACGGGAGAGCTCCTCATGGCCAGGAATGAAGCTGTCCAACTCCTGATGCCCACTCTCCTCACCTGCTCTCCACATGCCTGGATTATCCAAAGAGCAAGCTCCTTCAAGGCACCTGCCCCCACTCTAGGGACACAGTGTCTGTGGAAGGAAAGGCAGAAAGGCCACGCTGGAGGGACCACAGGTCCACAGAAACAGGGATGGGCTGGGAAGCCCATTCTACAGATGGGTAAACACTTAAAAACAGGCCTCCATTGCATTTCCTTCTTCCTTCTGGTCCTATGTGCCTGACAGATGTGTGACTGATGGCTGTGAGAGAGCACTCACTTCCACCCAGGGTTGCAGTTCTATCTCTGGAGGAGAGTTCCAGAGAACTACTTAGAAAGTTCCTCTCCCTCCCAAGTCCAGCTCTTCACACCCATTCCTGTTCCATCTCCTACGCCCCCTCTGCACACGTCCCATTTGTTTGACAAGCAAGCTTTGGTTGTACCATCAGGGGTGTCCAGCCCTGTTCCAGGCACTGGGTACATACTGGTGAGCAGAACAACAGCATCCCGCTCACAGTCCCTGAGTTCCTCCCCCAGGTCCTCATGCATGAGGTCCCACTGCAGCAATGGGATCCCTGAACTTCTAATTCTAACTCCCCTGGGGGAGCCAAACAAGGGAGATATTTTTGCATCTCTTGTCAATTCTGTTCCTCTTGGAGAGGAAAGGGAGCCTATGCATTAACTCCACTTCCCAGCCAAAATCTCTTGAGTAGCCTGAGCATGCTTCTCTTTCAATTCTTCCTTAGTACTTGCTGATAACCTTGCTCGAGCCATGCCTCTCATGCGGCTGCAAACACCATCACTTAACGATGGTCCACCTGTTATTGGCAATTATTTAAATCAAGGCCAACTTCTTCCTGGCTCAGCCCACATTCACTCGGACACTTGCAGGTCTGAGGCTGAGGCAGGACTTGGCCAGCCTGGTGGCCAGAGCCTAAGTCCTCACCTTTGTGCTCCAGGAATCTCTCACATCTGGACTGCCCCTAGCTACATGCTGGGTTGGGTGTATTCTGACTACAGCAACATCATGAGTCTCCCATCCCAGGGTTGGTCCACATTTTTTGTCTTCTTAGCATCCAGTGCAGAATGCCAAGGAGGACCAAGAGAAGCCCTTTTCCTGTGAATAAGGATAGAAGCAAAGGAGCAAAGGGACCTGGGATTGGACATTCTAAAAGTCCACTTCTCCCCTGCCCCTTGAGCTTGATTAAGTAGCTCTTTACTGAGGGCCTCATCCACAGGGAAATCCTTAGACCGCATGTGGCCCAAAGGCCTCTGGCCTACACGTAGACTCTTTCTCATTCTCTCTATCACATTTTAAGACAGAGAAATAAGTCATTTGATAAACTGGTACTTCTACAGATTGAAACTTCACTCCATGAGTGCAACTTGTGTGTTGATCACACACTCCGATTCTTGAGGGAGGAAAGAAAGTGAAAAAGAAGAGTACGTGAGAAGGAGTCATACAAAACAAAGCTACTTGAGGAGGGTGGTGGGAGGATAAAGAGGGAGAAAAATCAAATCCTGACCCCAAGAGTCAGGACGCCTGCAGGATCAATAAACTGAATGTTGAAATGTTCTCATCCTACAAGCAAGACAGTAAGAGCCCAGAGGGATAAAGGGATCCCACAGCTAGTAAGGGCAGAAGGAAGAACTAGAGCTCAGGTCTCCCAGGATGTGCTCTGAGGGGTAGCAGCCTTGCTCCCTCTGAGGGGTTGGAGTCCCTTAAGACCTGGGTCTGGTCTCTTTGAATCCTGCCAAGGTAACAGGTGTGGTCTGATGACTTATTTAGAAACACCCACCACTGGGTTTTGTGCATCCCAACTCTTTAGTCAGGTGCCCTTCATAAGAAGCCTGGTGAGGAAACCCCACCTCCAGTTGCCACTGTGCCTCTGACTTGCTGTGTGACAAAGTACAAGGGCCTCCCCCTTTCTGGGCCCCAGAACCCTTGCAAGGCATCCCCAGGGATGCACCAGGGAGTCAGGCATAGTTTTGCTGTGTCCTCACAGCAATCTTCACCCCCAATGCCATGTCATAGGCACCCAATACATTTTGAATCACCAGTGTCCTGGTCACTATCCAGGAGGGCTTCCTAAGGAGCCAGGTGTCTATAGTTTCTGCAAGGGAACAAAGCAAAGTTATTAACCTGAATGAAGGCAGCTGGCACTGAACTTTCAACTTCAACTTCCCAGGATGGATACATATGGGACTAATGGGAGGAGAAATTATTCCAGAAACAGGACATTGTGCTGTGTAGAGGACAGACAGAGTGGAAGGTCTTCCCTTATAAGCATTATCATCCCAGTTACAGGCTTACCATCGAACAAGAAGGTGTAGGTCATTGGTCACCAATGATCAAGGCTCCTACTCTTTCCAAAAAAAGCTACTGAAATTAGTGACAGTGAGGGTAAAGCTCTCTGGAGCACTGTGCTTTGGGGACAGCTGCCCAGCATCAGTCACAGAGCCTCCAGGTGCTCTTGGGTTCCCCAAAGCTCTCCTCCCCAGGAGCCCCATTCAACCACTTCCTTTTGGTCTTCCATGAAGTAAAGGCCAAGTCAGGTAACCCTGCTAGTCCTCCAAAGTGCAAGCCTTGCCCTCCCTCGGATATAGAAGTCCTACAGCCTCTCAGTCCAACCGGATCATCCTGCTCCCTCTCCCCCTAAGTGGAAGTATCCATTCTGGGGACCCCAGTCCTGCACCTGCCCCATGCCCCTGTGGGAGCCACCTCTCTACCTCACCAGGCAAAGCATCACTTCCACTAGATGAGGGGTTCCAGAAGTTGTCCTCACCTCCCCAGAGGACCCCAACCTTCCTGGACTTTGGTTGGACCAACTTCTCACCTCCTAAGACTGTCCTCACAAACTTAACCTCATGGATTCAAGGCCATCTTGGACTTAAGTAGAAGCTGCTTGAGCATGAGCTGGGATCCAGATTGGAAATCCAACTCTACCACTGACTGGAAAAGAGTCACCTGAACCTAGTTTTCTCTGCAGTAACCACCAGCCAAGGCTACCCCAGGCTTGTGCTCTGGACTTTATGTGCATTTTCTCATTTCACTACCCTTTTGCCTGGTAAGACTTGGTACTTCTTTCATTATTTCAGTTTCACAGAGGGTGAAGGAGAGACTCAGGGATGTTACTTGGCCAAAATCAACTGGTCATGGGGTGCTGGAGACACAAACCGGCTTATCCCCCAGAAGGCCCCAGAACCATGGAAGTGCGAGGGCAGCAAGACTATGGCTTGGCCCTTCCATGCTCCCTCCTCCAAGTTTCCGCCCCACTCTACCTTCCTTGGGTGCATTAGTGTCCCAGACGCTCCACATCTGCACGAAGAAGAATGGCGTCCAGCATACAATGAAGGCCAGGACGATGATGAAGGTCATCTTGACCGTGCGGATCTTGGCTTTGGAGATGAGCTTGACACTGCTGACCCGCGCCAGGGCCGCGCGACCCTCACCACCCGCTGCTGAACCCTCGGGTCCCTGGGCCTGGGCTGCAGCGGCTGCCGCCAACGTCTTGAGCCGCAGGTTCTGCCAGATCTTGAAGCTGATGAGGCCATAGCAGGCAGCGAGTACGATGACCGGCACGATGTAGACGGCGAGTGTGATCCACGTGATGTAGGCCTTGGGGCCCCAGGGCTGGATGAAGACCGCCCAGCAGTCAAAGACGCCTTCAGCTACCTCCCGCAGCGAGAAAATGTGCACCTGCGGCGCGCTGGCCACCAGGCAGCCGAGCCACGTGGCCAGCACCGCCAGGCGGTCTGTACGCCGGCGCAGTGAGCGCAGCGGCTGGCAGATGGCCAGGCAGCGGTCAAGCGACATGAGCAGCAGCAGGTAGGTGGAGGCGAACATACCCACCACCTGCAGGTACTTGACCAGGCGGCACAACAGGTCTGGCCCGTAGAAGCGGAAGGTGATATCCCACAGAAGCTGCGGCAGCACCTGGAACACAGCTACCACCAGGTCGGCGATGCTCAGGTGTTTCATGAAGAAAAAGAGGCGTGAGTGCTTGTGGCGCGTGGTGCGCAGGGCCAGCAGCACGCACGCGTTGCCGCTCAGCGCCAGGAAGAGAATGAGGCACAGCACCGCCACTTCCACGCGTGCCAGGGCCTCGTTACGCCGCGGCGGGCCGGCGGTGCAGTTGCCCTCGGCCCCAGGAGGCGCGGCGCTCGCGTTGACAGCCTCGGCGCTCCAGTTGGCTGAGAAAGCGCCCTCCATGACCGTGGCCCCGAGGTGCGCCCGGCCTTGAGCCCTTTAAGGCGTAGCGCTACGGGGCGGGGCCCGAAGCGCAGTCCAAGTGCACTAGGAGAAGCGCCTAGGGTTCCACTCCTGGAGTCCCGCCGGGACTGAGCTGCTGGGTCCGACCCTGCAACAAACCAGCAGCGCTGTGAGAGGACTGTCGCGTTTCTTTTGCAATGCGCCTTAAGGAGCATTCGTACCCTTCTTGGGACTCGGGGCACAACTGCCAGCCACAGGGTTGCCCAGCCGCCACCTCAGAAATCCCCGTTTGACATACCTCCTTTGAGCCACTGCAAATGAGAGGGAATCCTCTAGCCGACGGCAGTTTCTTGAGAGGTTCAGCCTTTTCCACTAGTGGAGAGAGGAGGATCATAGTCACCCACTCTCCTCACTCCCTCCGGGACTGGGATATCCAATCCAGCCACCTTCCCCAGCGGTCTCCCCAGTTCCACTACACATCCAGGACCCTCAGCACAGCCACCTTCCGCGGGACCCCCAAGTCAGCCCCTCTCCTATTAAACCCAATTCCAGGTACTTCCCTCCAAGATAGCGAGCAGTCACTTGCCTGGAAAACCCCCGCTCAGGTCTGTCCCCCTCCAATCTCCTGTTTCTAAAACATTCGGCCATCACTGCCTGAACTTCAATCAGAGCTGCTTGCGTAGAACTCTGTCCAGCAGTCCCTCCCCGGGAAACTCCTGCCTCAAAGTCTGGCTTCCAGGATGCCCAATCGCTCGCTGTCAGCCAGACCTCTGACCTAGACACTTCCCGCGGAGGTCCTCCCCAGCCCCGCAGCCTCGAAGGTTCAGGAGTTCGACTAGCGTCTTGGCCCCCCGACAGACAAGGGCTGCACATCTTAGTCCCAAGCTGTCACTTTATACCTCGTGGAGCACCCCGTGCGCCTCCAGGAACCAGAAGCGCGAAGCACCGCACAACCTTCTCTCCAAACCATATGTCCCTACTAGCCCTAGCCATCCCGTCCACCCGTGCGCAGGACGCAGCTACCTGCACCAAGTCCTCAGGTTGACCTAAAGTTGACTCCCCGGGGAAGTTGCACGGCTGCTGGTGGACTCAGACGAGTGCGCTCCGGGACCAGCTTGGGAGGGCAACTGAAGGCACCCAGTTTGTCGCTAGCTGAGGTCTGGGACTCAGGAGCCCTGGTTGAAATACCCTCGCCCGCGGCTTTGCTGGTAGTTGGATGGGAATAGAAGGCAATCGAAGAGTGCCGCCAAGGCTGTGCGCGAGGACAGTGTCGGGATGCGGAGCTGAATGCGGGTGGCCGGCTTTTCTGCAGCTGGGGTCCGGGGTGCACTGCCACATGAATTCGCTAGAGGGCGTGGGAGGCCGGCCGCGGACCCCAGATGATCAGGTTAGCTTGCTCTGCTCGGTTAGCTTGCAGGCTGTTGGTCCCAAGAGTGGCAACGAACTGGTTTATTTCACAGTAGTTTAAAACCTCTGGAGGCACGGAACTCGTAAATAACCCCCTGGTTTCTTCCTTTCTTGGTTTTAGAAGCTCCCGAACCTTTCATTGAAGAGTAATGTTTTCCCGAATAGACAATGATGAAGTTACGAAAGCATTTAACTGATACATCTTGGACTGAGATTAATTTCAGTGCTTCTTTTTTCCCAGGGAACTCATGCCCTTGCTTTGGAATACTTGTGTTCACATTCTCATTAAAAAGGAATTAGAAATGCCTTCTATTCCAAGCATCACCAGGAGAGATCTTCATTCTTTAGATAGTTTTAGGTGGAAATCTCAAAAAAAAAAAAAAAAAATCTTATCTTCATCTAAAGTGATTCTGCTCATTTGTGTGCCAAAAGCCATTTCCTTCTCCTTACCATGAATGAATATCCTAAATGATGGCAAAGGAAGATGAAATATTAAAGACTGCTTCTCTGCCTCCTTGTGCCTTTTCCTATTCTAAAATCATTTTGTGAAGTAATTTACAGTGACTGAGAATTAAGGTGCTGGGTGGGGGGAGCCAGAATTCAAAAATGAACAGGGCTCTTTGAAGTGGATTAAATGCATATTTCCTCTTGACATTTCACTTCTCCGGCTTTTAATTATGTGGAAAGAATTGGGTTAGCCAAGGACTGGGTTTCCTGAATCCACAGTTTTAGTCCTGTGCTAAGATATCCTAACTGAGGAGCCTTACAGGGCCCTGATTCCAGAATGGGATGGGGATTTCTGGCAACATTGCCAAATTGTGGACAGCAACAGTTATCATTTTTTGCCCTTGGGAATTGAGTCATAAAATTATCAATAGTATCTGTCATGCAAACCACAGGTTAAAGATACTGATTGTTCAGGTGAGAATTAAGTGACTTAAGTCCCTTCTTCCTGGGCCTCAGTTTCCCCATATGTGAAATGAGATGATTGGTCACAATAACTATTGTCTGAGGTCCCATCTTTCTGATTTTCTAAAATGTTATGATTTATGCCATCTGAGAGATTAATTTTATCAGGTGAAACGCCCTGGTCTCATTCTGTGGGTGGGTAAGAGGGATTCTCCCTAAGAATCACTGATTGGCAGTGGAGTAAGAAAAAACAGGCTTGCAGAACCCAGCCTTCTCTTATTTCTCCTGAAAGAGAACTGCCTTCAGGTTGCAAATTAACTGAGCCACTTCTCAGCTCTTCTACTTGCTATGGCTGGTCTTGAGTGGTCTTCATGTAGCTGGTGAGACCATCTACTTTGGATTCACTCAGGAGGACCATATGGCCTTGTGCAAAAGCCAAGTTCTCTAATTTAGATTTCATCTGTTTAAAAAATAAGTGATAGTGAGACCCTCAGTTCCTCTTTTATTTCTCAATATGAGCAAAATCCATGTAGCAAAGAAAGGCAGTTATATACTGGGGAACTCTTTTGAGACTCCCTAACAAAAAATAAAACATGTGCATTGCTAGAAGAGCTCCCCTTGAGCTCTAGCCATGGAGAAAAGCACTTAGCAATTTTGGGTGTGGCAATGTTAAACACTAATACAGAGAGAAGATGAAGTGCTGGAGAGCACTTGGGGGACAGTTTCACAAAGAAGGCAGCTGGATTTTAGGGTGTCAGAGCAAGTCCTCCAGGAAGTAAAGAGAAAAAGACACAGAGACTATATATCAATCAGCTTTTCATCACTATAGCCAAAATATCTGATGTAAGCAATTTAGAGGAGGAAGGATTATTTTGGCTTATGGTTTCAGTGGTTTCAGTCCATACTTGGCTGGCTCCATTACTTTGGGCTTGAAGTGAGGCAGAAGAACATCATGGCAGAAGGATGTGGTGAAGGAAAGCTCCTCAGCTCATGAGAAAAGGGAGCAAGGAAGAGGGGAAGGGGCCCAAGGACAAGATACTATCCCCAAGAGTGCACCCCAAGGACTCACTCCTTCAACTAGGTCCTACCTCCACAACCTCCCAGTAGACCATTCAGCTATAAATAAATATAAATCCATGATCAGGAAGAACTCTCATGATCCAATCACCTCCCAGAAGCTCCACCTCTGAACACTGCTGCACTGGAGGTCAAGTTCTCAACACATGAGTCTTTGGGAGACAGCTTATAAACCATAACAGAAAGAGGTACAGGGTACAGGTGTCATTTAGGGGGTGGGGGCTAACAATTCCATGTGGCTGGGATGCCTATCACCAGCATTGAATAAATACTTAATTGATGCACAAGGGTCTCAAAGGCCATGTCAAAGAAGCATGAATTTTATTCAGAACTCCAAGTTTTCCCAAATATGGGAAAGAATACATTCCCAGATGATATCCAAGATGCAAATTTAGTATTGAGTGATGCAATAAGATGAAAAAAATTAGTTTTTTCTCAGTCTATTTCATTCCTTTTGGTTTCATCAAGAAGGAGGTCTGAGAACAATCATGAAGATGATGGGGCAGGGACAGCTGAGGTTTGGGAGACAGTGGTAGGGAAGGTGGGTGCATGGAAGGACTGTAAGCAGAACAACATTTGCAGATCTGCACTTCAGTAAGAGAACCTGGTAGCCACTAGGAAGCTGGGGAAGGAGGTACTGGCACAAAGACCCTTGGAGGTCCAGGCAAGAGATGACATTGGAGGACTTAGAGTCCTCCAGAGAAAAAGAATCACTAGGATGTGTATATGTAGAAAAAGAGGTTTAAATAATGATTCTGCTAGTGTGTTATGCAGGTTAGAAGGCCAATAATATGCAAAATGGTCTGACAGCTCCTCTCTGGGAGCCAAGGTTGCAATTCAGTCAGAAGGCCAATCCAGGGCACCATTCCTTCTTGCCCAAGGAGGGTAGTTCTTGTTCTGTTCAGGTCTTTAACTGATTGGATGAGGCCCACCCTCATTATGGCTGACAATTTGCTTTACTCAAAGTCCACTGATTTACATGTTAATCTCATCCAAAAAACACACTCACAGAAACATTCAGAATAATGTTTGGCCACAAAGTGTAGCCTAGTCAAGTTGGACCATCACAGAGGGAGTCTCAGCAATGAATAGTTTTACACATTGTCCCATCTGTCTGAGTAGCAAACATCTGGAAGCTAGAATCAGTATGCTATATACCTTGTACTTTCAGAGGTCTAGGACACTGTAGAGTAGGTATCTTAGGGGTATTTATTAAATGTAGAAGGATAGGAAGCAGGAAGAAAAAGAGGGAGAAATAAATATTCCACATTTTGGTTCTGAGCAGGACTGGGGACCCCAGGGAAGGTATCAGGCCTGGAAATTACCTGTCCAATTCCCACTCATATCTCTGGGAACTGGGTTCTGAGTTTAGCATCATGGGAATTTTCCCATTTTGGTACAGTTATTTAGACACAGATACAAGCCCAGGTGGCCTAGCTCTGCAATCAGGGTGGAAAATGAATCATAAACACCTAAGTCCTAAGTCCAGAATGCCGCCCTAGCCCTCCCCCAAATGCCTAGTCTTTGCTTGGGCCCCCAGGTTGGGGTCAATCACATGCTCTGGCACAAAGGCTGAGAATGCACTGCAGCAATGATCTTGCTGCTGAAAAATTTGCTCCCTGGCCTGCTTACATTTGCTGTCGCCATCCAGAGGCAGGAACATCAGGTCACATGGGCTAACTTGGGAAGTGCATGTGGCGTTGTGTCAGGATGCCTGCTCACACTTAACTCTTACCTTCTTCCTGGAGCCTGCATCCTTTGGAACCCCTGCTCAGACTGTCTTCATTCATGTGCTCCTTGGAAGGGAGAGAAAGAGAGAGAGCTGAAACAGCTCTGAACTTTTGCAGCAGAGAATCTGGGTTTTATTACCTTCTGCCTGTGCAGCGGAGTGACCAATCCTCTCTGAGACTCAGTTTCCCTGGGGCGCTGACCTCAGTGTGGCTTAATGCACATAGGGAGTACTGTGCAGATAGCTAAGTACCCAACAATTGAATCTTTTTTCTCATGACGATGATCTGCACCCCAGAAAGATCCCGTGAAAATGCAGTCAACCTCCAGATCGTTCAACTTCCTGGATCAAGCTCATGTATCTTTCCAATTCAGACAATATTGAGGAGCAGGAAATGTGATTGTGCCAGACCCAAAAAAAAAGATACTCTAAATCTAATTGGTGCCCTGGCAACACTGAATCTCCATGCCCTCCGTTGAGCCCCTCCTGACCATCCAGACCCAATGAGAACATGCCAATTTCTGATCCCATGCAGATGGCCATAGATTCCACTTGTGACATGAATATACTCAGTCTCCCCAGTTCAGTTATAAGTGCATAGATTTATTCCCATGTCAGTCCTTTATATATTTACCTATCTTTTTTCCTATCAGACATGCCCATCAATAAAAATGTGTTGAGAAAATGATTGATGGATGACCCAAGAACATGCTTTAGTAGATCAATCGCTGGGGTCAGACCCCTGCTTCTTCCTGGAACATTTTTGTGGAAGTGAGGCTGAAGGAGGGCTCATTATGAGAAAGTATGTTATTCATGGATTGTGCCATTCTTCCTAAGAGAAGGAGATGATAGAGATAAAGCCTGAGGCTTCAGATTCCACACACATGTTGTCAGTTGACAATGGATGTGGTGACACAACCCCTGCTGGCGAACTGGCTGAAATAAATGCATTCTCTGCATAGAGACACTGTTGGCTGGAGTTAAGGCATTAACATGATACCATCGGAGAGGAAAAACTTCCTTCGGGAATAACAGAATTTGGAATAAAAGCAGGCTAATCTTTGTTAAAGAAAAGGTTTATTGAGAATCGGGATCTTTGGAATTTGTCATTCCTTTCAGAGAGGGAGGGTCTGAAAGAGTTGGGAGTGAGTTAAAATGGATGCTATCCTTATAACCAGCTGAATGACTGGAATTATAATGACTATTTTACAGATGAGGACACTGAGGTTCAAAGAGGGGAAGACACTTGCCCAAGCCCACAGAGCTGGTTAAAGAAGGTCAGTGTGGCTAGATGGAAGTGACCACACCGACCTGGCAGAAGTGGTAAGGGACTTTGTTCCCTCATTGTTATGGTTTAGATCTGAGGTGTTTCCCAAAAGCTTGTGTGTGAGACAATGCAAGAAAGGTTAGAGGTGAAATAATTGGGTAATGAGAACATTAACCTAATTAGTGCATGAATACCTGATAGGGATTAACGGGTCATAACTATAGGTAGGTAGGGTGAGGCTGGAGGAGGCAGGTTATTGGGGACACACTTTGGGGTTAGTCATTGCCAGAAGAGCTCCTTCTCTCCTTCTGCTTCCTGGTGTGATGTCCTGAACCACTTTTCTCCACCACACGCTCCCTCCAAGATGTTCTGCCTCACCTGGGGTCCAGAGCTACGGAGTCAGCCATCTATGGACTAAGACCTCTAAAGCCGCGAGCCCCCAAATAAACTTTTCATCCCTTAATTGTTCTTGTCAGGTCCTTTGGTTGCAGAAAGAAAAAAAACAGACTAAAACACTCATCTAGGGTTGTGGAGAAGCTTTGAGGAGTTTGAAGTGGAGGAGGACATGAACTGTGATAACGTGTTCACATCAGGATGGGGCACGGATGGGGGTGACAAGTGGCAAGAGTAAAGTCAATCAGAAGACTTTGTAGGTATCGAGGTAACAATGGTGTTAGCCTGAATAGGGTGGTGCCTTGGCCGACATGGCAAGGACAGGGACCTGTCCAAGGTCCCACAGTGATTGGAAGTGAAACCAGACCCAAATGCATCGACAGGGCCACCTCCTGAGTCAGGAGAGGCCTGAGGGGCACTGACACCATTCTGGAGGTAAAAGCTGCAAACTCTCTGGTGAAATAGCAAGGCAGGGGAGTGAGCCCAACAGCGAGAATAACAGCAGGGGGCTGGGGAGATAGCTCAGTTGGTAGAGTGCTTGCCTCGCATGCACAAGGCCCTGGGTTCAATGCCCAGCACTGCAAAAAGAGAGAGAGACAGAGAGAGAGAATAACAGCAGTGACTTGAAACAGTCCCCTGGAATTATAGGAGAGGTCAGGCTGGGTTCATCCAGGTACATTCAGAGAAAACAAAGCTCTCCTCTCACACCAGCCCCTGCCCAGTTCTATCAGTCCATCTCCCAGAGGACCAAGCCACCTAAGGGAAATTCCAGGGACTGGACAGCTCCAAACAAACATGTTGCCAGCCCCAGGCAGCTCCATCTCTCCTCCTCCACCAATTCCGAAAGCCCACTCGTTTTCCTTTTTCATGGGAAAAAAAAAAAAAGGCATTTCTTCCCAGCGGGCACCTCATGGAAGTCTGCCACCCTTCCTGGGATACTGACCACATTTGGACCGAATGTACTATTTTTTTCTGATCTGTCATTTGCCAACATTCATTCCATAAATATGTTCTCAAGTACCAACTGGGTGTCCAGTGGGGTTACCCCTGAATCACAGCATATAGAGGCTGTGCATACAATTGGAATTGAACTTGACCAACCAGTGCTCTTAAGATGAGGGAAAAATTGAAAATCCCAGAATCCTTGCCTTTCAGAGTTATAATTCCACCAAAGATGTGCTGCCCTATCTGACCAAGTGTCCCCATGTCTCCCTGGGCCTCAGTTTCCCTTCCTTAAAATGAGGGTATCAGACAACTTCTCGGTTCCCTGACAGCTCTCACTTTCTTTAAGTCTGTAAAGCTGAGCAGTAAAACTCAGCTAAGCAGTAAGTACCAAATGGACTGCCCAATGAAGCATCCCCAATGCCCACCACATCACAGATGCAGTCTCAATCAATACTCGCAGAAAGAATGAGATCAAGTGTACAAGAAAGAATGAGGCCCTCTTCTCAGAGAGAGTGAGTTGTAAACAACTGAAATATCATTTTTCACCTACCAGACTGGTGAAAATGAAAAAGGAAACTGCCTTGGGGGGGATCCAGCACTCTCAAATGTTGCTGATGGGAATGAATTTTGAAATAGTTTTCTTTCAAAAGAGGAAATTTGACAATATGTATCAAAAACCTTAAACATGTTCATATTTTTTGACACAGCAATTCACCCCTGAAGTAATTTGAGGAAATAACCGGGTAAGATTGCAGAGACAAGCACACAGATGTCTACTCAACCAACACTGTTGATAACAGTGGGAAAGGGTTGGTGGGACATGAGTGTTTATTATGTACATCAAGCTAAAAGCCATCTAGAAGGTAAAAACAACAGGATGAATCTGTGCTGACATAGGAAAGTATCTGTGTGTCTGTCAGTGAGGTTGTGAGGAGGAGAAAAAGCAGAGAGAAGCTATAGAACAGGATATGTAGAAGACGCTGTTTTGATAAATGCACACACACAGAAAGTGGTCTAAAAAGAATATTACAAGTCAATAGCAATTATCTCTAGATGGTAGGATACAGGTGATTTAAATGTCTATACTTATTGCATTTTCTGATGTTTCATGGTAATTTTGGGGTTATTTTCACAAGCATTAAGAGGATCTCTTTCCCAAAGAGCCTCATCACCAACCGTCCTGAGTATCTCCAGCCTCCACTTCCTGTTCTGCCCTACTTGTGGGAAGTGCTGTTCCCTGGATGCTGGAGAAGTGGTAATGAGGGGCATCCCCTAAGCGTTCCTCAAAGTTCTCAGGCTGCTCAGTCTCGAGTGTTTACCAACAGAGATTTTGATCATCAGGGTGGGTACCAGTCAGCAGGCAGGGACTGCTGACGGAGAGGGACCCCAGGATTCTAGAACATCAGGACCTCAAGGCACGCAGACACACATCTGGGTTCATTTCACAGCCGTGGTATGCTGATTGAGCCTCCACTGACTGAACTGCCTTAAATACGGCACAAACCGAAACACCCAGTCCTTAGTGGTCCCTTCCACACCCCAGCCCATCCCATCTGCCTCCTTTCCACATGGCCCTTTTCTTTCCCCAGGTTCGGCTCCAAAGACACTCCTGTGAATTCCATTTCCAAGCCTAGTTCAACTGGTTCCCCCTACTGGATGTGTCCCTTCTTGTCCCCCTTACTAACAAATGTCACACACTGTCCACTTTACAGCTAGAGAAACCAAGGCTCACAGTTTGCTTAAGATTGCCTAATTGGTATCAGACCAGTCTCTGACTCCCTCCTAGCCTGTTGCCCTTCTCTTGAGCACTGTGTTTTCTAGAACTGTGGGTCAAGGAGCTACAAAGTAGATATTCCTTTTTCTCCCTTCAAATGGTTGATTCCTAACCCTACCTCTCCTGAGGACTTTCTTGAAGGAGGACTCCTTCTGCCTTTAAGTACTCCTTGAAGTCCAAGGATGGCAGAGGAGGATTCAGTGAGTTGGCTCCTGCAGGCTCACCTGAGATAAATACTAGCTTCTAGACTCAAGGTCGTATGGGGGACTACCGGGGGCCTGGATTTCAATCTTGGTGATGTCACATATGTTAAACAGTGCTACCTTGAGTGACAGCACCAGCCTCACTGCGTCTCAGTTAGCTCCACAAAGAATGGGGATCATATTCACCTTTATGTTTATCTATAAAGCACCGATTTAAAAATAAATAAATAAATAAACAAACAGAAGATCAGTAGAAGCAGGGGACAGGGAAAGGGAGTAGAGGAGGGAAAGAGGAAGTACTAGAGACTAAAATGGAACAGATTATATTCCACATATGTATGATTGTCAAAATGAAACCCACTATTATATATAACTCTAATGTACTCTTTAAAAAGTGACAAAGTCCCACCAGTTTGAAGAGGAGGAGAAATAGGCCCCAGCTCTTGTGGGGAGTAGGGAGATGCCAGAGGCATATGAGTCCAAAAGTATAATTGAGCCATTTTTGGAAAATATACAATCATACCATGTCACTGAGTTGTTCAAGATGATTCAGTTAAAGAAGAGCTGAAGCATGTATGAATATGTAGCAATGAATCCCACAGCGATGTGTAATTATAATGCACCAATAAAATATGGGAAAAAACAAAGAAGGAAATGTTGGTGTATGAAAACAAAATTTAAAGCAAAGAAGAGCTAAAATGGTGGTGGTACCTGGTGGATCCTCTAAATAGAGCTATTATGTAGTAGGATGCCCGGGAGTCTGGGGGCCACAGCTTAGGAACCAATGGCCAGGACCAGCAGATCAAACTTGAGTTTGTCCTCCAAACTCCAAGCAAAAATGCCCCAGAGCCACTTCGGCTACCCTGATTTTAGTGAACAGGGGCCTGTGACTACAGTACTTTAAAACCACATTAGTGAGTTTCTCCCTATAACCCCCATCCATACACCCGTCATACCCAAAGAGCATAACTCAGTGTCCCACAATAGGAGCAAGGGCTCTGGTCCTAAAGAAACCCACACAATCCTAAGAAAATGGCTTAGAAATGAGAACAGAAACCTCTGCATGCTACAAGTCCATTGTGTGGACTTCCAGAAAGAGAGTTGGATGTCTTCTAGGCCAGCAGTGTGTGGTGCTTCTGATCTTCCCCAACAACCTGAGCTGCTCAGCCTTGGGCCAGACTGTGACTGTGAGTCTGCTATCCCTAAAAGAACTAGATGAGTTTCTTCTACCCATTTCTCAGTGAAGATCTTGCCACTAAAATTTCAGTGGAAAATAGCTACAAATATCATTTCTCCCAAATATATTGATTTTTTGACCAGGGACTTGGTGGTATATTTCTCTCTTAGAGTGGAAAATCAGGCACTATAGTGAAGCAGATAAGCAAGGGCCCTCCGAGGCCTGCAACCCCACATCCCAGCAGTACTAAGTGCAGACATAGCATGAGAGGCCATAGAGAACTGGAACAAAGACAGCAAGGGAATCATAAAGATGCTACATGTTGGGGCCAGAAAGGAGTCCAGAAATCATATATTACAATCCCTTTGTTTCTCAGAGAATAAAAGTAAAGCCCAGAAAAAGATTAGAATTGGCCCTGGTTTTCCTTGGTTCTTTGCAGGGCATGGCTTCTATGGCTGGAGTTCAGGCCTATTCACAGCTTGATGACTCTGGGCAACAAGCCCTCTGATTTCTGGGCCTGGGCCATCTCCTCCAGGGGAGCTAGTTGAGAGACAGCCTGGGATTAGGAAGGGGTTGAGGTCCCTGATTCCATCCCCATTGCAGGGCTGTCTATATAATTTGTAGAATCCAGTGCAAAATGAAAATACAGAGCCCTTTATTCAAACTTTGTAATAGTCCACTTCCTATTACTATTATAAAATAAACAAGAAAATTCACTTAAAAAGAGAAAAGGTTTACTTTGGCTCAGTTTGGAATTTCCAGTCCAATACCAGTTAACCCATTGCTTTGGAAGCAAACTGCTCACCTCATGAGCCAGAAAGCAAAAAAGATAAAGAGACCAGAGTCCCACAATTCTCTTCAAGGTCATGCTTGACCTTGAAATTATGGACTTCTCATAATTTCCACCTCCCAAAGGTTCACAACACTTCCAACACCAGAGACAAAGCCTTTAATACATGGGCCTTGGAGACATGTTTATTTGAACTTCATTAAGAATTTCAAGGCAGTAACAGAAATCAGGGCAGAATAGGAGACCCCTGCTCATACCCATCACCACGATCCTGGGCCCTAGCAACAATACTTTAGCAGTCATATGGACAGAAGTGACTTTGTGGGAACATTGGGTTCCAGCTAGGAGGCTGGTGAAACCCAAGGGGAGCCCAAGACTGAGGAAGGCTATTTTGAGAAGGCAGACCCACACCCAGATAGCCAACTTATTGATCCCAATCCTAGCTACAGACCTGGAAAGAGCCCCACACCTCTTTGGGATTCAGATAAATTCTTTTTTATTTTATTTTATTTTATTTTTTTAGTTGTAGATCCAATACCTTTATTTTATTTATTTTTATGTGGTGCTAAGGATCAAACCCAGTGCCTCATGGTCTACCACTGAGCCACAACCCCAACCCTCTCAAATAAATTCTGTTTTTACTCTTGATCCTGTCACTAGCACCATCAGCCAGAGCCTGCTGAGACTAGTCCCAGCAATAGACCTGAAAGTGGTCTGAAGCCCAGCTTCAGGCCCACTCACCAAAAGTCCAAGAAAAGTTCTGCCTGCCAAATACCCAAGAGGAGACATGCTTGTCCATTTCCAGGGAGACAGGAAGACCTCAATTCCAGCTGTGGATCCTGAAGCAGCCCTGTGACTCACTTTTAGCCCCTCTCAATTGCAGTCCATGGCCTCTCCTATCTGCCCACAGACCCATTCAGTGACCGGACAGAAGTCACACCTATCCGGGCATTTGTAAAAGGTCCACCATCAAATGGGATGGATTCAAAGTAAAAAACTTCTTCTCAGCAAAAGAAACAATCAATAATGTTAAGAGAGAGAGCCTACAGATTGGAAGAAAGTCTTTATCAAAGGCACCTCAGATAAGCATTAATCTCTAGGAGATATAAAGAACTCAAAAAACTTAACACCAAAAAAAAAACAAATAGCCCAATCAATAAATGGGCTAAGGAACTGAACAGACACTTCCCAGAAGAAATATACAATCGATCAACTAATATATGAAAAAATGTTCAACATCTCTAGCAATTAGAGAAATGCAAATCAAAACTACTCTAAGATTTCATGTCACTCCAATCAGAATGGTAATTATCAAGAATACAAGCAACAATAAATGCTGGTAAGGATTTGGGGGAAAAGGTATACTCGTACCACTCATACATTGCTGGTGGGAATGCAAATTGGTGCAACCATTATGGAAAGTAGTATGGAGATTCCTCAGAAAACTTGGAATGGAACCACCACTTGACCCGCTATCCCACTCCTGGGTTTATACCCAAAGGACTTAAAATCAGCATAGTGACACACCCACATCAATGTTTATAGCAGCTCAACTCACAATCGCTAAACTATGGAACCATCCTAGATGTGCTTCAACAGATGAATGGATAAAGAAAAAAGAAAATGTGACATATATATGTATATATATATGAATATATATATGATGGAATACTACCCAGCTTTAAAGAAGAATGAAATTATGGCATTGGCTGGTAAATGGATGGAGTTGGAGATATCATGCTAAGTGAAATAAGCCAATCCCAAAAAACCAAAGGCCAAATGTTTTCTCTGATATGCAGATGCTAATTCACAATAGGGATGGGGGCACTAGGGAAGAATAGAATTACTTTAGGTAGAGGGGAGTGAAGGGAGGGGAAGGGGTTTGGGGGTGGGAAGGATAATAGAGTGAAATAGACATTATCACCTCATGTACATATGTGACTGCGTGACTGATGTGATCCTACAATATGTTTAATCATAAAAGTGAGAAATTATTCTCCATTTATGTATTATTTATCAAAATGCATAAATGCATTCTATTGTCATGTATAACTTATTCAAACAAATAAAAAAAATTAAATAAAAATTATTTTTAAAAAGGCCCACCATCTCTGAACTCAGCTGTGGACACTGAAGCAGACCTTTGTACCAGTGCCAGTTCTCCTGACCAAGATTCTAGAAGTAGTTCCATCCACTCAGGGACCAGAAAGGATCCATACCCACACAAGACCTGGTAACAGGCCCATCGATTGCAGGTCTCACTGTAGACCCAGAAGTAGTCACATATCCCAGCTCCAAACTCACTCAACTGCAATCACAGAGACCATATCATTAGCCCAAGGACCTGACAAGAAAAGATCTTCACCTGCTGAAATACGACTAAAAGACTACAAGGAGGGGCTGGGGTTGTAGCTCAGTCGGTAGAGCGCTTGCCTAGCATGTGTGAGGCACCACATATAAATAAATAAAATAAAGGTCCATTGATAACTAAAAAAAGAAACCATTAAAAAAAAAAAGACTACAAGAGGTGTTTTTTTCCTCAAAACCCAAGCACCAACCAACACATGGATCATATAGAATAAGGAAAACATGATACCACTAAAATAAACTAATAAAGCTGCAATAACCAACTCCAAAAAAATAGAAATCTATGAATTAAAAGAATTCAGAATAATCATCTCAAAGAAGCTTACTGAAATGCAAGAAACAGATAGACCACTGAACAAAATCAGAAAAGCAATGCATGAACAAAATAAGAGGTCTAATAGAGAAATGGAAAACAAAAAAAGAATCAAACCAAAATCCTCAGCTGAAGGATAAAAGGGTAAAAGTAAAGATTTCAATAGAGAGTTTGAATGGTAGACTTCATCACACAGAAAAAAAGAATCTGCAAACTTGAATAGACCATTTGAAAATAGGTCATTCAGAGAATAAAAAGGATTGAAGGTGTAGCTTGATGATAGAGTGCTTGCCTGGCATGCATGAGGTCCAAGTTTCAATTCCCAGCACCAGAAAAACAAAAAAATGAAAAAGAGTAAAGAAGAAAGGCTACAGAACTATGTGGCTTCACCACATGAATGAGCTTATATATTACAGGATTCTCAAAAGGAAAAAATAAAGAGAAAGGAATAGAAAGTTTAATTAAAGAAATGATGACTGAAATATTTCCAAATTTTACGATGGATAAGGACATCCAAAATCATGAAGCTCAAAAAATTTCTTAAGCAAGATCAATCCAAAAATTACCCTGAGATACATCATAATGAAATTGTCAAATGTCAAAGACAAAAAGAGAATTTTGAAAGTAGTGAGAGAAAAGCAACTTGTCACTGACAAAGGAAGCTCTCTAAAGCTCTCAATGGATTTCTTTACAGAAACCTTGCAGGTTAGGAGGGTATGAAATGATATATTCAAAATGTTGAAAGAAAGAAAAAAATCTATCCAAGAATATTAACTCAGTCAAAGCTATCCTTCAGAAATGAAGGACAGATAAAGACGTCCCCAGACAAACAAAAGCTGAGAGAACTCAACACTACTAGACCTGCTTTGGAAGAAATGCTAAAGGGAGTTCTTCACATTGAAATGAGAGGATGCCAAAGAACAACATGATTACATAAGGCAGTGTAAAACTCACTGGTTAAGGTGAATAGTCAGATTTAATACTCTCTATACTCTAATACTGTTGGCATGCAAATCACTTTTAACTTTAGCATAAAAGTATTGAAAATAACAGTAACTATGATAACCTGTTAATGGATAAATAATATAAAAAAAAAAAATCTAAACTACGCCATCAACAGTATGGTATATGGAGGGGAAGTTGTAAATGTGTAGAGTTTTATATTTAATTAAGATTAATGTTACTAGCTTAAAATAGACTGTTAATGTTATAAGATAGTTTATGCACTCTTCATGGTAACCACAAATTTTAAAAATCTCTAGGAGATACAAAAAAGATGAATAACAAGAGTCAAAGCATACTGCTATAAAAAAATCAATAAATTACAAAAGAAGACAGCAAGGAAAAAAAAGACTAAAATTCTACAATACAGACAGAAAACAAGAAAAAATGGCAACAATAAGTCCCTACATGTCAATAATTACTCTGAATCAAATTGATTAAATTCTCCAATCAAAAAGCATGGAGAGCTGAATGGAAAAACAAACCTAAATCCAACAACATTCTGCCTAAAAGAGACTCACTTTATACTTAAAGATACACACAGGCTGAAAGTGAAGGAATTGAAAAAAGTAGAGGTGCAAATGATAGCCAAAGGAGAGCAGGGTTGGCTATACTTCTCAGAAAAAATAAGGCAAAAGTCATCACAAGGGACAAATTATATAATGAGAAAATTGTCAGTTCACTGTGAAGATATATCAATTTTAAATATATTTGCACCCAGTACTGGAGCATATAAATTTACAAAGCAAATATTAATAGAAATGAAGGGAGAAATATCAATGTGATAGGAGGGGACTTCAATATCCCACTTCATCAATGGATATAATATTATAATGTAATATTTGAATCAGTCTATAGACCAAATGAACCCCATAGATACACACAGAACATCCCACCCAACGACAGCAGAACACACATTCCTCCCAAGCACACATGGAACATTCTCCAGGTTAGATCATATTGGGCCACAAAACAAGTCTTAACAAACTTAAAAAGGCTGGAATCCTATCAAATAACTTTTCCAACCACAATGGCATGAAGCTAGAAATTAATCACAGGAGGAAAATAGAACAATTCACAACCACATGGAAATTTAGCACTCTACTGAACAACCAATTAATCAGAGAAGAAATCAAATGGGAAATTTTAAAGTATCTCAAGAGAAAATGCCAACACTTACATACCAAATCTTACATCATGCATCAAAATAAGTTCTAAGAAGGAAGTCTGTAGTGAAAAAATGCCTATGTAACAAAAAATAAAATTCTCACAAAACAACCTAATATTACTCCTTAAGGAAGAAGAATAAACTAAGCCCCAAGTTAGCAGAAGGAAGGAAATAATAAAGATTAGGGACTAGAATAGGAAAGAAACAAGTAAGATTTTGGTTTTTTAAAGATACACATAATTGATAAACATTTAATTAGCTTAACCAAAAAAAAATGAGAAAGAACTCAAATTTTAAAATAAAAAAGAGGAGATATTACAATGGATATCCCCAAAACCCAGGGTCACAAGATTACCCTGGACAATTGTATGCAAATTGGATAACCAAGAAGAAATGGATCAATTCCTAGAAGCACATAACCTACCATGACTGAGACATAAACAGAAAAAATTTGAACAGATCAATAATAAGTGTAGACATTGATGCGATAATCAAAAACCAACAAAGAAAAGACCAGTATCAGATGATTCAACAAGTGAATTCTACAAACATTTAAAGAAGAGTTGATATCAATCCTTCTCAAACTCTTCCAAAAAATGGAGAAGAGGGGAAACTTTTAAATCCACTTTACATAGCCAGCTTAACCTTCATGCCACAACTAGGTAAATATGAGAGGGAGGGAGGGAGGGACGAAAGGAGAGAGAGAAAGAGAAAGGAGGGAGGAAGGAGCAATCTTGAATAAAAACAAAGCCTAGAGTCTCACACTTTCTATATCACAAAGCGATAGCAATCAAAACAGGCATGAAAACTTGGTACTAGCATAAAAAAAGAGACACATCACAGTGGTAGAGAAGAGAGGGCCCAGGAACTAACTCACACAGGCTTTATAAAGGTGCGAAGAACACACAATGGGGAAATTCTTCCCAATAAATGGTGCTGGATAAAGTATGAAGTTGTACCCTTATCTTATACCATGAGCAAAAATTAACCTGAAATTGATTAAAGATTTAAATGCAAGACTCGAAACTATAAAACTCCTAGAAGAAAGCGCTGTGAGAAAAGCTCCTTGACTTTAATCTTGATGATGACTTCTTGGATATGATACAAAAGCACAGGCAATAAAAGTAAAGTAGATCAGGGCTGGGGTTGTGGCTCAGTGGTAGAGAACTTGCCTGACATGTGTGAGGGCAATGGTTCAATTCTCAGCACTACATATAAATAAATATATATAT
>JAJEJO010003115.1:160079-175679 GCA_020662805.1 Glaucomys volans
TTTTTCCTCTATGTAATCCATCCTTCCTCCATTCTTGCCTCCCTCCTACCCCACATTATGTATCATCATCCACTTATCAGAGAGATCACTTGGTCTTTGGTTTTCTGGAATTGGCTTATCTCACTTAGCATGATATTCTCCAACTGCATCCATTTACCTGCAAATGCCATAATTTTATTCTTCTTTATGGCTGAGTAATATTCCATTGTGTATGTATACCACAATTTCTTTATCCATTCATCTATTGAAGGGCATCTAGTTTGGTTCCACAATCTGGCTATTGTGAATTGAGCAGCTATGAATATGGATGTGGCTGCATCACTGTAGTATGTTGATTTTAAGTCCTTTGGGTATCGGCCAAGGAGTGGGATAGCTGGGTCAAATGGTGAAACCATTCCAAGTTTTCTAAGGAATCTCCACACTGCTTTCCAGAGTGGCTGCACTAATTTGCATTCCCACCAGCAATGTATGAGTGTACCCTTTTCCCCACATCCTTGCCAACACCTGTTCTTGCTTGTATTCTTAATAATAAACATTTTAATTGGGGTGAGATGAAATCTTAGGGTAGTTTTGATTTGCGTATCTCTTATTACTAGGGATGTTGAACATTTTTTCATGTATCTGTTGATTGCTTGTAGATCTTCTGTGAAGTGTCTGCTCATTTCCTTAGCCCATTTATTGATTGGGTTATTTATATTCTTGGGGTAAAATTTTTTGAGTTCTTTATAGATTCTAGAGATTAGTGCTCTATCAGAAGTGTGTGTGGCAAAGATTTTCTCCCACTCTGTAGGCTCTCTCTTCACATTGCTGATTGTTTCCTTTGCTAAGAAAAAGCTTTTTAGTTTGAATCTATCCCAATTATTGATTCCTGCTTTTATTTCTTCTGCTTTGGGAGTCATATTAAGGAAATCTGGTCCTAAGCCAACATGATGCAGATTTGGACCTACTTTTTCTTCTATTAGGTGCACAGTCTCTAGTCTAATTCCTAGGTCCTTGATCCATTTTGAGTTGAGCTTTGTGCAGGGTGAGAGATAGGGATTTAGTTTCAATTTGCTGCATGTGGATTTCCAGTTTTCCCAGCACCATTTGTTGAAGAGGCTGTCTTTTTTCCATTATATGTTTTTGGCACCTTTGTCTAGTATGAGATAACTGTATTTATTGGATTTGTCTCTGTGTCCTCTATTCTGTACCATTGATTAACCTATTTTGGTGCCAATACCATGCTGTTTTTGTTACTATTGCTCTGAAGTATAGTTGAAGGTCTGGTATTGTGATACCACCTGCTTTGTTCTTCCTGCTAAGGATTGCCTTAGTTTTTCATATATTTTTAAAATTTTTTAAGTTAAAGTTGGACACAATACCTTTATTTTATTTATTTATTTTCATGTAGTGCTGAGGATCAAACCCAGTGCCTCACACATGCTAAGCAAGCATTCTACCACTGAGCCACAACCCCAGCCCAATATAAATATTTTTTTAAAAAGCAAGGTGAAACAGATGGGACTATCACAAAGTAAAATCTTCTTCACAGCAATGGAAACAATCAATGAAATGAAAAGACTACCATAGAATGGGACAAAATATCTGCATATATCTGCATATATCTGATAAAGAATTCATATCAGAATAAGGAAATCATACAGCTCTATAGCAAAACAAAACAAAAAAATTACCAAATTACTCAATAAAAGAAGGGTAAAGGAACTAAATTGCCATTTAAAATAAACAAACAATACGAACAACCAACAGGCATATGAAAAGGTGTTCAACACCACCAATCATTAGGGAAATGCCAATCAAAAGCACAAGGAGATCTTACCTCACCTGTTAGGGTGGCTATTATCAAAAAGACAAGAGATAATAAGGGTTGGCATGGGCACAGAGAGAAGGGAACCCTTGGATAGTGTTGATGGGAGTGTAAATTAGCAGAACCATATGGAAAGAAGCATGGAGGGTCCTCAAAAAATTAAAAATAATAAAACCACCCTATAAGCCTACACTCCCACTGCTGGGTATATACCCAAAGGAAATGAAATCAGCATTTCGAAGGCGATATCTGTATACCCATGTTCATTACAGCCTTATTCACAATAGCCAAGCACTGGAACAACCAAAATGTCCAGTAGTGGACCAACTGAATAAAGAAAACATGGTATGGTACATGTGCACAATGGAATTCTACCAGAGTTTATAAAATGAAATCCTGCTGCCTGCAAGGTGAATGAACCTGGGAGGCATTATGCAGGGTGAAATAATCCAGACAGAGAAAGAAAAATGCTGTGTGATTTCATTTGTATGTGAAACCTAAAAAAAAAGTCCAACTCATAGGATCAGAGAGTAGATGGTGGTTGCCAGTGTTCAGGGGCAGGAGAGGGTGATAAAGAGAGGTTGGTCCAAGTGTGATGAGAAGAAAAAGTTCTGGGGATCCAATGTACAACACGGCAACTACAGTTAATACTGTACCTTATATTTGAAATTTGCTAAGACTGTCGATCTTTCATAAATATATATATATATATGCCAAGAACACACAATGGGGAAATTCTCCCCAATAAATGGTGCTGGACAAATATATATGTATAAATATATATATACATATATATATATATATACACACATACATACACACACACACACATATATACATATATATTAGTTGTAGGTGACACAATACCTTTATTTTTATTTTTATGTGGTGCTGAGAATTGAACCCAGCGCCTCACGCATGCTAGGTGAGTGCTCTAACCCTGAGTCACAACCCCAGGACCAGTAGATAAGTGTTCTCACCAGACACACATCAAATTATAACTATGTAAGGTGATAGATTTGTTAATTAGTTGATTGTGGTAATCCTTTCACAAGGTACATGAATATGAAATCATCACATTTTGCATCTTAAATACATGCAATGTTTATTTGTCAGTTATATCTCAGTAAAGCTGGGGAGGAGGGGTTAGAGCATTAAATCAAGTAGGAGCCCTTTGAGTGGCGTTGCATGCTGATGCACAGGTCACCGGCCTGAGAAGCCAGCCTGCCCATCCACTGCACCCTAAGAGCTCTCTACTCTACTTCCTCAATGTCTCTGGAAGCCATTGGCTCCCTCCATCTCCATGCCACTCTGCAGTCCCAACTGCCAGCCTCACCACTCCTTGGATGGCTGCAAGCCTTTCAGACCCCTCCCACCTGACTCCACACAGCAGCCAGAGTTACCTTTCAAAATGGCACATGCAATGACATCAGCCTTTGGTGGAAACAGTTTAATGTCCTTCCTTTATCTAAGGGTGGAGGCCAAATGCTTTAGCATGGCCCAAAGTACCCACATGGTCCCACTCGGCTGACCAGGCCAGAAGTTTTTCTTTTTTTTAAACACTATAAGTTCTCAGAGCTTCATCCACTGTCCCCCCAAATCCTGACCAAGTTACCTCCTGCTTGTGTCTCACATCTCAGCAGATTTACCATCAGATCATCTTATACTCCTACTGACTTCTCAGAATTTTTCCAAAGATATGATTTCACAGCTGTTTGTGTGGGGTTTGGATTAATAATGGCTTCCAACAAAGGAAATTCTGCCAGTTCACAATAGCATCCCTGTGCCTTATATGTTGTATGTGTGCAGTATTCGTATGTTGAATGAGTTAGCTAATAAGCCAATACCTTCCACATACACGAAAATCCCAAGACTGACAACATACCCAGATGGTCATAAGGGAAAACAGAAATGCAGCCTCAGCTATAACATGATGATGGAAATGCCTTCTTTGAACAAATACTATGAGGATTTCATGAGATCGTGTATTTAAAGGACCTGATATGCCGGGCGCGGTGGCACATGCCTGTATTCCCAGCACTTGGGAGGCTGAGGCAGGAGGATCGCGAGTTCAAAGTCAGCCTCAGCAACTTAGCGAGGCCCTAAGCAACTCAGTGAGACCCTGTCTCTAAATAAAATACAAAAAAGGGCTGGGGATGCGGCTCAGTGGTGGAGTGCCCCTGGGTTCAATCTCTGGTACCAAAAAAATAAAATAAAATAAAATAAAGGACCAGATATAAGAGACATGGCCCATAACTATCTATTAAAGTTTGTGGGGGGTCTCCGTTAAGCCTGCAGCAGGGGAACATCAAGGGAGCCCTTCTTTCTTTCCCATCCCTGCCCCCAGGTATCTGGAATTCTTAGAAGAAAGTTTTAGATTAACTTATGTCTATAGTCGTATTGGAAATCGAATGTGTTCCCCTTTCCTGGGGATATACATAGATAATCTTCTGGGATTCATTTGAATTGCAAAAAGTGCCCCTCAATCAGGAATAATGATACGTGGGTGGGGAGGAGGTGGTTCAAATCCAGTTGTAGCTTGTTCCAAACCCTGGTCACATTCTTTCACACTAGAACTCCTTTGGGGGAGAATGCTTAGCTTAAATCTACTAACTTTAGACCAGGTTAGATTTACCCTGAATCCTAACTTTAACCTGCCTTATCTCTTAACTAACTTTCAGCATCAGGGAGGTAAGGTGGGCACCCCCTCCACCCATATACTCAGAGCTGCCCCAGGCTTCACTGTTTTCTTGCTCCTGAAAAACTTCTTGAAGTTCAGAATTAACAAAAAAGATGAAGTGGCCTGCCTGGTCAACTCAAGCAGGAGAGTTGCTACTCCCTGCCAGAACGTCCCCAAGGGTCAGAGATTAGTATGAAGACTGCTGCTCATTTTCCCATCCAGCCTTACCCTTGGCTTGACCTCCCAGACGGGGTTTGCAGTGCCAGGGTCCTGTCTGGCCTGGAGGTAGCTGGGCATTGTATAGTCCCTATCAACAGCTGCCCAGTGTGTCCAAAGAGGAGATGGCCATCCCTCGCATCCCTCCAAGCAGGGGAGAACTGATCCTCCGTTGCAAAGCCAGTTTCCTTTGAGCCTGCATAATTCAATCTGCAGGGAGCCAAATATTCTATAAAAAAAGTCCAAATCATAACAACCTCCTGTACTTGTCCTGCTTTTGTTCCTCCTCAGAGCACATTCTGGTCTTTTTGCTTGTTAGAGCTTCAAAAACAACCCCATGAGGTCTATAGGCAAGAATCATCATCCCCATTCACAAGAAAAAGAAACTGAGATTCTGGAAATAATTATCATCCATGGCAGCATGACAACCATTGTTGAGTGTTTACTGTGTGCTGAGAGCTTTGTGTGAACTATCTCAATTAAGTTCTGGAAAGCAAATTCTCTTATTCTCCTTATTCTGTAGGTCAGAAGTCAGAGGCTAGGGAAAGCTAAATTCTGTGTTCCAGATTATAGAAAATGCCAGAGCCTGGATTTTCAAAGATTGCAAAAGGCTATGTAATGGACTAGTATGCTAGAGATCTCCCAGACACAGCCCATCTTGGAGGTTCCCACTCCAAGGCCACAATAGCATGTATTCTTTGATTTCTAGGACCCGTCCTTTGACTAGATCGAACCTACTACACAGCCTTGTTATAGCTCCTTCCTCAGACCTACTACCACACCACTGACCCTAAGTCTATGAACTCATAGTTCAGAGGGAAGTAGGGTCCAAAGCGTGATCCCCATATCCACCTTCCCTGGAAAATTAGCTCACATTACCATCACATAAAATTCTAAGTACATGGAGCTGTTCAGTGTAACACAACCCTAGCTTTGGGAAATGTATACCCTAAGGAGGGATTGGATCCCCCTCCCCCAGATATGCTGACTCCCAGAACACATTGGTGTTGACACAAGGTGTCAACAGCATAACACAGCTCTGATCATGGGCCAGGCACCATTTTAGGGCCCTGGAATTCAGTCAGGAATAAGGCAGACAAAGTCCCTACCCTCATGAGCTTACATTTTTAGCAGAAGAGAGAGATATAAACAAATAGGCACATAGACTATTAACATAACAGTGGGAGATGGTAAGCACTCTAAAGAGAAAAAAAATCCAGGAAGGAGATGGAGGGAGACTCAGGGTGCTCTTTTAGATGGTCAGGGGAGGTTTTGAATCAGCTGATATGGAGATTTCCCTAGATTATCTGGGTGGGAAGCCTCTATGCCCACACAGCATTCCTCATAATTGAAAGACGGATGTGAAGAGAGTCGGTGACAGAGAGAGGAGAGAGAGGTGAAGATGCTACACTATGGCTTCAAAGACTGAGGAAGGGGCCACAAGCCAAGAAATGCAGGGGACCCTGAAGATAAGAGCAAACAGATTCTGTTAAAGTCGCAGGAGGAAGCAGCCCTGCAGAAGCCTTGAATTTAGCTTGGTGAGACCCGGTGCCAAATTCTAACCTCTGAATCTCCACTTCCTCACCTGCAAAATGAAGTTGTTATAATTAAATGAGATGATATACAGAAAACTTAGCTCCTCATAGACATTCATCTATGGAAGCTATTACTATTACCTCTAACGTAGAGAAAACTAAGGACCTTCATAGACCTCTAAATAAGAATCAAACCAACAAGAGCAGAGGCTAGCACATAAAATACATTCCAATTGTTATTACTTACATACTGTCAACTTTTTAAAAGGATTTGAGACAATTTATAGTTTAAAAAAACATTATATTAACACTATTTTTAAAAAGGGTGAAAGAACAAGAGGAAGGACTCATCTCTTTGACTTAGTCCTTGAACTGAAGAAGCCACTTAAAGGTTTTTAATCATTTTGCTCAATAAACTATGTGCTTTAATATTTCTGATGATGCTGACCACATTTCCCAGAGGCCATTCTTATCCTGCTGCTGTTTGGTGGTATTTGAAGAGACAAGGTTGAATAGCAATAAGAAAGCGGCTTCTAAAATAATTCATTTTAGATACTGTTTCATGAGGATTGCATGTGTTTAATTTTCCCATCAGCATTAAATCTGCAAGAATCAATGTGGGGCTCTCCTGTAATACCTGCAGCTCAGGAGGCTGAGGCAGGAGGGTTATGAGTTCAAAGCCAGCCTCAGCAACTTAGCGAGGCCCTAAGCAACTCAGTGAGATCCCTGTCTCTAAATAAAATATAGAACAGGACTAGGGATGTAGCTCAGTGGTTATGTGCCCCTGGGTTCAATCACTGGTACCAAAAAGACAAAACAAAACAACAAAACAGTCTCAAGTAAGTTCTTAACCTCTATTTCAATTTTTTCATCTATAAGATGGAAATCATAGTAACTCTTTTGAAGACTGAGTTGATATACACGCACTGCACATTTAGATCAGGGATTGGCACAGTTAGAGCTACAAAAGTCTTAGATATCATCGTTATTATTATTTAATAAAAAACTCACTTGTCATTGCCCAGAAGAGTTAATCTCACAAAGTCATTTTGAGACTTAATCTTATTGTTCAGAAATATCAAGGTCTCAATGTCCACAGGAAATCAATGCTGTGCTTCCACCTCCAGACACAGAGTCCGTAGTTCCTCTGTGATTGCTCCTCCCTGATTTGAAGATCACAGGTAACCAAGGAGAAAGCCAAGTTCTGCAACTTGCTAAGACCCAGGATGGGCATTTTTTTGCCCACCCCCTGGAACATTCAGCTTGGCCATGTTCATGGTGCTTCTATAGCTGTTGCTATTAGATTAATAAAGGGCAAAGTTATATTGGTAATGCTCAAACAAGGGGAGACCTTATCAATCACATTGTGACATGCCTTCTTTTAAAGCTGAGGAAATTGTGGCTTAAAGAAGATGAGCAACTTGTCACGTTGTTAGTGGCAGTAACTCCTCTTGACCCCAGTGCCAGTGGACCTAACTATAGTGCCTTTACGGACTCTGCAAAAGGATCCATCCTCATTTTCCTCTATACTCTCTTTTCCTGTAAACTCTTCTTTACAAACCCGGTCATTTTGCTCTGCCCACACTCCAGAGTGTCAGGGACCCTCAGAAATCAGTGTCCAGATGAGTCCATTACTCTTGATAATGTCTGACCAGTGCAGAGACTGGTAAGACAGAGCTCTCCTTCACCCTAAATGCCATGCTTCCATTAATCGTGGCCGTGGAACACACTGGCTTCCTTGGAAGTTCCCACTGTTGTGACTCATTTCTCGCTAAACATTGACTAAAACCCTCAGACCCTCTGCAGATGCTGTTGCTAAGCAACGCCTCCCTCAACCCCACCCTTTAACATTCCCAGCGCCTGGCATCCAGCTCAGTGGCTCACCCTGAGAGGCTCAGATCTCTCTCCAGGGGGTGTCTGGCTGCCATGACTTCTGACAGGAAGGGCATGTTAACCTTAGAAGAGGAACTCATAGGGCGACCATCTAAAGGCACTTACCAAGTAAGGGATGACCTGGCACTCTCCTGGGTGGATAGAAACTAGTCTTGGTGTCTACAAAATTGCTACCTTGATTCTTTTCCCACCAATTTTTCCAGAACCTTCCCAGTCTAGCTCTATTGCCCACTTAGGAATCTACATCTTAGAGATCCATATGGGGAAACCGCCCACACTCTGTAGCAAAAAAGAAAATGCAAGTTGAAGAATAACATGGAGAATAAGATGTGGCTTTTTATTTGTTTCGTAAAAGCAGAAAATATTTTTCAAATTCATATGATCACAAGAGATCAAATTGGTAATAGTGGTTGGTGTCCTCTAAGGGCTAGATGGGTAAGTGGTGTTTTAGTTTGCTTAGTCGAAACCATGACAAGAACATCATAGTGGAGGGAAGGTTTATTTGGGGCTCCTGGGTTCAGAGTTCTCAGTCCACAGATGGCTGACTTCATTGCTTTGGGCCTGAGTGAGGCAGAACATCATGGAGGAAGGGAAACAGTTCAGGCATGGTGACCAGGAAGCAGAGAGAGGGCTCTGCTCACCAGGGACAAACTATAAACCTCAAAGGCATATTCCCAGTGGCTTACTTCCTCCAATCACACCCTACCTGCCTACAGTTAACACCCAAATCAATCCACCAATTAGGTTCCATCCCTCAATCCAGTCATTTTGCCTCTGAAAATTCTTGCATTGCCTCAAGCATGAGTTTTGGGGGACACCTCATATCCAAACGATAACATGGGGACTACAATGTTTTGCCTTACACATTCCAGAACTTTGTGAAGTGCCAAACATGTAGGCAAATATGTTAGATGAATGAATGAATGAGTGAATGAATGGATGGATGAATAGATGAATGAATGATTGAATGGGGGAGGGGGGGAAGGAAACTTGGCCTTCTACTCAACAAAGCATGAAGTCTCGCTCTAACTTAAAGACTAGATCTACACCAAAGTTCTAGAATTGGCTCCTCTGGCCCTTCCTCACCATTGGACTTCCCTTGCTCTGCTCCTTGTCTTCATTCTCATGCAAGTAGCAGGGCTCTGAGCATATGGAACCCCAGCTCTTACACTTACAGCTGTGGCACCAAGCTTCCCTGGCCTTTCTGATCTTCTGTGTGCTGCCCATTGTGAGGGTTGGATGAGACAATGAATTCCAAGTGCTCAGCATGGTGCTGGGAATGTGGAAGGAACTCCATATGCCTGAGCTTCAATAGCTCCTCGTTCAGCTGCCGGATCCTGTGCCTGTCTCTGATATTGCCTCTTCTCTCCTCCCCCAGCCAAGCCTCCCCCTCAGAAAACTGATAACTCAGGAACAACATCCCTTCTTCTGTACCTTCCACCCTCAACAGTGACCAAGACCACCTGCCCCAGAACTGGTAAGATCCATTCATTCACAAGGAGATGCTACTGATTAAATGTCAGTGTATAAATTCAAGTGAGCCAGACCTCTAGGTGCAGAAACAGCTTTGGGATCAACATGGGGAAAGGGAGGAATTTCCTAATGTGGGTGTCCAAGCTTCTGTATAAGACTGCCCTGTTAGGGAATCCCCAGGGAGCCACAGAGCACTCCAGGAAAGCCATGCTGGCCTGGGGCAGAACAACTTCCAGAGAAGAGCAATCTGCATCCTGTGCCTCCCTCAAAGACAAGCCTCCTCTGTGACCCTGCTGGATTTTCTCTCTGCAGCTCCTCCAAGCCCTGCGTAGGCCCAGGCACACCAGAAGGGCCCCCTCGCCAGAGGCCCTGTGTGATCATACCTACACGGCAGCAGCAGAAGCAGCTTTGGACTGCAATGCAGGCTGGGACAACTGCCCTGCAGTCTCGGCTCTACCATTCATCAGCTCTAGGACCCCAGGGAGCCACCTGCCTCTCTTGGCAGCTTCTTCCTAGGTTATGAAAATTTAATTCTGAGGTCTATTGAGAGGGTGGGCAATTGGCCAAATCAGGGTCTAATGGACAGTGAGAGAGTGTTCAGAAATGCATGGAGGGATAACAAACCCTGAAACATGCCCCTAACAAAGACAGCCTCCTGGGTGCCTTCCTTCCCCTAAGCTACTATTTCTGAGGCTTCATTTTTAGGGCTAGCCAATCCCTCCAGTTCTAACATGCCTTCATGAATGCTAAGGCTAGAGGCATGGAGAGATGAGAGGGTGCCCTGACTTAGGAGGCAAAGGAAGACATTATACCCTGAATATACAGGGCACTGTTCCTTTCACCTAAATGAAAGAGACAGGCTAATGCTGGCAGAAGGGACAAAGCATTATCATTAGACAAAGGCCAGATGGCAAAGCTACTTGAGGAACCTGAATGGACAGCAGGAACTGTGAATCACCAAGAGCTGGTGACTCAAAATCTTAGAGACATTAGCTAATTGTGAAAGTGATTACAAGCAGTCAGTGACGGGGATCTCCCACGCCAGGCCAACATCAAACCTGGACATCAGTCAGATGCCCCAGCGGGCATGGTCCTTCCCCTGTATCACAGCAGCTTGAGACCACTCACTGGGCAGCCGCTGCAGTCCAGAAGGTGTGGAAAGCAGTTTATGATTGAATTCCAAGAAGCAGCCTTGGCTTTTAAAGACAGAGATGCAACACACTTGAAAAGACAAGAGACCCCAAAGACAGCACTGGACATGATAAAATTACCAGTTTCAAATACCTGGAAAAGCACTTGAGCAAAGCATAAGGATTCTAAGTGACCATTTTCCCTCCCTGCCAGAAAAAGTACATTTGTGTGATTGTTAAACAGTGAAGCAGGTAGACACATCTCATGCCTTGCTGCGTGAAGCGTGCCCCATGGACCAGTTGCATCCGCAACACCAGCTGCCCACTGGCAATGCTGAGTTCCAGGCCCCGGCCCAGAAGGCCCAGAAGTTCCAGACGTGTAGGGTTAGCATCTGTTTAACAAGATTCCGGGTGATCCACATACTCACTGAAGCTTAAGAAGCACTGCACTAATATGCATCATCATTTGCCTCTTGTTAAATATTAAAACCAAGAACGCTCATTTATCAGACTTAAAGGTCCATGATACATCAGCCTATTATGCTCCAGAATGCAGCTGTAAATGAGAGGCAAAATCTTGCCCCCATAGTACTTACATTGAAATAGGGAGAGCAGAGAATAAATACATTCCGTAAATAACATGACTCCAGATTGTGTTCAATGCTAGGATAAAAACAGAGTGATGTTTCAGAGTGATAAAAGTGATCAGAGAAAACTGCTTTGAAGAGTTGTCTTCTGAGTTGAGTTTTAAGGGAACAGAAAGAATCCAGTCGAACCAAGAACAACCAGAAAGGTCATAGGAACAGCAAGTGCAAAGGCCCTGAGGCAGGTGTGCATATGGCAGGCCTGAAGAATAGAAAAGAATCATCTGGACCCAGTGTGGTGTGCAAAAGGAAAGTGGAGGACAAAGAATGGATATTGAAGGTCTATAAGCCATGGCAAGGAATATGAATTTTATTCTAAAGTATAACAGGAAGTCACTTATAAGTGATACTTCAAGGATAGTTAAGATCTGTTTTATATCTTTCGGTAGTTTAAGACAGCAACCATTTGGTTGCTCGTGATTCTCTGGATCAGGAAACTCATCAGCTCCCACTGGGACAGCTAAGCTGTGCTCCACAGGGTCTCAATGACACCTCACTGCTGCCCTTGCACTGGTTTCTCATCATTCAGTACACTTGCCCACGCTGCTTTGCATGGTAGGCAGCTTCCAAGAGGCACTTACATTGAAACAGATGTCTCTGACTGCTAAGAGGGGGAAAGATGGTAAAGAGGACAAGGTGAGGAGCAGGGAGTCCAGAGAAGAGGCCGTGGTGTGGCAGTGTTGGGAAGATACAGTGGTGACTTGCGCAAGGAAGGGTGGAGGAGGTGGGGACTTGCAGCTGAACCAACAGGACTTGCTGTTGGATGGGAATGTGGTGAGGGACACAAGGGAAGATCAGAGATTATATCCAAGATCCTGGCTTGAGCCATTGTGTGGATGGGGATGCCTGATGTTGCACTCTGAGATGAAAGATAGGCTTACCTCAGGGCAGGGAGCAGAAAAGCAGAGGGTTCTGTTTTTGCCATGTGCACTTTAAGAAGGCTATTAAATATCTGAGGGGAGATGTCATGGAGCCAGTCAGGTGAGCAGTTCTGGAACTCAGACAGAAGGTGCAGAACCCAATTATTAGCAAAAAGAGGACATGTGAATCTTTGAAGAGAAGGTGGGCTGAGGGGAAGGTTCAGGCTGGAATCCTGGCACCCCATAATTTAGGGGTCAGTTAGTGAAGTGGGAACCCCAAACCAACCAACAAAAAGTGAAACAAAAGAATTAAAGACAGTGCACAGAAGACAGTGCACCCATGAGCTGGGAAGGAAATCAGTAGAAAGCAGCAGCAACAACCATGAGAGGGGTCCCACCCGGGATGAGGACAGAGGGAGCCTTCAGAGGGGGGTCCTGTTTGAAGCTCTTTCTCAAGACGAAGGCTCTATAGCATGTTTGAATGTGAGAAGCTCCATCAGAGAGAGGTGACTGAAGGAGTGAAGGCCTTGAGAAGGAAAGTGACAGGAGGCAGAACTCAGGCAAGGAGGGGACGGAGCAGGCACAGAACACAGGTGCACATGCAGGCACACATGCAGAAGGCAGTTCTAACTGGTTGTCTCCGTCTCCTCAGTGGAATGTAAGGTGAGATCAGCTGCTGGCCAATGGCCAGCCTAGGGGGTCAAGTCTTAGGGAGGTTTGAGGTGAGCATGACAAATAAAAAGGGATTTGCAAAAGTTCTTGAGTGGGCAGGAAATCAAACTGTCCAGTACATAGATTTCTTCCATTTCTCTTAAGTCTTGAATAATAAATTCCAACAGTTAGAATTATTGAGCTGAGTCCTGGTTGTATCAATCCTTCATTTATTCTTCTTAACAACTTCAGGGAAGGTAAACAGAGATGATGATAGAAGTCCAAAGAGGCAGGAGATTTGCCAGAGTCTGCACAGCAGGGATGTGGCAGACAAAACTGGCCTGGGACTGCTGAGTCTCTTTGGAACTGTGCACCCTATGTCCACCTTCTCAGAGCCCTGAGGGCACTGCCAGGCTTGAGCCTTGCTCACCTCCTGCACTTGACACCAGGCCTGTCATCCTCTGTCTTTCCTCCCAGGAATTCTTCCTATTATGGGTGCTTCAAGCTGTGGCAGGTACTCTCTCCTCTGAACTCCATCTTTCTCTGTTTCCCTGTAAACCAGGTGAATTAGAAATAGGATCATAGTTAAATATCTGGTTTTAGAGTCAAAAACTTCAGTTCAAATTCTAGATTTGGCTGTGACTTGGGGAAGTTATTTGTCCTCTTTAACCTTCCTTTCTTTGTCTTTAAAACAATAATAGCAAGCTGGGCACAGTGGTGCACACTTGGAATCCCAGCATCTTGGGAGACTGAGGCAGGATTGCAAGTTTGAGGCCAGCCTGGGCAATGTAGGGAGACTCTGTCTCAAAAAAAATTAATTAATTAAATTGAAAGGGCTGGGGACATAGCTCAGTGGTAGAACTACTGAGTTCTACACTGAGTTCAATCCCCAGGACTACAAAATAAGAAAAAGAAAGAAAGAAAAAAGAAACAATGGCAGTGTGATAGTAACAGTAATTGTAGCTCATGGGACTGTTATGTAGATGAAATAAAATGATGCCTATAAAATCCTTCACACAGCTCCTGATCCATAGAAAATATTAAATAAATACAAGAGCTACTGTATGATTAACATTGGGTAATGGAGCAAAAACAATTTGTGTTGAAATTTTTACTTGACAGTCAATGTTTAAAATCTAAGAACCCATAGAAAAGTTATATCAAGTGCATTCAGACTTTTATATGTACATATAAGGAGAGTCAGATTCATGGGTGGCCCTCAATTAATAACCCAACACATATGTGGTTAGTGGTTCAGAATTACCTGGTGGACTTAAAAACACAAGGTGCCCCAGGCCCACCTTGGACAGGGTGAATCAGACCTTCTGGTATTCGGGGTGGGTCAGGGTGACCAGTTGTCCAGCAACAGTCTACATGAAGCTGTTAAGCCAAGACAAATTCAGGTAATTAAGATAACAAGGCATCCTCTTTCTTTTTCTCTTCCTCTCTTTTTTCTCTCTTTCTCTCTCTCTCTCTCTCTCTTCCTCTCTTCTATCTCTTTCCTCTCCTCTCTTTTTTCTACCCCTCTCCCCCACCACACCCCGTAACCAGGTCAACCAGTTGTCCCAACCTGAGATGAAGGTATTCTCAATCTCTTTCTCTTTCTTTTTTTCTTTTTTTCCTTCTCAGCTCTTTTTCTTCTTCGTTGCCTAAAAGAAAAAAATTAAAAATTAAAAAAAAAGATAACAAGGCAGAATGTGATGAGAGTGATTGGCAAAAATGTATAGATTCCAACAACAAAACAAAGATGACAAAGCATTAATAAAGCTGCAATTAAGATGTTTTATCTGATAAGTGGATGCTGATCCATACTGGGAGTGGTAGGAAAGAATGAAGGAACTTTGGATTGTGCAGAGGGGAGTGAGGGGATGGGAGGGGAGAGGGGTGGGAAGGACGGTGGAACGAGACGGACATTATTACTTTATATACACGTGTGACTCTACAACCAGTGTGACTCAGCACCACGCACAGCCAGAGGAAGGAGAAGTTGTGCTCCATTTGTGTACAATGTGTCAAAATGCATTCTACTGCCTTGTGTAACTGATTAGAACAAATTAAAAAAAAAAGAAACCCCATCATACACTATAAAGAAAAAGATTGCAAAAATGACTGAATGTAAGAAGTTAAGGTTTGCTGTTACTTAATTCACAAAGAGAAGACATAAAAAAAGTAAATCCCATGAGATGCAGGGAAGGTCCAATCTCCAAAAACAAAAGAAAATGCAAAATTTAAAATATTAGGGCACAGGAAAAAGAAGGAGTATCAGAAGCCAGAGAGTTTGTTATGGGGTTGGCATAATGTGGGATATTCACTTAAAAAACAATTTTACAGTGTTTTAATAGCCTTAAAAATAAATGACTCTGCTTCAGCAATCCTATTTTTATATAGCAATAACTAGTATGGCGATAACATAATAATAATGGGAAGGCAATAACTTAAAAGAGGGAAAGTATTTATTGAAATGTTACTTATAATAAGATTGGAAGAGCTTGAAATTTTTAAATATAAATCATATAAATAATGGGACATTAAGTTGGCATAATATTATGCAGCCATAAAAAATTATTGTGAAGTAATATAATAAAATCATAGAAAAGGAAAGGTTTATGATATGATTAGCAAAAAAAAAAATCAGACTTCAAATGGAATTTGCACTAAATACAACTGTAAGTAACCTAAGTGCATGGGAACAAGAATTACAGAGATCACAT
>JAJEJO010003115.1:175779-270561 GCA_020662805.1 Glaucomys volans
TCAGACTTCAAATGGAATTTGCACTAAATACAAGTGTAAGTAACCTAAGTGCATGGGAACAAGAATTACAGAGATCACATTAAACTGGAAAAAAAAAAAAAGATGATTTATTGGGGAGCAGGATTCTGGGTGCATTTTGCCCTTTTAAATTTCTTTTACTACTCCCATTACGCTTGCACAAATAATTCTGCAAGTGGAAAGCACGAGTCTCTTTCAAACAGCTTTTAGTGAGTTTGGTTTGACTCATATAATGTCTGTTTCAAGCAAACTTCCATTAGTGACAGTGTTCAGTTTACCTTACCATGATGCGCCAATCTATGGTCTCCAGGTCAACATTCTCCTTTGCTTCTGGGCCAGTTGTTCTTTATCTCTGGAGGACTAGGAAAACTCTTCTTTGGACAAAACCATGTGCTTTTGACTCCTCATCTCTGACGGCTTCTCCATGGCAGGTGTCTCCTTCACGTTTGCCTTGTAAGGTAACCAGTCTGCCAACAGGGACTTCGGAGTTGCAACAGCCCCTCTCTCCCTGACTCTGTCTTTGCTACCACACCTGGTGCTCAGTTGTCCAGCAACTGTCTCAATGGTGTGGTTAATAGAAACCCTAAGACACATCCAGGTATTTAAGATAAGAAGGCAGAACATGATAAAAGCAATCAGAGAAATGCTAGCAGAACAATATTGACAGGTTAGAAATTATTAATTAATTAAAATAGGATTAATGGAGGGAAAAATCACCGAGGAACCTGGAGGCTTCTAATTTAAGAGACCTTGAGGATGGATAAGCTGAGGACAAAACGAAGGTAAGAAGAAGAAAGTAGGAAGAGAAGAAGAGAAAGAAAGGGAAGGAGGGAAAAGGTAGAAGTAAAGGAGGAGAGCAGGGTGGAGCAGGAGGATATGGTGTGAGTAGCTTTCTGTGGTAGGCTTGTCTCTGACAAAGAACTAACCAGCAGGAAAACAAGTCCATGAGTCTAAAAGGAGGAGAGGCAGATGCATACAAAACCCATTGCCCACCTACAAGTAGTGGTCTTCTCTGCCGTGCTCCTTTTCCTTGTCCCTTTAAGTCATTTTGAGAGATAGACAGCTTATTCCAGGGCATCTGCTATGCTTCGATGTTTTGGAAACTGGCCTCTTCCTTGGAATGGCCTGCACAATGGGAACTGTGGGAAAAAGAGACAGCGAACTGTGATCAGAATCTTTGATTCGAGTCTCTGCTGTCCTATTGAGGAGACTTTGGGCAGATCCTTTAATTTTGCTGAGAATTAAGGAGAGGAAGCTTTAGAAGACACAGGACATCACCATCGGCAAAATCCAGGCTGTGGGCAAATCTATAAGAAAAGATGTTAGTTTCTCCAACAAATAGACTCAGAGAGAACGAGGGAGAGGGAAAGGCCCATAAAGTGAAGCAGACAAAATACATACATCACATAGTTGTCTCTCAAGAAAACCAGTTCCACTTGTTTGGAATGAAGTTTTCTATTCTATTTTTGAGCAAATATAACATCCATGGGATAAGTATGGCGTTTCCAGTGGGACTACTTTTCTTTTTAAGAAATCTTCTCTTATAACCATAAGAACATTTTCTACCTACAGAGTACAACTAATTCCTTAATATCTTCAACTATCCAGAAAAGGTTCCTAATTTCCATTGTGTCATAAATGTCCTCAATCATTTTAATGATTTGTGTGAATCATGATTCAAATAAGATCTACCATTGGGAGCAACTGATGTATTTTTAAGTCTTTTACTTTATAGGCCTCTCCCTCTCCCTTTCTCTTATAATTTTATTTGCTGAAGAAATTAAAACCTTTCATTTCTTTTCTTAAAGAATTTTCCCACAGGTTGGACATAGCTGATTATGACTTAAATTTTCTATAAATTGGCAAATTGGATCTAGAGAAAATATCAGCGAACTGTGCCCCAGAAGCCAAATCCAACCCACAACCTGTGTTATAAATAAAGTTTTATTGCAACAGAGCCAAGTCCATTTGTTTACACATCATCTCTGGCTGCTTCCTCTGCAATGGTAAGGCTAAGTAGTTATGACAGAGAACCGAAGGACCACAAAGTCCCAAATATCACTGGCCCTTTACAGTAAAGTTTTGTTGACTCTGATTTGGAAGCTTGATCAGATTCAGTTTTGATATTTTTTCTGCACATTTATGTCACACATGGCCTTTATAGACTTCATCAAGGAAGCACATGACGACTGGTTGTCTTTTTATGCATTGTTAGCAGCTATTACTGCTTGGAATGGAGATCCATTAAATCATAAGGGGCTGCCAAAGGGTGACACCCTCATTCTAGCATGACTGCTTCATTTATTAGCTATAAAGCTGCCATAAAAAGAAAATTTTCCTTACCTACTATTTGGCTACCCAGAGCCTGAGCTCTTGTGGAAAAGACATGATAAAATGCTCAATACCTTCCTTTTATTTAAAATGCTTGACTATTTCCTTTCCTTTACTAGTTTTCAGAGTTAACAAAAGTGGTTGGCTCCCTCACACTCTTTCTGGATTTTTTTTTTTTTTTAGAGATTGGGATTGAACTCAGGGACACTCGGCCACTGAGCCACATCCCCAGCCCTATTTTGTATTTTATTTAGAGACAGGGTCTCACTGAGTTGCTTAGGGCCTCGCTAAGTAGCTGAGGCTGGCTTTGAACTCGTGATCCTCCTTCCTCAGCCTCCTGAGTCACTGGGATTACAGGGTGTGCCACTACGCCCAGCTAAACTTTTGGATTTCAGTGCAATAAATCCTTTCATCTTCTGCCACGGTTAACTTACTCATGCTCATCTTTGACCAGTAGGAGCCTTTTTGAATCAGCCCAGGTTCTTTTTTTTTATGGCTTCTTTATTTCATTTAGTTAATAAATGATTTTCTGCCTACTTATTCTACTAATACACTGAATTTCATGCATAGTGGTTACTTTATTCTTCTTAAATCTATCATTCTCCTTTTTCCATCTTAAAAAAAACTTAGTATTATTCTCTTGAAATTCCATTTCTTTTTTTTGAATACATTTCTTATGGGATCACCAACAACATTGCTCTACATATGGCATATTTAACATTGGTTTTACTGTATTCGATGTATATCTTACCATTTTACCTAAGGTAAGTATTTTTGCTATTTTTGATCCTTGAGTCTTTTTTTGTTTAAAGTGAAATAAACCAGTCCCAAAAAAACGAAGGCCAAATTTTTTCTCTGATATGTGAATGCTAATTCACAATAAGCTGGGGTGGGAGGGCAGGTAGGCAGCTAGGGAAGAATAGAGGTACTTTGGATTTGGCAGAGGGGAGGGAAGGGTGGGAGAAGGTATGGGGTAGGAAGTATAGTGGAATGAATCAAGCATTGTTACCCTGAATGCACATATGACTACATGACCAGTGTGATTCTACATCATGTACAACCAGAAGAATGAGAAGTTATACTCCATTTATGTATAATGTGTCACAACACATTCTACTGTCATGTATAACTAATTAAAACAACAACAACAACAAAAAGCCCAGGTCCTTTTGATAAAATCCTAGCTATTTTTGATCGCTTCCTGGTTAATCTGAAATGATAAGATGTTCCACAACAGCACACACCTGGTTTATATGAAATTGGACATATTTAGTTTGAGGTATTTTTTTTTCTTTTTGGTTTTCAGCCTTTTGACCTTCTAGTTACACTAAAGCCTCCAGATTGGGGTGATGTCATTCTTGCTGACTCCCTCCTAGTGACTAATGGAGCTTGGCTTTTTAAGGTACACATTTTTTTTCAATTCCATAGGTCAAATATTGTTAAGCAAATGAGAAGTCAACATGTTTTTCTTTGTAACCACCCACACTCATCTTGCTTTCTTCTGGACCCATGGCTATTTCTGGGTAAAACACAAAGCTCAGGGGAGAGTACTGCAGGGTCCTATGTGGGGGTTCTCAACTAAATTCTGACCACCACCTCTTCACTACTTCTTTTCTGGTCAGTTGGCCAATCATTTATTTCCATTAGAAAACTTCACAGGTTTCAGGTACAATATTACCCTCAGAACCTGTCCAGTTTCTTTTTTTTTTTTAATACAAACATTTTAATCATCCAAAATGAGATTTTTCTCTAAGAAGTTATCTACAGATCCGACCTCTCCAGTTCTTAATACTTAAAATTCAAGCTTTTAAACATCAAAAGAATATCCTATTCTCTCAAATACTTGTTTTTTACTATCAAAAAACCCTAGCTTTCAAGAATCTTCTCTCTGTTATAGGCTTGTAAGAATTTGACTCTACTTCCTTTATTTCCTAGAGAAATATATATAGAAATCCCTTGCTGCTGCTTAGGAAGAAGAGATTAATGGAGTGGAATGAAGTTTCACAATGCCATTTGATTTTCACTACTATTTGATGCAAGTTCCAGAAAGAACCTAGTAATTTTATGGCACCTGTTTTCAAACTCATTCTCATTTTGTTTTTAATTCTCTATCCACTGATCCTCTTTGAGATGTTCTCTGGTTATGAAAGTAACCTATAACCCTATGTGACAGACCTTGTCTTGGAGTAGACCCAATTGCTCAACTGAGGGAAATAAACATCTCTGAGGTTAAAACCAGGTTGGCAAATACATTTAATCCTGTGGACCAAATCTAATTGATGACCAGTACATTATTTTGAGAAGAATTGGGAGGATTCATCCACCCTCAACAGGAAAGAATGGTGGTGGTGGTGGTGGTGGTGGTGGTGGTGCTGGTGGTAGTAGTGCTGGTGGTGGTGGTGGTGTGTGTGCTCTGAAGGATGGGAGTAGACTGTAGAGTGCCAGGATATATACCCAACATTTCCTGTTGCCAAGATAAAATATGTGGTGTTTGCAGGAACCCAGAGAAAGGAGTCATTAAAGAGTTCTCTGAAGGGTTAAGTGTGCTCAGAAGAGAACTGGCTTACCACCTTTTGAACAGAATAGAGTGAAGTTGAAATAAATCACTTAGCAGTTCCTGTTTTATTCCTTACAGAAGTGAACAGACTGAGTTCAGATGTGGAAAGCTACAAAAAGAGCATTGCTAACAACCCTTCTTACGTAAAACAAGCAACTATACACACACATACAAAAAAAATAAATAAATAAAATAAAATAAAATAAACTCCATAAAACAAGGAGGAGAAGACATTCAGCAGGGGAGAAGGAATTCAGCAGCTCCGTAGTTGGTGACTCTGGGAAAAAGAGGAATTCTGCCTAGAAGGAATAAGGAGAACCCAGCTGAACTTGTAGCAAATTGTTAACAGTGGCATTTGGATTGGAGGACCCATAGAATCCTGGAGAGCCCTCTGCACAGGACACGCAGTCACCATCCCTTACCTATGTGCCTTCAGCAAGTGGGGTGGGTAGCACACCCCAAATGGGATGCAGTCAGAGGAGAACAGAGAGGGCTCAAAATAAGGCAACTGGGCCTGGGACACATCTCCAGGGCAGGGATGGGCAAGAGAGCTGAAGAAATTGTGTAGTGTCATGGAAGATGTATTTGCTGTGAACCTAGTTCCTGGCACAGAACTTTAAAAATCTTTGGAATTTCCTGAGTAATAAGACTGTCTTTATATTGCTCATGAGGAAAATCATGGTGGGCCCCTATTTACCATCAGCATGAGGCTGGTCACCTAAAAGACCACCCAGGAGATAAGAAGGTTGGGCCAACCTGACCTCTGCAGAGGACTGAGACTGGCAATTGAGTTCATTCACATGGCCAAGGATTTAATCGCCGCTGAAGGAAAATAACCAATCTTGCCCTCAAATACAGTCATGCCTTTTACCTCAGAATCCAGAAATTTATTCAAGAACCTCTCCAAAATCTGAAGATGCTCAATTCTTCTACATTCAATGGCATAATATTTGCATATAACCTATGCCCACCATCCTGGGCACTTTATTTTTTTATTTTTTTAATTTACTTATTGATTCATTGAACACAAATGGAGTACAGCTATTGTTTCTCTGGTTGTACACAAAGTAGAGTCACGCCATCTGTGCATTCATACATGTACACAGGGCAATGATGTCTGTCACACATTCTGTTATTATTCTTACACCCCCACATAAATACAGGTATCTCATACTTGACAAAGGAGCCAGAAACATACAATGGAGAAAAGATAGCCTCTTCAACAAATGGTGCTGGGAAAACTGGAAATCCATATGCAGCAAAATGAAACTAAACCCATATCTCTCACCCTGTACAAAACTCAACTCAAAATGGATCAAGGACCTAGAAATCAGACCAGAGACTCTGCACCTAATAGAAGAGAAAATAGGTCCAAATCTTCATCATGTTGGCCTAGGACCAGATTTCCTTAACATGACTCCCAAAGCGCAAGAAATAAAAGCAGGAATCAATGATTGGGATAGAGTCAAACTAAAAAGCTTTTCCTCAGCAAAGGAAACAATCAGCAATGTGAAGAGAGAGCCTTCAGAGTGGGAGAAAATCTTTGCTACACACACTTCATCCCGTGCACTTTAAACATTCTCTAGACTACTTACAATACCTGATACAATTTAAGCACTATGGAGATAGTGGTTATGTTAGGTAGGTGAGTTAGCCAAGAACAGGTGGGTAGAAAAGGACAATGGAGGGCGGTAATGTTCAAGGAAGACATCACACCCACGCATTAAGAAAGATCCATGAGTCACAAAACCACTGAGAGCCTTATCAGTCAGGCAAGCATCTGGAGAATGGGAGCTGGAACATCCAAGCTTCCCCACGCTATGAATAATTATAATCCCGTAGGGGAACTATTACTTAAAGTCATGGGAAACTTTATTGAAGCAGATGAGCTTCAGGAAAATGGGGCTTGATGTGTCAGAACCTCTCACAGCCATAGTTAATCATAGGGGAAACTACTATTTCAATGTCATCACAGCCTCTTATGAGCAGGTAGCCACAACCCTCCTTGATCACCAAAACTATATCGCAACTTCCCCAACCACTCCTTCTAACCAGGACATCAAGACTCTCACAAAGAAAGTTTGCTGAGGGCTATTCAAAAGGTAATAAACCAATTAAGGGGGTATGAGAAATTGAGGCCAAAATAAGGGGACTCAACACCTTGAGGACTTTGCCAGGTGTGGTGGCACATGCCTGTAATCCCAGCAAGTCAGGAAGCTGAGGCAAAAGGATTGCAAGGTCAAAACCAGCCTCAGAAACTTAGACCCTGTCTCAAAATAAAAAATAAAAAGGGTTGGGGATGTGGATTAATAGTTAAGCACCCCTGGGTTCAATCCCTGGTATGTATGTATGTATGTACAAATGAAAATAAAAATCATGACTTTGTCAGGGACATATAGATCTGGGACTACATGTTAAAGTCTGTCCTGTATGTCTGTAACCTCCATGTTTCTAATAAATTCCTGCTTGTTACTCTGAGAATCACTTGACATTCTTCCTGTGAGACTATTAGAACTGGGGGTCAAAGACCCCAATGGTCAGCTTTGTGGGTCGGTCCCCTCTGCAACAGTTATACTGTATTGTTTAAAAAGTTAGAATTTTTAAATTCTACATATTTAGTATAAATGTGATTTTTTTAAAAATATTTTTGAAGCCAGGCATGGTGCACATGCCTGTAATCCCAGCAACTCAGGAGGCTGAGGCAGGAGGATCACAAGTTTGAAGCCTGTCTCAGCAACTTAATGAGATTCTGAGCAACTTCAGGAGAGCTTGTCTCAAAATAAAAAATAAAAATAAAATATTTTTGATCCTTTGTTGGTTGAATCTGCTGATTTGGAATCCAGGAGTATGGAAGGCTGACTATAATTTGAAGCCAATAATGAAATGAATCAAAGGAAGACTACAACAAAGTCCAAACCCTGTTCAATCTCAAATCCAATTAAGTCAACTCCTACACTGGCAACTCAGTGTACTAGAGAAATCATATTTTATCTCTACGTCCTTCGGACAGAATGCTTTCATATGACATATATAACAAGACATGAAAAAGCAAGTAATAAGATTTATAGTCAAGAGAGGAAATGGGCAAGAGAAACAGAAGGTGGCCCAGATGTTGGAATTATCAAACAGGAATATTAAAAGAACTGCGATAAAGATGTTAAAGATGTAGCAGAAAAGATGGAAGCATAAAGATTGTAAAAATTATTTATAAAAAATAAAACAGTTCTGTATATATAACCCCATGGTTCTTAGATATAAAAACACAAACAACAAAAGATTCTATTTGCATGAAATCCCACAATAAGAAAAATTATTGTTAGTGTTAGAAATCAGAACGTGGCTGTTGGCAGGAGGAAGAGTGTTTGCTAGAAGGCGTGTGTGGAACTCTCCATGGTAGGGGAGATGTTCTACAATCAGGGTGGTGATTACATAGATGTATGTTGTTGTAACTCATTGAAATATTAGTTAGTCTCTGCCCAATGTATTGTTTCTTAATTATACCTCTTTTTTTTTTCTTCTTTTTTCTTTTTTTGCTGTACTGGGGATCAAGCCCAGGTTTGCTCTACTACTGAGTGATACCCTCAGTCCTTTTTTATTTTGAGACAGGGTCTTGCTAAGTTGCCTAGGCTGGCCTTGAAGTTGCCATCCATCTGCCTCAGCCTCCGGAGTCACTGGGATTATAGTATGAGCCACTGTGCCCATCTATACCTCAATAGAGGGTAAAAAGCATAGGGTAAAAGTGGTCAGAAGAGTGGCTATATTGGGAGGGAGCGTACCGATTGGCAGTGGCTGGACATTTCAGACTTATGCCCTTTCCTGTGTGTAAGTTACCTCTTCCTGACAATAAATGGGCCTGGTCTCATGCTTCTAGTCTCAGCTCATACTTGCTGAGTCCTGTGAGGCAGTGCATAAGAACTGGCCAAGGACTTAGAAGGATGGGAGGTGGCATAACCCTGCTGGTGTCCACTGAAAGGAGGGTAAAAAAGGAGCTGCTTCTACAGTGGAACAAGAGCTAAAACACTCCAGATTTGTTGGTTTCTATCTTAGTTCATATTCTGTTGCTGTTGCTATAATGGAGTACTTGAGATTAGGTACCTTACAAAGAAAAGAGGCTTATTTTGGTTGATGTTTATAGAACTCCAAGAGTATGATGCCAGCATGCACTTGGCTTCTGGTGAGACCACATGCTGTGTAATATCATGGCAGAGGAGCTAAAGAGGGGAAAGGTGAATATGGAGCTGAGATAGAGAGAATAATGGAACTGATTTGCATCAGAATAACCTGCTCTTGCAAGAACTGACAAATTCCTGCCATGATTAGACCAGAGGCATTAATCCCTCTTACAGTCTCCAGTTCCCAACATTGCCACACTGGCAACTAAACTTCACCATGAGTTTTGGCAGGAACAAACCATGCCCAAATCCCAGCAACTCCTTAACTTTCACAACAGAGAAACAGATTGTTCTGTTGTTCTGAGCACAATAGCAAATAAGCCATATTCCAAAAGATCTTTTGTAAATTGCCTGGTTGAATGCAGAATCCATTCTCTGTAAGAATTAGTGTCCTAAGTAGCCACTAGATGATCAGGCTATCCCACAAAAGCAGGAAGGTGGTCAAGATATCTTAAGATTGCACTAGAACATGTTTGCAAGGTAATGCTATTACCACGATAGAAACTAACTCCATTAGAGACATTGTGGTGGATGAAAGAGTCTGGGTTTTCTATTTCTTGGGAATACTTCTACTTAATGAAGAACAGTTTGTGTGTTAATTAAAGAAGAATGAGGGGGAAGAGTTTTTGCAGAATTTCTAAGAAGGATGTCGGGGAACTTTCAGGAATCATTGGATTTCACTTCGAAATGGCCTCATTGCTTTCTTGATGAGTGTATGTACCCTGATGCTTCACGTGACCAACCATGATGACATCTACTTTTAGGTCTACAGCAAAGCAAAAAGGAAATCAGAAAGGAGTTGGAAAGTAAAAGGAAGAAGGAAAGGGGTTTGCAGCCATCTCTTCCATTCTTTTCTGTGTGATGTTTAATTACCAGCATCCTTGCTTCCTGAGCTTGGGGCCCTCCTCTGGGCCTCTGGATACTAAGTTGTGAGAATGAAGTAATGTCTACCTACTCAAGACTTCAGACAGGAAAAGAGTCATCTCCACCCAAACAACTGGCTCGAATTAGTTACTACCTCATAGTTTGATATATTCCATTAACTCTGCTTTTAAAATAACTACTGAATAAAGCAATTTTTATTTTCCCCCTCCAAGTAATTCCCTGCCTCCCCCAATGCAAAGGTATTATCTTGAAACTCTATGAGAATGAAGAAGTTTGCCTCATTCCTTTGCAAGGATAGTGATGTAGCCCATTATGGTTCATGATGACCACCTGTCAGGAGCACAGGCTATAAAGGTCCAGGCAACTCAAATGACATCATCAGAGGACAAAGACATTTGTCTCCCAAAGGCTCCACTCATTTCCTGGCCCAAGACAGGCGGGCTTCAGGGAGACTGAGTATCTTTGTGTCATGGAACAGGATCTCAAAGGTTTCAAAAGATTACCTGGATGGCTCCATTTCACGATAGTTTGTCTTAACATGTGTCAAGGACTGACTCACAGGCAGGTCACAAGGAGAATGAAAAAGATGTATGGTGACAAATGTTAGATGGTCTGTGAGAAGGCAGATGACCCATGGTCCCCACTGAGCATCTCTGAATAGTGTTTCCAGAGGCTCTGGGCAAATGGTCTGGCTGCTATCTCAGTCCATGCCAGCTTCTCCCAGGGCCTGAGCTATTCCTGTGGTGTATATCAGAAAGCAGTAGCTGTTGCATTGATTCTTTTAAAATCTTGTCCCAGCTTTGCCTTGTATTAGTTCTATGACATGATGTAAGAGGTCAAAACTACAGAGCCCTGGTTTTCTTATTTCAAGACGGCAATATTAATAACACAGCTCAAATTGCTGATGCCCGGATTAAGTCAGACAGGTGTATAATAATACTGCTTAAAGGAGATAAAGAACTTTGTACAGATGGTAAACTCAGGGGACCTCTCTGAAATTTGGGACAGATCATCTCTGACAGTGTGAAAGTCCAGAATCATATCTGAGATATTTAGGCAGCCACCATCTTGTAACTCCAAAGTGTCAATATCACAGGACCAAGATATCTAGAAAGTAATTTCCAGAAAAGTTTGCCTGACTCACTGAAGAACTAAAAAGAAAAAAATCTCAGACTAACATTCCATTTTTTCCTGGCTTTTAGAAAAGAGGTTCACTGTAGTGGATAAAAGTAATCCAGATCATAGTTTAAACTTCAGCTCTACTCCAAAGATGTGGCATCTCAGACAAGTTATTTAACCAAATAAATTGCTAAAGGGGAGCAGTACCCCATATCTCCAAGTATGATTGCAAGAATTAAAAGATATACTGGATATCAAGCATAGAGCTCTGTTATAAAAGACCAAATACTAACAGTGGCCCACAGGAAACACAGGTGAGTCAAAACTCTGGCGATTCATTTGACATTAACATGAAGCCTCTAGATAATTAATAATAGCAAAAGGAACTGAGTTTCTAAGTTTGCAATCACGTCTAACTTTCATAGATGGCATCCTGGCTTGTTGCTATCTTGCCCTTTCCAGAGGAGTTAAGGTCATTGGGGCAACAGTGTGGGTCAGGATTCAGGAGCTGTGGAATCAGGAAAGTTCCACCATCTAGACAAGTCACTGAATCCACTGAGCCTCAATTTCCTCATTCTGGGAAATACAGATAATAACACCTTCTGCATGGGATATTGTGAGAGACAGAGCATAATGATTTTGGAAAGCATTCAGCACTCTAAAAACAAGAGTGTTTTAATGTGCCAACCTCAATCATTTGGTCTAAAACTACAATACTGACTGACGTTTCTTGGGAGTTTCTGCAAATTAAAAACCTAACTTAGGGCTAAAGTAGAAAAAAAATCATCTTAAAAATAACAGTGACTATTCTTTTTTCCCCCACTGTGGGAGCCACCTCTAATCAAGCTGAATTTCTTCAGAGAAAGATGGCTAGAATTATTGCAGCAAGTTGAGATGAAAGTCACTCTGCTCACCCCATGGAACTACCAGGGGTAATTATAGCACACGGGACATCTCCAGACCCCTTTCATCTTGCAGAGAACCACAGTGCTTGGGAAAGTCAATCAACCAGAAAGACACAGAGAAGATAATCCAAAGAGCAACTGAGATGGTAGAAAATACTGACTTCTAATGAACTACTACCCAATCAAAAAAAAAGAAACTTTCTCATATGCTTGAAAAGACAAATGGTTTGTGGTCGCATTCCCCATCTCAGAGGTGACCTCGATACCATGTCATTACATAAAGTAATGACTGCACATTTTTCTCAAGCCTCATTTGTAGCAGTCCGCAGTCCTGTGGCTGCTTAAGTTACCCAATGCAAAATTTAATTCTCTCCTTCTGACCCAGGCACAATGGGGCAGCCCATGGAGACCTCCCACACAATGTCTTCCCACACCTGAGCCTCAGCTGTGAGCAGTGTTGTTTTGATGTAGCCAGTTTGACTGTAGACAAAGAATTTAGTCACACTTATTTTGTTAGCCTCATAAAAAAACCATGAGCTGATGAGCATTTATGGAATTTCCCAGTAATGTATGCAACCTAGTCCCTTTACAAGAATGAAGTGATGGCTGCCATGGGGTAAAGTTGGGTGAAGTTTGGAATTTGGGTTTGAATAAGGGATGAATTATAGATGTTAGGAATGGTGGTTGATTTGGGAAATGGGTTTGGAATGAGATGGAGTCACACATGGAGACAAGTTTATATTTGGATATGAGATGCAATTAGTGTCAGGGCTGTGCTAAGGCTCAAGAATTGTGTAGGGGAATTTCTGGGCAGGGATGAAGAGTGGGCAAGGACCTAAGATGAGAGTTTTAATCTTTGGGTGGGAGTAAGGGCAAAGTTTATGTCATCCCACCCTAAGGCCCATGATTTGGGTGAGGGATGATCAGGCCCCAGAGGAGTCTCAGGAGATGGATGACTTGAGACTTAGGGATGTATGATTAGGCAGACCTCAGAGATGGGGTGATGTCTGTCATGTGAATTACTTGATTTTCTTCTCTCTCTTTTAAGCTAAAAGTCTAAGAGCTTATTTTTTAAGGTCAAGAAACTCGTCCTCAGTTGCATCTGAACACTACTCTGTCGGATGACCCAGAGTCATTCCAGAATTAAAATGGGGAAGTCATCTGGGTTTGTGACCCTTCCTTGCATTTCAAGGCTTTTCCCTCTTTCTGAAAGAGCCACCTGGCACACATCCTGCAGTTCTCAACAGCCTGTGGCATGGGTCCGAGGCTCCAGCCAGTCAATCAGGTATCACAGGTGCTGGGTCCTGCAACCTGGTGATGGAACCGCCCAGGGACGGGGTGGAACACAGGATTTGGAGTCAAGGGGATGTGAGTTCTGGTCCTTGGTCCTGGGCAATTATTTCCCTGGTCCCTCAGCTACAACAGGGCCGTCCATAGTTATCTGATGAGTTTAGAGATTGTGTTGGTCAGCTTTTTGTCACTGGCAAAAATATCTGAGAAAAGCAACTTAAAAGACGGAAAATTTTGTTTTGGTTCACAGTTTCAGAGATTACATCCCATAGTCCACTGAGGCCACTGTGTCAAGACAGAACATCATGGCAGAGAGGGCATGATGGTGGGGGAGGAGGTGGGCTCATGGCAGCCAGGAAACAGTGAGAAAGGGTTAGGGACAAAATAAACACTTCAAAGTCACATTCTCAGTGACCTACTTCCTCCAGCTACGCCCTGCCTCCCAGTTTCCATAACCTCCCAAAAGTCCGCTTAGTTATGAACCCGTCAATGGATTAACTCACGGATGATGAAATCAGAGCCCTCGTGATCCAATCACTTCCGAAAAGCCCCGGCTCTGAGCATTGTTGCTTTGAGGACCAACCCTTTGCAGTGAGTCACACAAGAGCCTTTGCGGGGCATTCCGGATCCAAGCCATAATGGAGACTGAGCAAATAATGAAAGTGAAAAGAACTTCCTAAGGCTGTAAAACTGTATATTATTGCTGATTACTGTGATTATTATCTCCACACAGAGACCTGGAGAAGGCAGTGGTGCACTCTGACTGGGACCCAAAGCTAGTGGGTGAACTGCCCAGCTCTAAGAGGAAAAGCCTCCACCCTGTGCATAGCAACCTCCTCACCCAGGTCCAGGATCTAACAATCTGAGAATCAGAATTCCTGGAAATTTCTGTGAAGAGAAGGGTGGGCAAAAGCAGGAAATGATTCTGGGGAGAAGTTCACTTTATCCAGCCCACGGTAACAGGACATCGGAGAAGTAGAGATGACTCTCTCTTTGCCCATTCTGCATCTCTGGCTTCTACTTCAGCCATGGTATTGGTACACAGTGTGTTTTAAGACTCCATGATACATACAGCTGAGGCCTCCCTGGATCCCTAACAGGTGCTCAGGTATCACAGAGGCTACCAACAAGCCAACAGCCAGAGCTCAGTCAGAAAAGAGACAGAGAAATTAATAATCATCTACGTGTGCAATTTGAGAGACTCCTCACCCAAAATCTCCCTCCCATAGGATTCCCACGTTCTGCCATTAGAGAGCTGCTCCTTTGGTGTTAGCGCTATCCTTTGCCCAGACATTCTGTTTAAAACACAAAGATTTCTGCCAAACGTGGAATATTGAGTCCTAAGTCTTGAGACTTCTTCTCCCTCCTCTACAGTCTCTTGTATTAAGGCCTCTTTCTCTGTCCATCTGCTCTCCTATGATCATGACTCCCAGGCCAATCACATTCCCAGTAATGGCTTCACCTGCCCCCTACAGGCTCAGCATTCCTGTTTCTTGCCGTATGACAGCCTGCACCACTGTGGGACTTTGCCACCAAGAAGATCATCACTAGGCACAGCCCCCTCACCTTTCACCCCTAAACCATGAACCAAAATAAACAGTTTTTTTCTTATAAAAAGAGGCAGCCTCAGGTATTTTGTTATAGTAACAGGAAATAGACTGATAAACTTCCTTCCAGGGTCCTTTTTTTCTTTGAATGCCAGAGACCTGGGCATCTCATTTGGCCTCTCTCCTTGTTCTCACTCTTTCCACCCAATTAGATCCTTCCAATTTCCTTTGATAAACCTGCTCTATTCAGGTCTAATCAATTTCCATCTAGCACCTACCACAGTATCCTCCAAAATGGCCCTCCCACCTCCATCCATGGCACCCCTGGAATCCATTCTTCACAATGCAACCAGAATGCAGCTCTAATCATGTTCATGAGCTCCATTCCTTTCATGACTTCCTCTTAGCCATGGACTATAGACCACACCCCAGGACCTTCATCCTCTGGTCTAGCACAGATCCCTCCAGCCTCTTCTCCCACCTCAGCACCCTACCCCTGAGCTGTGAGCTCCAGTGCAGTTCCAAGGGCTTGGGTACCTGTATATATGCTCCATATTGTTTTCTAATGTTCTTCCCATTCTGCTTCATTGTGCTAACTCCTACTTCTCCTTATTGACTTATTTGAAGGACCTCTTTTCTCCTTGTCACTGTAAGCTAAATAATATCCCCCAAATATATGTGGGTCCTGAATCCTGAACCTGTAAATATTATATCAAAGGGCCAAAAGAACTCTATAGATGTGACTAAGTTAAGGACCTGTGATAGGGTTGTTCAGAGTAATTCTCCTGGATTATTCAGGTGGGCCTTAAATGTAATCACTGACCCCCGACTCATCCACTTGACTCTCAAAGCAAGCCATTCCTTACCTGAGAGTCACAGGTTAATTAATAAGTTCCTCTCAGGCCCAAAGAAGTCTAAGTTCAGGAATTTGGATTTTTTTTTTTTTTTTTAACTAGACCAACATGAAATTGAACCAAGGACACTGCTTTGGTTTCCCTCCATCCTCATAGAAGTGCTAATTTGTTAGATTGCTCCCTCCTCAGCACCACTTGTGAGTGACTCAGGGAAGATGTGTGGGCCATTGATGGATCTTAACTGGATAGGGAGGTTCTAGGAAAGATCTCCTGGGGATTTCTGGGAAATAGGCTTCTTCTCTCTTAAGAGAAGAGAAAGCAGAACCTCTCTCCATACGATACAGCCCTGATGCTGCTGGCAGTTATCCTTTGACTAAGAGCAAAACCAACTTTGGATGAAGCTCACATTGGGACAAGAAAGTAGAGAGATGGCAAGAATCTAAGGTTAGAAGATACTGTTCTGCTGTGCAAGGGCCAGTCCCCAAACCTGTCCTTTCCTTCAACTTCCTCTAAACATTCTGGTGTCTGATTCGCATCAGCTATGAGAACCATATCTCAGAGTTCTGTTCCTTTGACATATTATTATGGTTTAGATACGAGGTGTCCCCCAAAAGCTCATGTGGGAGACAATGCAAGAATGTTCAGAGGTAAAATGTTTAGATTAGAGATCTGCAAACCAATCAGTGGATTAATTCATTTGATGGATTAATAATCTGAATGGATGATTGGGTGGTCACTATAGATGGGGGGGGTGTGGCTGAAGGAAGTAGGTCACTAGGGGAATACCTCAGGGACTATATTATCCCCGGCTCCTTGCACTCACGCTGTCTCTGCTACCTCACTGTCATGAACTAAGCAGCTTTCCTCTGCCATGTCCTTCTGCCACAACGTTCTGCCTCACTCAGGCCTAGAGCTATGGAGTTGGCCACCTATAAACTGAACCTCTGAAATTGTGAACCAAATTAAACTTTTCCTCCTCTAAGTCATTGTCAGGTATATTGGGCACAGCAACACAAAGCTAACCAATGTCCATGTGATTGGCTGGAGGCTGGGACACAGAGATAAATGAAATAATGTTGCTTCAATTGTGCCTTATCAGAGAGAAAGGCCTGTGGCCTGGATGGACATCTCAGCTCCTAGGAGGTTTATTTCTAAAAGGATGTGGCACATTCACACCTGTAATTTGGCTCCTGCTTCCCACCTTTCATCACCATGGTGACATCTATGCCTAAGTTAAGTCCAGATGAGGATACGGTAGAACCCCGATTTCAAATTTTTGGTCAAAGGAAGTGATCCAGGAAGAAAAATGAATTGTCATCAACTTCTGACCAGGTGAGAAGAATAGGGCTCTACTTTTTTTGATGACTTTAAAGGAATGGGAAGGAGACAACAGCTTCAAGACTGGGACTAGCACTTCTGAGGTATAATACTTTTCCAGGAGCATCTCTCTGGGTGAGATTGAACAAGTCACTTCAAAATTAGCAATACTCACAAGGTACCATGCTGCATGTTTGTAATTCCAGCCAGCCTGGGCACATAAGCAAGATGCTATCTAAAAATAAAAAGTAAAAAGGGATGTAGCTCAATACTATAACCCCCCCCCCCCGCCCCGGGGTTCAATAACCAGTACAAAACACACACACACACACACACACACACACACACCAAAACAAAAAGCAATGCTCCTTCACTGGTGGAACCTGGAAAAGGGAAGAGATTCTGACAACAAGGAGTCTCAGGTGAAGGCAGATGCCACCTTTACCTGGCATTTCTGTTGTTCTCCTAGGCAGCTGGTGAAAGAATTACAAACCTGCAGGGGGCAAAGGGGTCTGGCTTCTGGAGTCAGGTGTTGATCGCTGGGGATCACTCCTTCACCAATGGCTTGCTTAAGCTTTCCTAATCTGTCAAACTGTAGCAATGGTGTCCACTTTGCATGACTGACGTAAGGGTTGAATGCAAGCATCCTACCTCATTACTATACATCAGCATTGGATAGATGATGGTTCTTGTTGCAGTGCTTCTTAGTACCTGCTCTTATTCTTGGAAGAGAGGGTGTTTTTAAAAGTACAGAATACGGCGGGCAGACCTCAAACATTCTGACTGAACCAAGACTGGACAATGGCATTTTGAAACAGTTTCAGGGGCACTGGGATTTGCCCACTGTCTGGACTATGACTAAACACTTTAAAGATAGCCCAGAGCTGAAACTCGATGAAGTGAAGCAGGGAAACTGCACAGCTGGGCAGAAAACAGGAAGTCTAATAGCTAGACACTGGGCAGCAGTGAGCCATCTGCCTTCCTGGAGCTGTGTTGAAATTCCCATGGTAGGTGCTGGTTGTTTCATGAAGCCACAGGGCGTCAGACAGCACTGAATCCCACCCGTCAGTTTAGAATCCAGGAACCAGTGACTTAGAGAGGGGAGGGACTTGCCCAAGACACACAGGCAGCTGGGGACTTTGCTTGCATTAGAACCAAGAGATTCCAACACCCAAGTCCATTGCCCCAGTCCTTAAGGGAATCGTGACTAACTGCTGAGATGGCTATGACAGATCATATTTCTCTAGATTTATTTGTTTATTTGAACTAAAGTGTCCTTTCTGCAGTCATGGGGCAAAATCATGGAGGAGGCTCAGGATGTCTGATGTCCTCAGCCTCCCTTTCTCATTCCTTTCTGGCCTCTTCTTCCCTCCTCCCCATTCTCATCCATCACCAGTAATCAGGGCTCCCCAGCGGCCCAGTTTCAGCCCCCTCACCTTGTTTCCATCATACTATTATCATGGTCTATAATTATTTTACAGGCTGTTTACTCACTTTCCACCTATCTGCCCCCTGCTGCTTGACTGTAAGCTCCATAAAGGTACAGACTCTACTCAGGTCTGTATAGCTCCAGTGCCTGCAACAAGATCTGACACGTAGTTGGTGCTCAATAAATATTTAAGTAACCAACCAACAAACTCCAACAACAGAGGTGATGGAGTCTTACCATGTTGCTTCCTGTGATACAGTACAGATTTTAAGAGAGGACCCTTAGGGAAAGTGGGGCTGGGAGGGGGAAACTAAGATTTACTGAGCTCTGGCTAAGGGCCAGGTGCTGAGCTAGGTAATTAACATATATTATCCCTGACAGCAGCCATGCCTGGTAGATCTCCTGTCATAGGTTGATGCTAACTCGGAGCAGTAAGTCTTTACTGACAGATTATAAGGAATAAGAGAAATAAGAGATGTTTGAAGCTGAGGTGGAATCTCCCTGGGTCCTATCTTAGCACACTTGATGTGTAGAGGCAGTACTTACACACCGCCTGCTCACAACAGGGGCCTGCTTTGGACCCCACAACCTCTTAGTAATAACTAGAGAAACTGTCTTTGTCCAGGTGGGGGGTTTTCAAGCCTGTGGAAGTTCTGTGCAACTTGTACTACCAACACACAGATGTGGCTGGAACACCCTTTGTTAAGACACGGACAGAATTAAGTTTGAAACAGACAAAAGGACTCCTAGGAATTTTTTTTTTTTTTTTTTTTTTACCAGGGATTGAACTCAGGAGCACTTGGTCACTGAGACACCTCCCCAGCCCTATTTTGTATTTTATTTAGAAACAGGGTCTCACTGAGTTGCTTAGTGCCTTGCCCTTGCTGAGGCTGGCTTTGAACTCGCGATCCTCCTGCCTCAGCCTCCCAAGCCGCTAGGATTACAGGCGTGCACCAGCACACCCAGCTGACTCCTAGGAATTTTAAGGACATTATTCTTTTAGCTGTCTGACAAATCCAAACTAGCTATGAATAAGTCTAAAGAGGCTGTGACTTTGGTCCAAGAGATTGGACTTGAATCAGATTCATAGGAAATCCACACAGTATTTAGTGGGGCTGAACATGTTATGGTGTTACCAGTCTCAGTTAAGATCAAGATTATGATCTAAGATTGTTTAAATTACAAAAAGGTCTCTGGTTCCTTAATACATATCAGAATCAGGTTGAGAAAGTTACCTAGCTTCAAATAAGGCCTTGTTGGGGAGTCCCAGAGAGAAGACTTAAGAGCCAATGAGAAAAATAGACTGGGAAGCCACTCCCAAGGAGTAGAACTTAGACCTTATTAAGAAATATTTCCCACTTTTTTAATAAATTTTTTTAGTTGTAAATAGATACAATTCCTTTATTTTATTTATTTATTTTTATGTGGTGCTGAGGATCGAACCCAATGCTTCACACATGCTAGGCAAGTGCTCTACCACTGAGCTACAACCCAGCCTCTTTTCCCCACTTTTAAGTAGGAAGACCTGTTAACATCAGCCCAGCCAGACCTCAGTACTGCTATGGACAAGTGAATGCTATTTGTTTCCCATTCCTCCTCCTTTTGAATAAAAGTCCCCCTTCCTTACATCAGTCCTTCACCGTCTCATCAATGCATTTGAAGTATATGTAGATTACACAGCTTACCTTCCTGATCCATAGGTCTTCAAATGAAGAGGAGCTACATTTGAGAAGTCTTATTGAAACCTGATATAAATCATAAGATCCTATTTTCAAGCTTGATGTTATAGTTTGATAAGAACTTTGGGGGTGCTCTTTGAATGAGGGTAAGCATATTTGCACATGGGAGGAATGTGAATGACACTGGTCAGAGAATTTCCTTAAGTAGACTGAAAAAAAGGCCATAATCTAATTCATCCTTTGTATATGCCATTTGTAATGTTACTTTGCAGCTTCTCCCATCATAGCTGGAGTCTATTTCTCCATCCTTGATTCTTTTTTTAAAATATTTTTTAGTTGTCAATGAATCTTTTTATTTATTTATTTACTTACTTACTTACTTATTTATGGTGCTGAGGAACGAACTTAGGGCCTCACACATGCCAGGCAACTGCTCTACCACTGAGCCACAACTCCAGCCTCTATCCTTGATTCTTGACTGACCTTGTAACACATTTTGACCATTAGCACATTCTACTCTTTCTCTCACTTGGAATCCTGACGTCACCGTGTGACTTTGTCTGTTTGTGCTGCTATAACGAAATCCTACAGATTGGGAAGTTCATAAAAAGCAAATTTCATTACTCATAGTTCCAAAGACTGGCAATCCAAGATAAAGGTCCCAGCAGTTCTCAGGTGATAGCTGTTCTATGCTTCCAAGACAGCATCCTGCTGCTGCATCCTCACAGGTAGAAGGTAGAAGGCAAGGGAGGTAAATTCTCTCTAAAAACTGTTTTATAAGGGCATTAATTCATTCCAAAAGGAGGGGCCTTTATGTATCAATCACTTCCTAAAGACCACCCTCTTACTATTACCACAGTGGAGATCAAATTTCAACATGAATGTTGGAGGGGAATATTCAAACCAAAGCCATGTAAACAAGTTTATTGGAAAATAGAGAATAGGTGGCCCCATCAACTTCTTTGTCCCTGCTCATGTCCAGATAATTTTAAGATAAGTCAGATGATCCTAAACCAGCCAGCCCCCAGCTGATCTTCAAGAGATGCAAAAACAATCTTAACTGAGATAACTGATTCTGATCCAGATTAATAGCACTACCCACCTGACCTGAGCAGTATTAGCCATTGTTTTAAGCCACTAAGTTTGGCAGTGATTTGTTAGACAGCAAAAGCTTTCAAATGTATTTTTATTACTCAATCTATGCAATGAATCTGTTATTTCAAAGGTTAGGTTTCCCTTGTTTAGCATCTTCCTCACTGCTTATCCCTGCTTCATGTTCTAATAGCCTTCCCTATTTCTTTAAGGATATACACTGCTTATTTTTGTTTTGTCCTGACTCATTCTTGATTCCACCTCCTTTGTATAAGAATGAGCTTAGCAGGATGCACTTAGGCAGTGAACATGGTTGGGGTGATCTGAGCAAACACAAACACATTAGTAAATGAAAGAATAGAGGCAGGTGCTAGGCATCCTAACTTATCAGTGCTAGAAGAGATCTAATGCAGCTTCTCTATTTTACAAGAAAACTGAGTTGTAAAGAGGAGAAATTGCTTGTTCAAACTCATGTAGCAAGCTCGTGGCTAAGCTAAGTCTAGAATTAGGTTTTCTCATCTCTAACTGATCTCTTCCAAATATGTTGGGTTGCATCTCCAAACCCCAATAGTTTGGAATCCTTGTACACTGTTTCTCCCAGGATTCTACAGGCTCTGGTACCCTCTGAGCCTGATCTAATAATATATGCCACCTACTTTCCAACTTTTTTACCTTCCTTGGGTTCCAACCAGCCTGATCTCTTCACTGGCCCTTTGATACCCTCTGCCATACCTGTTTCAGAGGTTTTTCCATTCCCCTTGCCCGGAATGCCTCATCTCTCATCCTCACCCAGTCCATCCTGCCCATTCTTCAAAGCTCAATTCAGATGTTTTTCTTTTCTTCCTCATCCTAGTTTCCTCTCCTCCTGTTCATTTTCTCCACTCTGACCATTTGGAACTTTCTGAAATCTGAACCAGATAACATTATTCCACTGACTGAATGGCTAAATGATCTTTTAAAATATTTTTTTAGATGTTGATGGACCTTTATTTTATTCATTTATTTTAAAAGTGGTGCTGAAAATCAAACCCAATGCCTCACATGCTAGGCAAGCGCTCTACCACTGAGCCACAACTCTAATCCTGGCTAAATGATTTGTGAGGCCCTGACATAAGGTTTCCATACCTTCTCACATACCTTATGATCCTGGTCCCTGCCTACCTTTCTGGCTTCCTCCTTCCCCCTCAATCATTTTCCATCCTGTCCCTAAACACCATTCATACCAAGTGTCACTCAACAGGCTTGCCATGTTCCCTCAAGTCCCCATGACTTTGCAGCATCCTTTTTCTCTTATGCTGGTAATAGGCTTCTGCACCAAACTGATATATTCCATTAATCCATCCTCTTGGGGGGTAGGGGTCATTGTAATGTTTTGTTCCCCCAGCACTTGGATATACATCTTGACCACCACATTTGCTACCCAGTCTCCATAACCAAATCCTGTGTTTAGCCATGAGCCTCCCAAGGACAGGGGCAGCATTTCTTTATTTCCAAATCGTTTAGTGCTTAGCACAATACCTGCTCTATAACAAGGGCTTTTATTTAAAAAAAAAAAAAATCATACTGGGAATTGAACCCAGGGCCTTGTGCATACTAGGTAAATACTCTACCACTGAGACACATCTCTAGTTCCCATGGCAAGTGAATGAATGGACAAATAAATGCACAAATGAGTGAACAGATGGCCTGTGGTACTTTTTAACGTGTCAAATAAGAATTTTCTGATTTCAAGGTGAAAAATAAATTCTAAGGAGTCAGGGGTGAGACTGACATGTATCTCTCACCTCCCTCCACAATGCCTATCACAGGACTGCACACACAGTAAGGGCTTAGTAAAGACCATCAGTGTTTGACTCCATTTGATTGCTATCCTTGGTTTAGTTTGTATTGGAAACTGAATGGTCTTTACGACTTCTTTATCCATCCTTCACTCATGGCCAGTCAAGCCTACACTATTGCAAAATCACTTTTAAAAAATTAATCTGAAGCAAACAAGGAAATTCATTTGTCCTTAGCCATCAGGCTGGCCTGGCTCCCTGAGGGTGAAAGCAAAGCAAACCTCTCTGCTAAGGGAACTTGAAGAGGGACCAGCTACTTCTACAAATATGATAGGACAGGGTTTTCTTGTATTTTTTAAAATTTCTTTTACTTGTTCTAATTAGTTGTATATGATAGCAATTTTGTACAATTTGATAAATCATACATAAATGGAGTGTAATTTCTCATTTTTCTGATTATACATATTGTAGGATCACATTGATCATGCAGTCAGGGGTTTTTTATTTATTTAAAAGATTTATTGATGCATCACAGTTATACATAAGATTGGGGGTTATTCTGGCATAATCATACAAACAGGGAATATAATTTTCTCCAATTTTGTCCCCATTTCCCCCTTTCCTTCCTCTCCTACCTCCCCTGTTCCCTTTTCTGTATTCTACTATCTTTCCTCTATTTATAGTTATTATTAATTAGTTCTTTATATATATGTGTGTGTGTATATATATACACATTTGTACATATATGATATATATACATGTATATATATATACACACACACATATACATACATACATGAAAGTTTTAATAGAGAATTTACTAAGGAGAGTAAGGATTTATTCAGTCATAGAACAGGGGTTTATGAATTGGGCCCTGGGTTGGGTCCCAGAGGAACAATGAGAATAATTAGTTGCGGAGTCTGCCCTTGAAAGCTTCTAATCCAGAATGAGGAACAAAACCTCCTAGACAAGAAATGATAAAATCAAAATTATTAGATGCCATAAAAAGGACTCCAAGAGTTGTCCAACATATTGTTAGCATTTAATATGTGCCTGTGTGCTGTGCATTAAGGGATATATACTCGAATAACATAAAGTCCCCGTTCTCAAAGAGACCAATTATCAAAGGAAGGGAGAAGGGACTCCTTAGGATGGCAAGTGGGAAATTATGAGGGAGGTTTGGGGGAGATTATGAGAATGGGTAAGAATTTAGCATTTAGCAATGCGACCATTACAAATGAAGTTGGAAGAAAACTTCTGTGATAATCTCAATTAATGCTGTAAGAATATTTGATAAAATTCAATATATGTCATGTTAACAACGAGAAACCTTTAAAAACCTTGGAATAGAAGGAAACTTCCTTAGCCTGATAAAGGTCTTCTATAAGCACTTACAGAGATATCATAAGAAATGATTTGAAATATTAGAGCATTAGAGGGAGAGCATTCCCTTTAAAACCAGGAGCAAGTAAAAGATATTTACCAATATCAACTTCTATCACTTTCCTAGGAGTCCCATACAGTGCAGAATATTTAAAAATAAAAATACATGAATCATAAAGGAAGAAAAAATGCCATAATTATTTATGGATGATAGGTATGTCTACATAGAAAATGATACATTTCAGAAAAAATTATAAATTCTCAAATAATTTTTTCAGATAAATTATTAAAATAAATAAGGTAACAGTAAGGTGACTGAGTCTAAAGGAAACAAAAGAATTGCAATTTTATACACAAGCATCAGGCAGAAAATGACACTTTTTTTTTCTTTTTTTGTACCAGAGATTGAATGCAGGGACACTTAGTCACTGAGCCACATCCCCAGTGCAGAAAATGACACTTCTGAAGCACAAGATATTCACCACAGCAACAAAAATAGAAAGTGTGTAGACAAAAAAATTAATAAAAAAATGGAAACCCTCTATAGAGAAAATGATAAAATTTTTATTAGGGACTCCATTAAGTAAGACCTAAAATATGAAGACATAAAATCATATTCTTGTAGAATGACTCAATGTTGTAAACATATCAAATTCCAATCAAAATTCCAATAGATTTTTTTATGGGTATTGGCAAGCTGATTTTGAAATGTATGTGAAAGAACAAAAAGCAGAGAATAGCCAAGATAATACTGAAGAAGAAAACAAAGTGAGAAAACTTGTTGTCCCCAATAAAAATATATTTAAAACTATAGTAATTAAGCCAGTGCTGCAGAGGAAGCGGCACAGCATGGATGGTGAGGCCCACAGACACATGTGTTTACAGAGAACAGATTCAACACGGCATGACACTCTCTGTCTTCCTCTACTTTGCCCTTTGCCCCAGAGCTGACCTTTATGGACCCCATCAGTGGAGTTCTTGCCCTTTTTTTTCACAAATATTATTAAAATATAATTATTATGGTGGATTTAGCATCAAGAGCAAATCTGCAGGAGGAACAAACGTGAATCTCAGGTAATTATTAGTCAGGCTGACTCCCTGTCTCCTGAGTCACAGTGTTCCTCTAAAGAAAGTCTCTCCTCCTATTTGATAACCTTCTTCTTTGACTTTTCCCTCTGGGTCCAGAAACTCCTGCCTTTTCTCAACCTTCAGAGTTATAGGTGGTAAGGGTTCCCATTTATTACCAGACCCAGGAGATTTCTCCATCCCTTCTTAGTTTCTCTTAACTCTGCATCTTTTATGAATAGTACCTGTATTAAATTCTCTTCAATACCTTGACTGATATTGCCTGTCTTGCTGACTGGTGAGGAAAGATGCTAGGAAGACTGGTTACACAACAGGGAGAAAGATCATATCATTTTCTAAGACCTCAGTGAAAAGAAAAGATTTCAGAAACATGATGTTTTTAAAAGCACAAAGTTTCAAGGAAAAGATTGGTAAATTTCACTGCATTAAAATTAAGAACTTCCATTCAGCAAAAGGCACTGTAAGGGTTGGGGGTGAGGCTGTGTTAGAGTACTTGCTTAGCATATGAAAGGCCTTGAGTTCCAACCCCAACACTCTAGAAGGAGGAGGAGGAGGAGAAGAAGGAGAAGGGGTGGGAGGGGGAGGGGGAGAAGGAAGTGGAAGAGGAGGAGAGGAAGGGGGAAAACACCTTAAAGGAGATCAAAAAATAATCCACAAACTCAGAAGTTATATGTAAAGCATTAAACCAATGAATCTCTGTTATCCAGAATTGTGTTGCCCAGTGTTAGACATGTAGCTATTCAAATTAACATTTAAAATATTAATAATTTAGTTTTTCTGTTGGAGTAGTCACAACTCAAGTGCTCAATACCCACATGGCTAGTAGCTACCATATTGGGAAGTGCAGATATACAACATTTCTATTAACACAGAAAATTCTAGTGAGCAGCCCTGATCTAGAATATAGAAAAGATTCCTAGGAATCACTAAGAACAAAGCAAATAGCCTGAGATGGTTATCTTATGTGTAGACTTGACTGCACCATGGATGCTCAGATTAAACACTGTTTCCTGGTGTGTCAGTAAGTGCATCTCAGGATAAGATCAGCATATAAATCAGAGAACTCAATAAAGTAAATCACTCTCCCCAATGTGGGTGGACATCATCCAGTGAGGGCCTGAATATAATAAAAAGGCAGAGGTAAGAGGAATTTACCTCTTCTGCTCCCTGCTTACTTGATTGAGATGGAACATCATTCTTTGCCTGCCCTTGAACTGGTATTTATATCATAGGTTTCTCTGGTTTTGAGGTCTTCAGACTCAAACTGGAGTTACACCACCATCTTCTTTTCTGACTCTCCAGGTTACAGACTGTGGGACTTCTCAGCCTACATAATCATGTGAGTCAATTCCTCATAATAATTATCTTAATAGTATCTCTTTTTTTAACCAATCATAATTAGACTTTTAGAAGTTAAGGGTTATTTTCACAGAATATGGTAAAAAGACACATGTCATAGGACATAGCTTCACAGGATTTTGATGTGACAGCACTAATCAGCCTACCAAAAGACAAGCTGAAACATTGCTGCAGGAAGAGAACAACCCTCCAGCTTTTCTGAAAGCAAATCACACATAATCTCTTATATTTGATCTCATTGGCTGTGTTTCTTTGGAGAACCCTAAGTAAGTCAGTCACTGCAAGGTTTTTAAAAAATGAGACACAATAACAGATATTTCAGAGAAAACTAAATGCATACGGCTTCATATGTAAAAATGTGCCACCTCAACAGATATCAGAGGAATACATAATTTATTATTTCATGCTCATCATTATTGGCAAAAATGTACAGTCCATTGACACCAAGCACTATCAAGATTATGGAGCAAAAGAAGCCACACACTGAAATGGGATTGCAAATTGCTATAACCACTTCGGAAGAGTTTGGTATGATTCAGTAAAGCTGAAGATGTGCACATCCTATAAACCGACCCATGTACCAAGAAGCATGTTGAGGGCTGTGACTCAGTAATACAGTGCTTGCCTAGCACATGTGTGGTACTGGGTTTGATCCTCAGCACCACATAAAAATAAATAAAGGTATTGTGTCCATCTATGACTAAAAATATTTTTAAAAAGGACATTGTGTCCATCTATAACTAAAATAAATATTAAAAAAAGAAGTATATTGAGAAACATTCAGTATCAAGAAAAAACATTCACTACTATGTGTATAATAGACCAAAATCAGAAACAATAAAAATGTGCACTTGTAATAGAATGGAAAAATATACTGAAAACTATGAAGCAGAGAAAATTAATATCATTTGGATAAATTTCAAAAATGTAAACATGAACAAAAGAAGTTTCACACAAATAAGTACATTTAGAAGATTCATTTACATAAAGTTCAAAAACAGGCAAAACTGAACAATATAATTGGGAATGCATATAGTCCATATAGTCAAAACTGTGAAGAAAACCAAGGAAAGATTCACACAAAAATCAAGGTAGGGGTTAGTTATGGCAAAGAGAGAAAAATGGATTTGGCGTGGGTGTAGCACCAGGGGTTTCTGAGGTTCTGGCAATTTGTTTCTTAACCTAGGTGGTGACTCATGGGTTGTTTTATTCTAATGTACACATACGTTTTATCTTTGTATGCTTGATTTTTTTTTCTAACTAAGGACATACAAGGTTCTGCTTATAGTAATGCTTAAGTAGGTAATCCAGAGCTAATCTCCAACTAAAAGAAGAGCCAAAAAAGCTGAACAAAATAATGATGATAACAATAATTGTCCTTTTTATCAAGAAACTGAAGTCCTCTGAGGACTGATGAAGTGGGAAAAAATGACCAAGCCATCATTTGGCAGAAGATATATCCAGGTGACTGAGCATTTGGAATTACTTTCCCCAGGGATAATCTGCCAATGCTTGAAGAGAGAGCTGATAGTCTGGGGGTTCCTGACACCTTTGTGAAGCAGGTGGACAAAATTAAAAGTCTACCACAGGGCTGGGGATATAGCTCAGTTTGTAGAGTGCTTGCCTTGCATGCACAAGGCCTGGGGTTCAATCTCCAGCACTGCAAAAAAAAAAAAAAAAAAAAAAAAAAGTCTACCACAGGGGGAGCCCTGGTAACTTCTGCCCCACCATGTGAACCTAAAAGGCTGAACTGCTGCCCCTAGGAGTAAGAATAAGCCAGAGGTGGACCATCCCTAAAACGCACTGCAGTTCAGCTTTTAATCATCTTGATGCCTAAAACTGGTTCAAGTTCATCCTGAATTACTAATGCTCTTAATGCCCACCAAAACCAAAAATGAACTGTCCCTGGAAGAAGAAGATAACATAGTCTAAGACCTTTGTTGTTGGGGTTATTCTAAAAATGCAAATCTAGTTTAACACTGGAAAATCAGTTAGTGTAATATAATGTAATTATGTAATGCAATATTAATACAATTAAGGGACATTTATATGATCATCTAGATATATAAAAAAGGAGAATTTGATAACAATGTCAATGACCATTAATGAGTTGTGTTTAAACACTCCAAATAAGTTAGGAGTAGAACTTGGGCATGGTGGTGCACACCTGTAGTCCCATTGATTTGGGAGGCTGAGGCAGGAGGATTGCAAGTTTGAGGGCAGCCTCAACAACTTAGTGAGATCCTATCTTAAAATAAAAAACAAGAAGGGTTGAGGATGCAGCTCAGTGGTAGAGCACTCCTGGGTTCAATCCCCAGTACCACAAAAATTTCTTAAAAAAAAAAAAAAAAAAAAAAAAAGGAATAGAAAGGAACTTTCCAAATTGGATAATGGATATTCTCAGCAAACCTACTACAAAAAAATTAAATAAACAAACTTGCAGTAAAGTACTAAAAGTTTTTCCTCTGCTATTTTATTTCTATTTGATGTTGTACTTGAGGTTCAAACCAATGCAATAAAAATAAAGGTATAAAGATTATAAAGGAATAAAATCAATTGAATAGCACATGAGAAAATAAATGAAACTTGACTCCTAATTTGCATCATGTGTTAAATCAGTGTATCTCAGATGAGAGGGATTTTACTCACCCATCATTGTCCAGAAAACATCTGGCAATCTGGAAATGTGTCTATTGCCACAACTGGCCAAGAGGGTGCACTATTGGCAGCTAGTAGGTAGAAGCTAGGAATGCTGCTAAATATCCAACAGCACACAAGGTAAACACCACAACCTCTACCAGAAATTAGAAAAATAAGAAATATTCCCAATTAGTTTTGTAAGACCAACATCACTTTGATTCCAAAACTGACAAAGATATAAGAAAAGAAAACTACAGGCCGATCTTGCTCACTAATGTATATGCTAAAATTACAAAGTGTGAGCACAACTAACCTAGTGATAATCTTAGGAATGAGGAAGAATGCAACACAACTAACTTAAGTACTCCAGGAATACAGGGTTGGTTTAACACTAGGAAATCAATAAATTAAAATCTACTGATAAAGGATAACCTGAAACAAACATGATGAAAGCTTCTATTCAGATACTGACCATGAGATAAGAGTGTCTACTCTGCTATCACTTCTGTTCAACATTTACTGGGTGCTTCTTGCCAATGCAATAAAGAAGAAAGAACAGCCAAGGTAGTGGTGTACAACTTATCCCAGCTACGTAAGAGGCTGAGGCAGGAGGATCCCAAGTTCCAGGCCAGTCTGCAACTTTGTAAGATACTGTCTCAAGATAAAAAATAAAAAGGGTTTGGAATGTAGCTCAGTGGCAAAATGCCCCTGGATTAATTCCCCGTACTCGGAAAGAAGAAGAGAAGGAGGAGGAAGGAGAAGAAGAAGAAGAAGCATAAGAAAGAAAAAATAGGATGAAAGAAATGCCAATTTCTTTATCCACAAATTGTCTTTTGACATATGGATAATCCAAAAGAATCTACAAATGAACTATTGTAATTCACAATTTAAACAAAGTTATGGACAGAAGGCCATGTGTACAATAATCACATGTATACTTATATACCAACCACGACCACCTAGAAAACTTTTTAAAAGACATCACTTATATTAGCACCAGAAATATTTAATAACTAAGAATGAATCTATATGAAAGTCCTCTGCATTGAAAGTATAAATGTTATTGATAGAAATTAAAGAAGACATGAAAAACAGGGGGATAGGTCAATGGATTGGAAGACGAAATGCTATGAGCATATTAGTTTTCTCTAGTTTGAGCTATGAAGTCAATGCAATCCCAATAAAAATCCAAGCAGGTGTTCTTGCATGTATGTGGAAACTGAAAATCTAATTATAACACTTACATGCTTCACTCTTCTTGCTAAAAATTGCTTTGGCTATTCTGGGTCTCTTATTCCTCCAAATGAATTTCATGATCCTTGCTCTATTTCTATGAGGTCCGTCATTGGGATTTTATTTGGAATTGCATTGAATTTGTATAGCGCTTTTGGTAGTATGGCCATTTTGACAATATTAATTCTGCCTATCCCAGAACATGGGAGATCTTTCCATCTTTTAAGATTTTCTTTAATTTCTTTCTTTAGTGTTCTGCAGTTCTCACTAGACAATTTGTAGAGGTCTTTCACGTCTTTGTTAGATTGATTCCCAAGTTTTTTTTTTTTTTTTTTGAAGCTATTGTGAATGGGGTAGTTTTCCTAATTTCTCTTTTGGAGGATTCATCACTTTTGAATAAAAATGCATTAGATTTATAAGCATTAATTTTATATCCTGCTACTTTACTGAATTCATTTATGAGTTCCAGAAGTTTTCTGGTGGAATTTTTAGGCTCCTCTAAATAGAGAATTACGTCATCAGCAAATAGGGCTAGTTTGAGCTCTTCTTTTCCTAATTTAAACAAATAAAAATGCTGAAACACTCCTAAAGGAGAAAAAATGGAAGATTAAATCTCCTGCATATGCAATTCAGTGTTTGCCACTATTGAGCTTCCATATTTAAGACACTACGCTATTCGTACAGGGATAAATGTCCATAGATAAGGGGCACACAAGATGCCTGATATATAGCAAAGGTGACACTAACGAGTTGTGAGGAAAATAGTTTTATGCATAGTCATGCCCTGTATAATGACATTCAGGAGAAGGTCCCATGAGATCATATCTCCTAGGGACCTTGTTGAATTCTGAGTTTGTGTGAGCATATTCTATGGTGATCACACAATCACAAAATGGCCTACTAACACATTTCTCAGAATGTGTCCCTGTTGTTAAACGATGCATGACTATACATAGTTTCAAGCAAACCCCTACTCACTTCCTCCCATTTTATGTAAAAACCAATTCCAAGTAGACTGTAGGGCTAAAGAAAAGTTAAAACAGTAAGTCTCTAGAACCACACTATTCTACACAGTGGCTTCTAGCCATATGCAGCTATGTAAGTTTAATTAAAACTAAATCAAACTGAACATTTAGTTTATCATTTGCAGTAGCCACATTTCAAGTGCACAAGAGTCACATGTGGCCCATGGCTACCATATTAGACAAGGCACACACAGACCATTTCTATCATCACAGAAAGCTACATTGATGAGCACCACTCTTGAATAGGGTTTAGTAAACTATGGCCCGTGGGACCAACCTGTCCCCTATACCCCCATGAGACAAATCTGTTTTTGTAAATAAAGTTTTTTGGAACACAGACATTTTCACTTACATAGTATTTAGGACTGTTTTCACAATACAAAGGAGCCAGGCTCAGTGGCCCACACCTATAATCCCATCAGCTCGGGAGGCTGACGCAGGAGGAGGATCATAAGTTCAAGGCCAGCCTCAGCAAAAGCAAGGCACTAAGCAGCTCAGTGAGACCCTGCTTCTAAATAAAATACAAAAAAGGGCTGGGATATGGCTCAGTGATTGAGTGCCTCTGAGTTCAATCCACTGTACTGCCCTCCCCTGAAAAAAAAAAAAAAAAAAAAAAAGACACAAAGGAAGAGTTAATTAGTTGCAACAGAGACCACATGGCCTATAAAGCATAATATTTACTATCTAAACTTTTTAAGAAAAAGATAGCAAACACCTAATTGAGAAAATTAAAAGAATTTATTCATAATCTTGAGATATTGAAGTATATATGTATGAAGATAAATTGAACAAAATTCAAATTAAGGATTTCTATTCATCAAAAGACATCATTAATAGACTGAAAAGCAAGATAGAAAACAATAGATTTTGTAATACATGTAAGGATAAAGGGTTCTTTTCCAGAATATATAAAGAATTTGTACAAATCAATAGAAAATGAAATGGTCAGGAGACTGGAACAGGTTTGTCACACACACAGAAAAGCATCCCAATGGCCAAAAAGTCTAAGGTGCTCAGCCCTTTCTCAATCCTGTTCAACATAATCTGTAGATTCAATGCAATCCCAAACAAAATCCTGGCAAGTTATTTTGTGGGTATTGACAAATGGATTCCAAAGTTTATGAAAAAACTAAAGACCCAGATTAGCTAATATGATGTCAAAGAAGAACAAAGCCAAAGGACTTTTATTACACAACTGCAAGACTTAACTATAAAGATATAGTAATCTAGCAGGGTGCAGTGATGTGCACCTGTAATCCCTGTGGCTCAGGAAGCTGAGGCAGGAGGATCACAATTTCCAAGCCAGCCTGAGCAGCTAAGTGAGAAGAACCTAAGCAACTTAATGAGACCCTGCCTTAAAATTAAAAAAAGGGCTCAGAGGTTAAGCACCCCTAGATTCAATCCCTGGTACCAAAAAAGGATAAAATAATCATGACGGTTTAGTATTTGGTGAAAGAATATGCAAGTACACTAATGGACTAGAACAGAGGACACCGAAAAAAACCCACACAAGTAGAGTCAATTGCTCTTTGATAAAGGAACAAAAGAAATTCAGTGGAGAAAGGAGAACTTTTCCACAAATAATACAGAAACAAATGGACATCTGTATGCAAAAAATAAATAAATCTCAATGCAGACCTTATTTATACCTTTCACAGAACTTAGCTCAAAATGAATCATAGACTTAAGTGTAAAATTCAAAACTATAAAACTTCTAAATGATAATATAGGAGAAACCCCTAGATATTGTGATAAATTTTTAGCTATAATATCAAGAACACAATCTATGATAAAAATAAATTGATAAGCTGAATCTCATTAAAATTAAGAACTTCTGCTATACAAAAGATGCTGTTAAGAGGACAAAATGACCAATACAGTATGGGAGAAAATATTTGCAAAGGACATGCCTAGTAAAAGACTCACTTCCAAAATTTACAAAGAAATCTTAAACTCAACAATAAGAAAGCAAACAGCACCATTTTAAAATAGGCAAAGATCTGAGCAAACAACCCATCAATAAAGATACACAGATGGCAAATAAGCATAAGAAAAGATGTTTGAATTTATATGTCATTGGAGAATTGCAAATTAGAACAACAAGATACACTACCCACATATTAGGATGGCTAAAATCCAAATACTGGCACTACCAAAACCTGATGAGGATGTGAAGCAACGGCAAGTCTTGTTCACTGCTAATGGAAATGAAAAGTGGCGCGGCCACCTTGGAAGATAATTTCACAGTTTCGTATATGCTCTTCCCATATGATCCTGTAACCATGCTCCTTTGTATTTTCCCAAATGAGTTGAGAATGTATGTCTACACAAAAGCCTGCACATGAATGTCTACAGCAGCTTTATTCATAACTGCCAAAATGTGAAAGCAAACAAGATATTCTTTAATATGCGAAAGAATAAACTGTGGAATATTAATCCAAACAATGGTAAATGAATGAGCTATGAAATTACAAAGGGACCTGGAAGAAAGTTAAATACACATGGCTAAGTAAAAGAAGTCAATTTGCAGAGTCATTTTACTATGACTCTTCTGATATGAAATTCCCCAAAAGGCAAAACTATAGAGACAATAATGATCAGTGATTACCAAAGATATGAGGAGGAGGGGAAGGAGTAAGGAGGGATACATAGGTGCTACATAGACTTTCAGAGCAATAAAACCATTCTGCATGACACTATAATGATATCATGGAACATGTGAAATTATGCATTTGTCAAAATCCATAGACTTATGCACCAAGAGTGAAACTTAATGTGCATTTTGGACTTTGGTTAATAGCAATTCATCAACAGCGGTTCATTAGTTGTAACAAATGTACCATAGTAGTGCAAGATGTTAATAGAGAAAACTGTCTTCACAGTGGAGGAGGTTGAGATATGGGAATTCTCTGTGCTATCTGCTCATTATTTTTTAAATAAAAAATTTTAAAGGTTTTCAATCTTATCGGGCACGATGGAAATATGAATTGAGGTATAAAGTAATACTACTGAGCACCTAACAGGAAGGCTAACATTAAAGAGACAATATCAGATGTTGGCTAAGATCCATTCACATATTGAAACCAGAATCTGATGTAGGTACTGGTGGAAATATAAATGTTAAAAGCACTTTAAAAAACAGTTGAACATTAGATAGCGAAGAGGAACACATTAGAATCTTATGACAGCGATTTCATTTCTAGGCATATGCCCATCGTAAATGTGTTCACATGAATGTCAGGAAGACATGTACAAGAATTTTCATGGCAGCATTATTCAAAAAAGTCTTAGTCTGATGTGAAAAATATGAAAAATAATAACTCCCACCTGGAATTGTTGTGAATATCATCATCTCCCTACAAGGTGCTCAGTGCCTCACCTGGCACATGGTATATCCTTAGTGAACTAAAGCCATCATTTATTAATTTTTGTGGCCTTTGTCAGTCTCTTAGATGCACACACACACACACACACACACAACCACACACATACACAACTGTCTTACTCAGTTTTTCATCACTGTAACCAAAAGAGCTGACAAGAACAACTTAAAAGAAAAAAAAGTTATTTTAGGTCTTGGTTTCAGAGGTTCATCCATAAGCGGCTGGCTCCATTGCTCTGGACCTGAGGTACATGATGGCTGAAAGGCATGGCAGAGAAAAGCTACTCAGTTTCTGACAGCCAGGAAGGAGAGAGAGAGCACCAGGGACAAAATATAAACCACAAAGGTATACCCCCAGTGACCTACTTCCTTCAGCCACACCCTATTTGCCTACAGTTACCCCTGCTATTAAACTATTCAAATTATTAATCCATTAAATGGATTAATCCACTGATTAGGTTACAGCTCTCATAATTCATCATTTTGCCTCTGAACATTTCTGCATTATTTCACACATGAACTTTTGGGGGACACTTTATATACAAATCAACACTCAAAAAGACAAAATACCAAAACACAAAGACAAATGTACTCTGACCCACTGAAGCAAGAGAAGACATTTATTGATAGGATACTGTGCTTTTCTCTGAATCTATCAGATAAATGAAGAACCATGTTCAAAAAATAGTTTGAAAACCAAGAGGTCAGGTGGCAAAAACACAGCCCTAGTCAGCCACTGGCATATCTGGGTTATACCACATTTTTTTGGCACAGATGACACTAGAGATTGACTGAACTCAGCTTGTCCACTGACCCTGCATGAATGAATTCTCATGTGACTCTTGTTTTCATGTGATCATTCAAATTCAAAATTCAAGGTGGGAACTTCTGGTTGGCCAAGTATATTTCACGTATAACCAACAGGCCAGGAATTGAGGAAGGGAATATCTGGCTTCCTTTCTACTGTGAAGCAGGAGACAGGACTGAGCTAGTCACCAATGAAGGATTCTCAAAAGATAGGACAACACATCATTATTACAGGTGCCCAGCCCAAATCTATTCTATCCTGGTTCTGTGTCCCTCTTAGATCTGTGTGAAGGGACAGAGTGATACATAACATCTGATTATTTGGAAACATGGTACATACCCTCAATGGGATTATGGTGTGATGAGAGAAACAGACATGTTTATTGCCTAACTCCCCATTTCTTATAGTTCAGCAGGCAAACTAAAACTGAGTCCTAAGGAGACAGCCAGAATGGCTTCTGCACCCCAATTCAAACCAGATCCACAAGATCTAGGAAGGTGTATGTAGGCAAAAAGTGGTCTGCAAGAGTGGAAATGTAGGGGCCGGGGATTTTAGAGTAAGAGTACCACATGGGGAAATACGAGAACCAGATAAAAAAAATGCAAGAAAGCCAAGAGTCAGGAATCAGACAAGAATCACAGGGAAGTTGGAATAAGTCAGGAATAAGCAAGGAAGGTCTCGAGCAAGAAGCCAGGGGAGTGGGTATTCACAATTTGTTTTTGTGATCACTGGTTGCATGGTGGTTAGTATGTCCAGCTGGATCAATGGAATAAGGTCAAGACAGACATAAAACATCATTTGGTACCCTTGATATGCCCCTTTGGTGGGCATGGTTGAATCAGGGTTATAAACCTCATCCAAACTTGGTCAGCCATATTTTCTCTCCCAGGATCTAGAACTGGGATATTGGCAGATGGGATCAAGAACATCAACACCATAAGTAAAAATGTATTTTATACAAGAAAATGGGGAGCATCTTATCAGGGACTTGTCAAGGTCATCAAACTGAAATCTTAGAAACTAAGCTGTAGGATAAAGTCATTACTTAGGATCACTTCTTAAAAGAGCAGAATCATTTCTTAAGATCCAAACACATGGATCTTCTACACTTGAAATATGATGTGTTGGATGTCACATAACAAGCCCTTACATTCCTGTGGCAAGCCATAGTTCATGATGTTTGGACCCTCTTGGAAACCCTGTGAGGAACAGGAATTATTACTCCATTATGAAGCCGATTAGAATGAGGTTAAGGAAGAGAACGCTGCTTGCCCAGAGACACATAAGAAGATCATATGGGGTATTTTTTTTTTAATGGCAACAAATTCTTCCTATCCCTACAAGCATGCCCCTTTTGTAATGTGTCCTTGATGTTCCTTCCACCAAGAGGTGGAGTCTATAGCTTTCCCCTGTTTGAATCTGGGCTTGGCCATGAGGCATGCTCTTTCCAAATAGGACATTAGCCAAGCATGGCTTCGTCAGAGGATAAGAGGGCTTGTGCATTGAGGTATGCTCTCCTTGCTGCTAAGAACATAGAGATCATGTGGAAAGAAGCCCAGGAATTATGGTTTGAATATGAGTTGTACCCCCAAAACTCCTGTGTTAATGCAGGAATGTTCAAAGGTAAAGTGATTAGATTATAAAAGCTCTAACCTAATCAGTCCATCCTAGTTTGAATGAATGAGTGGTAACTGTAGGCAGGTGGGGTGTGGCTAGAGGAGGGAGGTCACTGGGGACACCCTGGAAGGGTGCATCTTCCCTGCAGACCCTCTTCCTCTTTCTGTCTGCTTCCTGACCCTGCCATGAGCTGAGCATCTTTCTTCCACTGGGCCCTTCTGCCATGATGTGCTGCCTCACCTTGGGTCCATAGCAGTGGAGTCAGCCATCTAAGGACTGAGACTTCTGAAACCATGAGTATCAAATGAACCTTTTCTCCTCTAAGTTTTTCTTGTCAGGGTTTTCTTTGGTCACAGCAACGAAAAAGATGAGTAGAGTATCAGGCTACCTTCCTGAAAGATGAGAGACTATGTGGAGAGAAAGAACCAACCATCCCAGCTGCCATCTGTTATAAATGTTGGTTTTATTGTTCAAACAGTGAGACTAACAGATCAGAAGACAACTGCTACTGAAAATGAGTTATTACAGATCCCAAGAGGAGGAGCATCGCATACCACAGGGGATTGCATAGGGAAGAACCAACTGGGGTCAGAAGATAGGGAAGGAGGGAAAAACATGGGTAAGAATTCATATCATGGTTTCCAGGGGGAGAAATAGGCAAGGCAGGGCAAGCAAGTAGGGTTGGCTAGTTTGAATCATTTCAGTGGGCTCTGGAACATCAGGGCTGATTCTAGCCGTCTGGGGTCTGATCCTGGGGTGATTTGAGCCAGGGAATAGTGGCCGTGGGTATAAGTGCTGCTTAAAGGACATGACTGGAAGTGTGAACTCTGGATTAGTTGGTTGCTTATAGAAAGAGAGTTGGAAGGGGAGTGATTTATTATCTCAAGGAACTCCTAACCTTGGGAGGAGCAGCTCTTCAGGGCGAGCAAGACCCCAAGACACCAAGGCATCAAAAATACAGAAAATATAAAGGCACAATTAATCTAATGACCCAGCAAAGAACCCAGACATGCAAGTGAGTCCACTCCAGACAACCCTGCGATTGTGAGAAATAATAAATCATTGTTTTAAGGCACTAAGTTTGAGAGTGGTTTGTTATGCAGCAAACACTGATACAGAGGAAGATCCCAAACTGACCTCTGACTAGCCCAGGCATGCTCCATGCTCTCTTCCAGGGTGCGGGGGTGAGGAGTGAGAGGAGGATAATTTGCGACTAAATCACAACCTATTCTGCTACGTGGTAGACAGGTGGGGAGGAAGATCTCTGCATTCAGAGTGACAGCCTCTGGAAGCTCAGAGGAACAGCCCCCAACCCCAACATATCTGGAGGTTGTTGCTGGCCTCTGCTATGCAAGGGGATAGATTCTCTGCGCCTCACTCTTCAGGATGCTGGCCTCAGAGTCTCTGAGACAAAATGAGCACTGTTACCAGGACAGCCAGGAGTCACAAAAATAGGTAGGCAATTATGTTGGCTCAGGAGAACCCTCAGCCCAGAAGCCTTCCCCTTTATCTCCTCAGGGCTCTTCCAGCCACCAGCTAGTTATGGTACTCAGTAGATGGGAGTAGCAGGCACACCCAGGAACTTAAGAGGGGCTACCTGCCACCACTACGGTGAGTGGGCTAGGTGATGGAGGACAGGGTGAAGGTGGGATGAAGGGTACCACAGAGGGAGTACCAGGGTAAGGAAGCACACCTGGCTTTGGAGTCCCAGCTGTCCTGGTATGTGTGTCTCTAAGTCTTGGTTTCCATATCTGAAAAATGGGAAGAGTAGTCTCCCTTCATCACATTTCAATGTCTGTTGTTTCTAGAACAGGGACTGAGAGAAATTGCTTTTGCTAAAAGCAGGATAATTCTTGGCATATGTGTCTCCTTTATTACCTTAAACTGTGTGACCTGCTCAGCTCTGCATACGGGCATGTCAGGCATTTAAGGAGTGTTCATCTAAAAATCAGTAATATCGGTTTATTAGCCCTAACTTTACCTAATCTATCCCACCTCCCTTCAAGACTAAGACAACAGCCCCCTGGAGGAGAACCTGCAAGTCTCCAGTCATTGTCTCCTTCCAGGATCTCAGGTCTGACAGATAAACCAACAAGTGAAAACGTCCCTCTCAAGTGACAAGGACTTCTGTGAAAAACTTCTCTGGAATGAGAACTGAGAGTGATGGGCCAGACCAGTTTGACTAAGGTTGCTTAATTCCGCATACCTCTCCCTCCTATCCCAGTTCTTCCTCTATTTACAGCTAAAGCTCCTATGGTCACCCCACAGACAGGGCTGAGATGCTGGGTCTTGCATTGTCTTTGCAGTATGGCGATAATGATTAAAATTATTTTCCTGCTTTTTATCATGATCTTTTCTGTTTGGTTTCTGAGGAGATTGGCCAGACCTGGTTTGTTGGGACCCCCAGAGTGAGCCCTCTAGCCTAGGACTCTGTTAACAGCTTCACTAATATGATGATGACAAGTGATGATTAAAATAAGACAAATTGCTGTCATAGCGTGAAGACTAGTTTCAGGCACTAGGTTATGTACTTTAGATGAGATATTTCAATGAACCATCACAATCCTATGAGATAACTTATTAATTATTTTCACACTACAAGGAGGAACCCAAATCTTAGATAGGTTAAATAACTTTCCCAAAGTCACATCGTTAGTATGTGGTAGAGCCAGGACCTGAACCTGGAATACATGGTTTTAGAACTCAAGGTCAATGGAAACGGTTGGTTCTAGTCTAGCACACCATTAGCAGTTATTGGCTATCATGGGTCGAGCAGTTGTGGCCAGGGTATCAGGATCAGCCAACACTCACAACCTGGTAACCAATGCAAAAGGAACTCCCTGGGGTGGCTTCCTCAGATGGAAATGTGGAAATGGCAAACACCTAAGAGTCCCTCGGTGATTTTATGTTACGCCAATTTTTAACATCAGTTGGTACCATTGTCCTCATCCTCTCCTGATCTCCCACTGTGAGAACCAGTAGGGAGGGAGGCAAAGGCACCACTGGAGTGGGCTGTACCAGAGAGCAGGAAGGAGCTGAAATATGTGCCATCAAAAAGTTCAGCAAACATCTGACACAGGTCGCAGGTCCCATTATTTTGGGCTGCCCATATTTTTTCTTGGGGGCAAATGTGTAAAGGGCACACTGAATAAAGATCTCTGAGTAAAAGCACTACTCCACTGGAAATAGACAATGTGCAATTGCCAGCTTGTCCCCTCGTCACCTGGGGATGATGGATGCTCAGTGCATTCAGCATCCACCCTTGGACAAGTCATTAGCCTACTGTTCTAGGCCAGTCTGTGTGCACTCAGGGACAGACCCATTAGATGACAGAGTGTGACTCAGGAAGGATAGGAAGATCCTCACCTAGAATTGTCCCCACCGTCAGCTTTTGTGCTTTGTTTTTGTTTGGTACTGTGGATTGAACCCAATGGTGCTTTGCCACTGAGTTACATCCTCAGCCCTTTTTAAATTTTTTTTTTTAAATTTTTAAAATTTTTACAGACTGCATTTTGATTCATTGTACACAAATAGGGTACAACTTTTCATTTCTGTGGTTGTGCATGATGTACATTCATACCATTCATGTAATCATACATGAACATAGGGTAATGATGTCTGTCTCATCCCACCATTTTTCATACCTCCTCCCCCTCCCTCTGTCATTTCCCTCCATTCTTCTCTCACCCCCCACCCACCCAACCCAATTATATATCATCATGCACTTATCAGAGAAAACATTCGGCCTTTGTTTTGCTTGGGATTGGCTTATTTCACTTAGCATGATAATCTCCAATTCCATCCATTTATCTACAAATGCCATAATATTCTTCTTTATGGCTGAGTAGTATTCTACTGTGTGTATATACCACAGCTTCTTTATCCATTCATCTGTTGAAGGACATCTAGGTTGGTTCCACAGTCTAGCTATTGTGAATTAAGCTGCTATGAACATTGATGTGGCATTTTTTAAATTTTGTGTCAGGGTCTTACTCAGTTGCCTAGTCTGACCTTGAATTCGTGATCCTCTGCCTCAGCCTCCCAAGTTGCTAGGGTTACGGGCGTGCACCACCACACTCAGCTTCTTCCTGCCACCTTGTTGGAGCCATAAAATCCCTCTGGCAGCCTCTAGTCTTGCAGTTTAGAAGTTTTTCAAAACTTCAAAGTCCTCTGAAGTCAAAATAAGAAGTAAATACCTTGGGCTTTTTAGTTATACCAGAGGCTTCCAAACATTTAGTATCTAGGATGTTTCCCAATGCCTGTAAGCCAAAAGAGACACCTAACCATTCCACTTATAAAGCAACTTAATGAGTATAGCCTAACAAGAAAAATGGACATAAGTAAAAAGAAAAAATAATCTTTGTATCTCATTCTTAAAGAACCACAATTACGGGGCTGGGGACATAGCTCAGTTGGTAGAGTGCCTGCCTTGCAAGCACAAGGCCCTGGGTTCAATTCCCAGCACCACAAAAACAAAAAACAAAAACAAAAACAAAAACAAACAACAACAGCAAAAGAACCACAATTACTTCTTAACAAAGACATATGTCCTTACAATGCACTGAACAAGTTCCCAAACTTTGCCATCAGATTGCACACTGCCACCTTCAATTCCTGCTCCATGTTGACTTTCAATGGTACTTACTTTCATCATGGCTAGCACTGAAAACCAAACATGGCAGAGATATGACATCATCTGAAGGAAGGCAGAGCTTATGTTCATCTCTTTTATGTGGGGTTAGATAGATAATCAAGTGTTGCTTTTATTCCCCTTTAAAAATCATAAATAACTCTATAAGATCCTGTGATTTCCCAACAGCATCCTGGGCAGTGTGAAAACTGCAGGGTTTTACCTTAGCAGGGACCAGTCAGTGGTGGGCAAGATGCAAGGCTCTTTGCTAATGCAATACAGGGTCAGAGGAGGAAGGGGGGTGTTGTAGGAGGAAGGAAGAGGGTGTGTACAGGAGACCAGAATAAGCAAAATAGAACCTAACCTTGCTGAGCTTTTCTTTGTCCATTGGTGAAAGGGATCTAATCATTGCTTCCCAGTCTACCTTAAGGATTCTCATGAGGTCAAAAGTGACCATGGGTTTAGAAACGCCTGTGAACCATGAGGCATTGTACAAATGCTGGGTTCACAGCTGTCACCCTTCCTCCTCCTCAGAGGCAAAGGAAGGGACCCTTTCCCACTCATACCCTGTCCTCCCAGCACCTCTCCACTGCAGAGGAATGTGGCATATTCCAAGTGATGCTCAAAGCTTATTTCATTACCATTTTAATAATGCCCTGATGATTATTTACCATGGCTTCCAAAAAGCAGTTACTATCTCAAAGGGAAGGTCAGCGTGGATTTCAAAGCCCAGCAGGGTCATTGAGAGAAAGAAGAGCACAGACGTGAATGAAGGAATAACACCACCGTTGCTCTCAGTCCTTATGAACAACTTCATCAGCCTCCTTCTCCAGTGCACAGCCTTCCTATCAAATATGAATGAAGAGGAGGTTGACTGTATTACAGAATTAATAATGCAGGAGGGGAGGTGTCAAAGCCATTTGTAACTGCAATTGCTTTTGCATTCATTTTCTTGAAAGTAATTTCATGTTTGTCAAGAACTAGGAATGAAGGTTCTTCCTTCAATACTTAAACATACAGGCACAAGATGCAGTTGTACTTTCTTAGGCACAATAAATGTGTTCTGAAAATACGTGTGCTTGAAGTTCACTAAATGGACTTTTATTTTTGCTTATGTTAAACCCAAAGAGAATGGGTTCTTTAATGAGAACAATCTTCTACTCTTTTGCCCAATTTCTTAGATTTTTCATAGATAACTGCCTATAGTAATACGATAGTGTAGAATTTTGAAGTAAAGATAAATCTCATACAATCCCTATAGTCAATGCTGGAAAGGGTAAAATGGATGCAGTATATCAGGGGACTCTATTTTTAACCTAATTGTATTGTGACACTAAAAATTCTGCTCATCAGATTTAAAATGAGGATCATTTCAGGGTTCCAGGAAAAAGGAGGGAGCTTAGAGCCTCCACTCAGGAGAATGAGAGGAGAGTGAATGTGAGAGCATGATCCAGGAGCATTTTCTTGTGAGCACTGGATTGAGTTTCTAACATGAACTTTGGACCCATTTCTAAGAGATAATGAAGTGTCATCTGAGTTAAGAGATGGACAAAACTCTGGTACTCTGTGTAACAGATTCTGGGTCACAGAAGAGACACCATGATTCTGCCCGTTCCACTGCCAGAATCTGAAGTCAGGCACATCCTGAGTTCAAACCCCTTACTTGAACTTTCAATATATGGATGCTGTGTAGTAGCCACAATAACCAACACTTTACAAGCTACTTTCCACAACAGATTATAAATTTGTGAAGGATAAGAAAGAATTCTCATTTTTCTTTTTATTTACCAAGGCTAACACATAGTAGGTGGCCCATACATTGTTACTATCACCCTTGGTTTCATATATATACTCTGTCACTTAATATTCCCAACAATTCCATAATAGAAGTAATGCCACATTTTATAGTTATAGAAACTGAAAATTGGAAATGGTAAATGATCCCCCAAATTATAATTAGCCTAAGAGAAATCTGTAATAGAATTAAAATCTTAACCCAGGTCTTCTTATACTAATTCCTGTACCCTTGTAAGAGTCAGAGTTTTAGACAAAGCCTGAATATTATATATCTAAAAGTTCAGTCCACTAAAGAAAGACAGGAATCCCAAGTCTGCAGCCTTGGTCTTCATCAAGAACCCCTCACTAGAGAAGAGCAGGGAGGACTATTCCCTGTGTGCGCTCAGCCCTGAAGGATGAAGCTCTTCCTAGGGCGTCTGTAAGAGGTCAGCCTCCCACCTCCTCCTTTGCTGTCTCCAGTTGTGAGTCACACTTGTCCACTTGCTCCAATGATCAGACAGGCTTTGTCTGCAGTTTTTGCCCTGTCACTTAGGACAAAAAGAAAGGACAGAATGTGGCAGACCTGGTTTATACACCAGCCTTTCACATCAGTAATAAGAAGAATGTTCACAGTAAGATCCTTGGGAAGAAATTTTGCTAGGGTGAGAAATCCTACTATTCAGAAAACAGTCCCAGGTATGAGCAACCCGAATACTAGGAAAGCAAGGTTCTCCTAAAAACAGGCTTTAGGTTTGCACTTCAAAATACACTTTAATGTTTCCCAAGGGGAGATAAACGTTGATTAGTCTACATGACTTTGCTACATTCAAAAGCACCATATGCCAATACAATGGCATCCAGTGGGAGAGAAAAGAAAATCTCTTCTTGGGTATATGTGTTTTTACCAGCACAAAAATTTTCCCAGAAGTTCTCTGCACTGGCACTCCTCTCCACACACTATGTACCTTCACAGACAACACATGCAGGTGCCTAAATCAATCTTTGACAAGGGGAACAGGATCATTAATTGCCTTTAGACTAGTCAGAATTTGCCCTGGGAGTCAGAGGGATGGGCCCATTTATTCCTGAGTCTTTGTCTCCAGGAGAGAGATGGACAATGAAACAATACTGAAGTGCAAGCAGAGGTCATACATATTCTAGTCTAGGTCAGGGTTTAGGGAGATTCCTATGAGGGCCAGGTGCTATGCTAGAGTGATTTCTCAAGGTGAAATTTTGAGCATCTAGGCACTGTTGAATAAAAGTAAGTTTGTCTTCTGTTTTAACCATTGCATGGAAAAACCAGCTTGATGGATTCAAACTAAATAGAGTATATTCTGAGAAGGTGGCCTGACACTAAATTTAGGCCATTTGGTTCACCAAGAAGTCACTCTTGAGGGTCTCCAAGAGAACAGAAAATATAGGTGGTTATCTTCCAGAGCAGCAAAGACTGAACTACAATAGGAGGCTTGTGTGCAGCAGACTGACAAAGATAAATAGGTTTCAATAACAAACACGGAATCTAAAGTCTCAGGGCAGACACTTTGCCTCTAGGTGTTGGTTGGTGAAGGAGCAGCTTCTCATGTAGCCAACTCTATGTAGCAAGATCTCAGGGCAGTTGCAGCAGATTTTTATATATTGATAGTTAATGCTTCCAGACAATGCCAGCTGGCCTTGGGGGGAAAAAGAATTTGTCTAAAATAGAGAGGTTCTCAATTGACTGCTTCCATCTTGATGCAGGCTTAGGAATGGCTTGAGGGGTGGAAGATGGTTGGCTGTACTACTAGCAATGATCAGTTCTGAGGAGGGACGTCAGACTCAGGAAAGCCCTCAGTGAGTGATATCCCTTCAGATGTCCTCTATTACCTTTGTTTCCAATACACTGATATCAGCTGCATGTAATAGGTAACCCCATCTCAAAATGACAACATTGAAGACATAGTATTTTACAAAACAAGTTCAGAGCCTGGTGAGCAAATTCAGCTGCTCAATGACATCTTCAAGGATATGATTGTTTCCTTCTTCCTGCCTTAGTCATTTTTAGTCTGAAGCTTTGCCTCAGACTCACTCCTTTTCTGGTAGCAAGATGAGTCCCATTGTGGCACCATATCTAATAAGAAGAAAAAATAAAAGTTCTATCCTGGTGTCTGTCTCCTTTTAATTGACAACCAGGATGATTTTTCTGGAAACCCCTAGAATACTTCCTTTCAAAACTCCTTGACCATAATTGCAGTGAATGCTCATGCCTAAACTAATTTCTGGCAAAGGGAATGAGATTGTCATGATGTTGTGAAGGGCATGGCCATGGGTAGGGCAGGGCAACCAAATGGAAGCAGAATTCTTTTAGAAAGGCAGAGGGGTATGCGATCGAATTGCTATCCCTAAGTACCCCATGCTCTCAACATTACTCTTTTCCCTACAACCAAAAGTCACATTGGTGACCTCCCCCATATTTAGGTCTTCAAGCACATATCCCACCCTAAATGACAGTCTCATTTTAACTGGCTTTCCCCCCTGTCAATCTGTCTGCATATTAGAAATTCTGTTCCCAGGTGTCACTTGGAGAATATCACAGCTTCTGTGGTGTTTTCTGGGAATTCTTCCCTTGGCCAGAACTCCTCCTTTTCCTGTATACCACATTACTGTCAACTTGCCACTGTCAGTCTCCTATTGTATTCAGTTATGTCTTCTGCCTTCTTCAAGGCAGACCATGAGTCTCCAGGGACAGAAATACATTCAGTTCATATTTGGTCCCCATGGTGTCCGGCTCTCTACTTGGCATATTGTAGGTGCTGTCAGTTCAGTTGGAACCACCAAACCTTTGCACCAAACAGCTGAGATCCAAGTATCCATTGCCCATCTAGCATATCCAAGTCTTGCTACTCAAGGTCAATGTCCCTGCTCCTAGTTTAAAACAGGGTAGGAACATGAAACATGTGCCAAACTAGGTGAGAGTCTGTGCGCTCTACCTGAAGTGTGAAGCATGCATGGGGAACACCTGCATCCATGAGATGTTACTGACTGTGGAATGGATCACAGGGGCCACAGGGGACATGACATGCAATCTCACAACAGCCCCCAGCCCAAAGAGGACCCGAGTCATCCCATGGCAAATGTCTTAGAAGTACACAAAGCATTCAGGAAATGGACCAATTGTTTAACATTGACTTCAAGTCTATGCCACCCTTATTTAGTGAGAGCTGTCCTGGCAGTCCATGCGATTTCCAGACCCTTTGCATCAGAATTCTTTCTTCATGGACTCAATAGCTTGGATGCCTAAGAAGACGGCTCACCTGTCTCCCTTCCTCTGCTTCTGCCTTTAAAACCTACTATTCCTCCATCGTTCTCCATGTGACAGTGAGATCCTCTTAGTTGCCTGGCTGACCTCACTCATCCAAAACATTCTGGCTTGCCAAAGTCCTCCAAAAACATGTGTTAAAGACAACCAGAGCCTGACAGTAGTTAGAGCAATAAAGACAGATTTATTCAGAAATTATTGCAATAGAGGAAAAGAGACCTCAGAACCCTTAGAAAAATCTTAAACCTTAGAACTAGGCTTAGTTTCACATATGGCAGGGACAACAGAAATTTATACCCAAGAAACAGGTGGAGGGACAGGGACAGTGGTGGATCGAAAATCACTAAGAGGAAACATCAAGGGAAGGGATGGATTCTGTCTAACCCAGCTTAATAGGATTCTTGCTGAAGCAGACCTAGGTGATTAGATACCAAAAGGATGAGGGATAAGGAATTTGTTAGACCTCAAGTGTAGGGTAGTCTCACTAAACTGACTTAACAGGGGGATGCGAAGGGGGATACAGAAGCCAAAAGACCTACTTGAGAAGGTTCAGAGGAACCTTAATAAAGTTGGGTCAAGTAGAGAGGCTTTGACATAAGTGAGTGGATCTCAGTAATGTAGGGATGCTGTATGACCAAAACAGAAGAGAGGACTTTCTCTACCCTTATTAAGTAGTGAGGGGGGCCCAAATTGTACATTGTCAACAAAACTACCTAAATGACCACTTATGTTTAGCTTTCCAGTTTGGAAAGACCATGGACTTTGAAGTCAGATAGATGTGGGTTCCAATCCCAGCTCAACCACTGATTAGTTACCTTGTGAAGATCAGATAACCTAAAAATGGCAATCACAAAATTGATCTCAGAGGGTTGTGGTGCATATTTGATTAATAGAGATTTTAAGAACTGAAAGCACAAAGCATAGAATATGAGTTCAATAAATGGGACCCACATTGCCTATTACCAGGAAAATGTAACCCTCTAAGTGGGTATTCCACACAATGCTCCTCTGTTCTTGTGCCATAACACAGGTTGGGAGTACAGGAGTCACAGAATGTCAGAGGTAGGATTACTTTCATGTCATCTTGTCTCAGTGGATCTCAACCATACCTCAATCCTTTGGGGAGCTTTCAAAAAATATTACTGACCAGGTCCAAACACAGCCTAATTAAATCAGGATCTCAGAGGCCACAGTATAGATATCAGTATTTCTTAAAACTCAAGGATGAGAACTACTGAGCTAAATCAGTGTCCTCTTTGTGCAGGGGAGGAAACTTTGTGAGGCCAAGAAAAGTAAATGGATGCTCTGTTGATATTTTCACATTTGATCTTGGTATATCAACCCAAGTGTTTCGGATTCTCAGATCATCTGGAAGGCATTGATTCTATCAGTGTCAAGGTCCCTCCCAGAGAACATGTTTAATTGGCTTGTTTTCTGTACCCTTACTCAGCCTTCTTTAGTGTGGACAAGTTAAGACCTTGAAGGTTGTGATGGGCAGAGATGCGCAAAATGGATGCAGAGCATTATAGGCATGAGAATTAGAGGGCCTGGGGACACCAAGACCACCGATGCCTAAAGTCTTAGAGCCTTTCTCACCTCTTGGCCCAGCTCCTGAGGCCTGGTGCATGATGCTCTCCCAGGATCAAGGCTCTGCTTTCCACTGGCTATCCCCCAACTAACATTGTAGCAGTTTGGGGGCCTTGTCTCCTGCCTCAGCCCCAGCAAGAGTCAAACAGCAAACAGTAAACCACATAAGAGCAATTCACCAGGCACCTCATATAAGCCAGGAATTCTGCTAGGAAAAGGAGATGTAACTGCTGTGGCCCACCACATACACATCTTCACAGTGCCATCATCCTAGTGGGAAAGAGGCTCTTCCCATGACAGTCTCACTAGCCACCTGATGTCTCAAACCAGAAACAGAATTATTTGCTAAGCAGGGGAAAGCCTTGAAGAACACCTAGCATTCAGAAATGGGAGTGTTTGGGGACCAGTTGGTCTTTAACTTGGGAACATGGTTATAGAATTCTAACTATTACCCTTTTAGCAGCATGATCACTGGAATGAGACTCCTGCTGATTGGCTATTAGCAGCATGGTCACTGAAGTGAGACTATTGCTCATTGGCTGTTAGCAACATGATTGGGAAAGCATAGGATGAATGTACAACTGGTGCTAGAGGTAATTAGTACATTGCAAGCTATTATGGCCAAAGAATAATCAGTCTTTTTCTTTCTTGATTTTGGTGTATGGGAAGTTTTTATTCTGTCCCCCAAGTCCTTTCTTTATTTGTTTGCTTTTTGGTACCAGGGATTGAACCCAGGGATGCTTAACCCCCGAGCCACATTCCCAGCCCTTTTAATGTTTCATTCATTCATTCATTTATTATTTATTTATTTATTTATTTATTTATTTATTTATATTTTCAGTTTCCTTTTTACTTCATTTGTTTGTATATTATAGGATAAATATATTTCTTCTCTATCAATTTTCTTCCATTGAAATCATCCCTGCAATCATATTCACCTGGTCCTCATGGAAAGCATTCTTTGGCCTTCCTGCTGAGACTCAGAATTATGGATGTATTTTTCATCATAAGCTAAAAATAAACCTGTGAACAGCATTCAGAAAGTTTGTAGCAATACTTTCAGCAGTAGTACTCTAGGATGATTTTTCTACATCATGGAATAAGCGCAGCAGGGTAAAATTCTTCCCTGCAACCTAGGAGTAGGCAAGTCAGAACAGGCTGCTAGGAAGATATTTGCAAAAAAGGAACTTTCTTAATCTGCCCATCACTTCCAGTAGTGTTGACTCTAGGCACACTGTAGATTATATAAAATGTGTCTCCAGTGGTGGCCCTCATATTCTTTGCCTGTATTATTTTCTTTCTGTTTTAGGACATCCTGTCCTCCTGTCTTGAAATGTCAAGAGTTTCTGCCAATCTTTCCTTCTTTTTTTTAAAATTATTTATTTTGATTCATTGTATACAAATGGAATACACCTGTTCTTTCCCTGGTTGCACACAAAGTAGAGTCACACCATCTGTGCATACATACATGTACACAGGGCAATAAAGTCTCTCTCTTTTTGTTTTTTTTTTCTTCCCCCCCCACCCTGACCCAACCTCTCCCTTCCCTCTATGCAATTTATCCTACCTCCATTCTTGCCTCCCTTCCACCCAGCATTATGCATCATCATTCACTTATCAGAGAGATCATTTGGCCGTTGGATTTTGGGGATTGGCTAATCTCACTTAGCATGACAGCCTCCAACATCATCCATTTACCTGCAAATGCCATAATTTTATTCTTCTTTATGGCTGAGTAATATTCCATTGTATATATATACCACAGTTTCTTTATCCATTCATCTATTGAAGGGCATCTAGGTTGGTTCCACAATCTAGCTATTGTGAATTGAGCAGCTATGAACATTGATGTGGCTGCATCACTGAGGCAATCTGATTTTAAGTCCTTTGGGTATAGGCCAAGGAGTGGGATAGCTGGGTCAAATGGCGGATCCATTCCAAGTTTTCTAAGGAATCTCTACACCACTTTCCAGAGTGGCTGCACCAACTTGCACTCCCACCAGCAATGTATGAGTGTACCCTTTTCCCCACATCCTCGCCAACACCTGTTGGTGCCTGTGTTCTTAATAAAAGACATTCTAATTGGGGCGAGATGAAATCTTAAGGTGATTTTGATTTGCATTTCTCTTATAACTAGGGATGTTGAACATTTTTTCATATATCTGTTGATTGTTTGTAGATCTTCTTCTGTAAAGTGTCTGTTCATTTCCTTGGCCCATTTATTGATTGGGTTATTAGTGTTCTTGGTGTGAAGATTTTTGAGTACTTTGTAGATTCTGGAGATTAGTGCTCTATCTGAAGTGTGTGTGGCAAAGATTTTCTCCCACTCCGAAGGCTCTCTTCACATTGCTGATTGTTTCCTTTGCTGAGAAAAAGCTTTTTAGTTTGATTCTATCCCCATCATTGATTCCTGCTTTTATTTCTTGAGCTTTGGGAGTCATGTTAAGGAAATCTGGTCCTAGGCCAACGTGATGAAGATTTGGACCTATTCTCTCTTCTATTAGGTGCAGGGTCTCTGGTCTAATTCCTAGGTCCTTGATCCATTTTGAGTTGAGTTTTGTACAGGGTGAGAGAGAGGGGTTTAGTTTCATTTTGCTGCATATGGATTTCCAGTTTTCCTAGCACCATTTGTTGAAGAGGTTATCTTTTCTCCATTGTATGTTTTTGGCTCCTTTGTCAAGTATGAGATATCTGTATTTATGGGGGTTTGTCTCTGTGTCCTCTGTCCTGTACCATTGATCTGCCTGTCTATTTTGGTGCCAATACCATGCTGTTTTTATTACTATTGCTCTATAATATAGTTGAAGGTCTGGTATTGTGATACCCCGGCTTCACTCTTCTTTATTCTGGGTCTTTTATTCCTCCAAATGAATTTCATGATTGCTTGCTGTATTTCTACGAGGTCCGTCATTGGAATTTTAATTGGATTTGCATTGAATTTGTATAGCGCTTTTGGTAGTATGACCATGTTGACAATATTAATTCTGCCTATCCATGGGAGAACATGGGAGATCTTTCCATCTTCTCAGACTTTCTTTAATTTCTTTCTTTAGTGTTCTGTAGTTCTCATTGTAGAGGTTTTTCACCTCTTTTGTTAGATTGATTCCCAAGTATTTTAATTTTTTTGAGGCTATTGTGAATGGGGTTGTTTTGCTAATTTCTCTCTCAGAGGATGCATCACTATGAATAAAAATGCATCAGATTTATGAGCATTAATTTTATATCCTGCTACTTTACTGAATTCATTTATGAGTTCCAGAAGTTTTCTGGTGGAATTTTTAGGCTCTTCTAAATAGAGAATCATGTCATCAGCAAATAGGGATAGTTTGAGCTCTTCTTTTCCTATTTGTATTCCTCTAATTTCTTTGGTCTGTCTAATTGCTCTGGCAAGAGTTTCAAGAACAATGTTGAGTAGTAGAGGCAAAAGAGGGCATCCCTGCCTTGTTCCAGTTCTCAGGGGGAATGCTTTCAATTTCTCTCCATTTAGAATGATGTTAGCTGTGGGCTTAGCATAGATAGCCTTTACAATGTTAAGGAACGTTCCTACTATCCCTATTTTTTCTAGTATTTTGAGCATGAAGGGGTACTGTATTTTATCAAATGCTTTTTCTGCATCTATTGAAATAATCACGTGGTTCTTGACTTTAAGTCTGTTGATGTGGTGAATTACATTTATTGATTTCCAGATGTTGAACCAACCTTTCATCCCTAGGATGAAACCCACTTGATCATGGCGCACTATCTTTTTAATATGCTTTTGTATGCGATTCGCTAAAATTTTGTTAAGAATTTTTGCATCTATGTTCATTAGGGATATTGGTCTGAAATTTTCTTTCCTCGATGTGTCCTTCTCTGGTTTTGGCATCAGGGTGATATTAGCTTCATATAATGAGTTTGGAAGGGTTCCCTCCTCCTCTATTTCATGAAATACTTTGAGGAGTATTGGAATGAGCTCTTCTTTGAAGGTCTTGTAGAACTCGGCTATGAATCCATCCAGTCCTGGACTTTTCTTTGTTGGTAGACTTTTGATGACTTCTATTTCATTGCTTGAAATTGATCTATTTAAGTTGTGTATGTCCTCCAGATTCAGTTTGGGTGGCTCATATGCCTCTAGAAACCTGTTGATGTCTTCCAGGTTTTCTATTTTGTTGGAGTATATATTTTCAAAATAGCTTCTAATTATGTTTTGTATTTCATTAGAATTTGTTGTGATATTTCCTTTTTCATCACAAATTTTAGTAATTTGAGTTTTCTCTCTCCTCTTCATTAGTGTGGCTAAGGGTTTATCAATTTTGTTTATTTTTTCAAAGAACCAACTTTTTGTTTTGTCATTTTTTTGAATCGTTTCTTTTGTTTCAATTTCATTGATTTCCACTCTGATTTTAATTATTTCCTGTCTTCTACTACTTTTGGCAATGACCTGTTCCTCTTTTTCTAGGTCTTTGAACTATAATGTGAGGTCATTTATTTGTTTGCTTTTCATTCCTTTATTGAATGTGCTCCATGCAATGAATTTTCCTCTTAGCACTGCTTTCATAATATCCCAGAGATTTTGGTATGTTGTATCTTTGTTCTCGTTGACCTCTAAGAATTTTTTTATTTCCCCCCAATGTCTTCTGTTATCCATGCATCATTCAATAGCATATTATTTAATCTCCAGGTGTTGGAGTAGTTTCTATAAAAATATTTTTCTATATAAAAATATCATTGATTTCTAATTTCATTCCATTATGATCTGATAGAATACAGGGAGTATCTCTATCTTTTTGTATTTGCTAAGAGTAGCTTTGTGGCATAACATATGGTCTATTTTAGAGAAGGATCCATGAGCTGCTCAGAAAAAAGTGTATTCACTTATTGATGGATGAAATATTCTATATATGTCTGTTAAGTCTAATTTAGTGATTGTGTTAATGAGTTCTATGGTTTCTTTGTTCAATTTTGCTTGGAAGATCTGTGCAACAATGAGAGAGGTGTGCTAAAATCACCCAGTATTATTGTGTTTTGGTCTATTTGGTTCCTGAAATTAAGAAGGATCTGATTGACATACATGGATGCACCATTGTTTGGGGCATAAATATTTATGATTGTTATGTCTTGTTGATTTATGCTTCCCTTAAGCAGTATGAAATGTCCTTCTTTATACCTTCTGATTAACTTTGGCTTAAAGTCTGCTTTATCTGAAATGAGGATGGAAACCCCTGCTTTTTTACTGAGTCCATGTGCATGGTAAGTTTTTTCCCAACCTTTCACCTTTAGTCTGTGGGCATGTTTTTCTATGAGATGAGTCTCTTGAAGGCAGCATATTATTGGGTCATTCTTTTTAATCCAATTTGCCAGTCTATGTCTTTTGGTTGATGAGTTTTAGGCCATTAACATTCAGGGTTATTATTGAGATATGACTTGTATTCCCAGTCATTTTGACTTATTTTTGGCTTTTAACCCAACTAGATTTCTCCTTTAATTGGCTGTTCCTTTAGGGCAATTCCTCCCTTTGTTGACTTATATTATTCTTCATTTCTTCCTCTTGAAATACTTTGCCAAGAATTTTCTGTAGGGCAGGTTTTCTATTTGTGAGTTCTTCTAGCTTGTGTTTATCATGGAAGGATTTTATTTCATCTTCAAATCTGAAGATAAGTTTTTCTGGGTATAAGATTCTTGGTTGGCATCCATTTTCTTTCAGTGCTTGAAATATGTTATTCTAGGCCCTTCTCGCTTTTAGGGTCTGGGCTGAGAAGACTGCTGATATTCGTATTGGTATCCCCCTATATGTAATCTGATGTTTTTCTCTTGCAGCCTTTCAAATTCTATCTTTGCTTTATATGTTAGGTATTTTCATTACAAATGTGCCTGGGTGTGGATCTGTTGTGATTTTGTGCATTTGGTGTCCTATAAACCTCTTGAATTTGATTTCCCATTTCATTCATCAGATTTGGGAAATTGTCTGATATTATTTCATTGACCATATTATTCATTCCTTTGGTTTGTATCTCTGTGCCTTCCTCAATCCCAATAACTCTTAAATTTGGTCTTTCCATGATGTCCCATGATTCTTGGAGGTTCTGTTCATGATTCCTTACCATTTTCTCTGTTTGGATGAGTTTGTTTTCCAGATTAAATATTTTGTCTTCATTGTCTGAGGTTCTGTCTTCCAATTGATAAAGCCTGGGGGTTAAGCTTTCTATTGAGTTTTTAATTTGGTTTATTGTGTCCTTCATTTCAAGGATTTCTGTTGTTTTTTTTTTTTTTTTCAGAATCTCTATCTCTTTATTGAAATGATCTTTTGCTTCCTGCAGTTGCTCTTTTAGCATTGCCTACATTTGTTCTCTTGACTCCTCGTTTGCTTCTCGGATCATTTTAATTATGTACATTCTGAATTCCCTTTCTGACAATGCTTCTGCCATGGTGTCATTGAGTTCTTTTGGTATAGTATCTGGGTTTGTTTGGAACATTTTCTTCCCATGTATCTCATGTTGCTAGTGTATCTTCCCCTCTAGTAGTGCGAATCCTAGGTATTGCAGTATCCCCTTAAAGACTTACAGGGTTCCTGCCAATTTCCAATACCTCCCCTTGAAGTGAGAGATCAATATTAGCAGCACACCATATAAATGATATGCGTCCTTAATCTAAATAGTCCCTAATGAGATATTAACAGTGTTGACTTAATAAACAGAGATGAGTTCAAATTATTATCTATAGCATAACCAATAATTTGCAATAAGGACTGCAATCTAATGTTGGACAGAGAGGATGAGGAGGGGTATAGGACATAACATTAATGAGATAAGAAGTGAGACTATAGATATACTATGTCGTAGGAAGAGTGGAGATGGAATTAAAAGAAATAGGTTGTTGGTATGAGAAGAAAGGAGATTCTCCAAGGAAACGGATGTATAAGAGGAAGATAGAGTGATTAGAATATTAGTAAAAGAAAAATGTAGGAATATAGTGGGTATATTAGGAATAATTGTGGTAATACAACTAATTTAAAAATGTTCTGCAATAAAATTATACTGTACAGTTCAAACCTCTTATTTTCCAATGGCCTGATGCCAGAGAGGTGCTTGTTCAAGCGATGACCCAAGAAGGGTGCTGCCTCCCTACCTCCTGGTTGGGAATAATCAATGCTTCTGGACAGAGGCAACCTGGTGCTGATAGATGGTCAGTTGCAGCACAGGCGGGAGCCCCTGGACCAGGGTGTGGGCCTGTGCACTAGACGGAGGTGGGGGGTAAGGGGGTGCAGACCTGTGCTCAGTGCTAGAGACACTGAGCTTGATTGCCCAGGCAGGTCTGAGCTCCCCACTGGGGATTCAAGAGGCAGCAGGCCTATACTCCTCCGCTGGGAATTCCAGCTGCAGACCTTCTCCTTCTCTGCAGGAGAAGGTGTACCAGGTGGCGTGGAAGTCCTGATCTCTACACTGGGGGCTCACTGGCAGCCCTGTACCTGGAGCTCTGAGAGGGCAGGCCCAGGCTCCGCACTGGGGACTCAGGAGTGAGCAGGCCTGTGCTCTGGGCCGGAGACGCTGTTCCCAGTGGCGTGGAAGACCTGATCTCTGTGCTGGGGGCTCAGGAGGGGGCAGGCCTGTGCTCTGGGCCAGAGACTCTGCACCCTGATGGTGTGGAAAGCCTGATCTCTCCTCTGTTTGAATCCTGAGTTATGGAGTGAGAAGGAACACAGCCTCCCTCTACTCCACCATCTTGGATCCCCCTTAATGTTTTATTTAGAGACAGGGTCTCCCTAAGTTTTTTAAAGCCTCGCTAAGTTGCTGAGGCTGACTTTGAACTTGCGATTCTCCTGCCTCAGCCTACTGAGAGACTGGGATTACAGGCATGTAATCCCCCTGAGTTCTTTTTTTAGCTGATTCAGGTTCCAAGGTGGGGAACCCTCTCCTCCCTAACCTCAGGAAGCTCAGTCTGGTTAGGAGTCCAGGCTGTACTCTTAAAAACTAGAACCAGGGGCACCAGGCAAGACGTTCATTTGGCAGACATTTATGGGATGAGATCCACCTGTATTTTAGCCCATGTAGGACAGTGAGCCTAAGCTCATGGTTGGTAGGAAAAGGACTAAGAACAAGATACCAAAATAAAGCCTTTGGAATTGGAGTATCTCCAAATGTTTACACTGACAGAAAACCCAAAGGTCCTGGGCTCCAGTTCCCTCAATTAAAGAGTAAGAAAACCTGATTTCCAAGGAGGTAAATGATACACCTATGTTCACAAAAGCACATAACTTGACAAAGAAGGACCCAGGTATTCTGAATCTTGATACCCATTGCCACTGGAAATCCACTGCCTATGAATAAGAAGAGTTGGCCACTTTCATTTAACAGTGGTAAGAGTGTCATGGAAAAGGTGGGTGTGGGACAGGGCAAAGGGCGTTAGCAAGGGTGTGAGCACAGATCTCTCTTGCACAGGCCCGCACAAGCCCTCTAATTCCTCACACCATCCCTGTTTCTTCTCCCTCTGTTCTGGTACAGTGCTTCTTCTTGCTGAGTATTCACAGCTGGAACCCTGAATTCTGGAAGGTGCTTCAGCAAGGACTGCTAAGATGCATTTTCCAGGTCTTTCCCACTGGGCCCCTCTGGGGTAAGAGCAGGATGTGAGGACACAGCCTCTGCACCAGACCTCACATAGCTAATTGAGCAGCACCCCCCCTGCTCCTGGAGCAGCTCTTCCAGGACCTTCTATAGAGGCACTGTGGGGGTAGTACAAATGGTTCATTTGCAAGCGGAGTCAGCAACCAAAGGCAAGGAGCAATACTGCATCGGACCTGTGAGAGATCTGAGCAAAGCTTGTCCTTGGTGGTATCAACCCAAATGACAATCAAGGAGATTCTCCAAAGAATCTCTTTGGAGATTCTGGGGGTTATTTGGGGACAGCCGAGCATTGCGGGGGGAATAGCTAAGCCATAGTAAACTGTGAGAATATTCAAGAAGGTTGAGGAAAGGGGAAGATTTTAAAGGTGAAATGGAGAGGATTACATAAGATATTTTGAAACAATAATCCTTGACCACAACAATTAATAACAAGGGTGGCACTAGTCCAAGGTTGAACAGACAGTTGCTGGGAAGATGTCCTTGCAGAAGTACTTTTTGTGTAAGGTTGAGGTTGTGGTTTTGGCAGAATGTTTTGTAAGTAGTTCTTTATCCTCCAAACATGCGTAAGACCTCCTGCGTCACAACCTCTTGGCTTACTTATTTTGGTGAAATCTTGACAAAAGAGACTCCATTTTTATTCTGACAACTTTCATGGTAGCCACAGATATTCCTTGCTTGTCTGTATCTGAACCTGTTCTCTACCCCCATCCCATATCCTGGCTCTTCTCAGAGTCCCTTTTCTGCTTTCCAGTTGTAGCCTGCCTTCCTACACACAAGGGAGCACAGGTCCTGGGCCTGAAATGTGCCAATACTAGAGATATTGATCATTAACCTCAAATAGTAATGAACAAGTCAGAAAAAGAGATTGAATACCTATATATGACCCAAAACATGCCAGGTCCTATGTATGTGTATGTGTGTATACATTATGTGTGTGTGTATACATGCACACATTTCTGTTTATATATTTAAAGTGCTGAGAGGTAGTTGGGGTTAGTGGTAGACAGAATTCTAAGACAACCCCAAGATTCTCACCCTGTGGTACACATTGTAAAATCTCCTGTTAGACGTGGCAGGACCTGTGGCTCTCATGGGGTATCACTCCCTTGATTAAGCTACATCATGTAAGAGTGGCATAGCAGACTGGAGAGAGGTTCTCCTACTGGCTTTGGAGAAGGGAGCTTTCAGGTTATGAGGAGGCCACATGGAGAGGACGTGAGGGTGGCCTCTAGGAACAAAAAAATAAGGACCTGTCTTATATCCATGAAAAAGTGAATTCTTGCTACAACCCAAATGATCTTGGATGAGGACCCCGAGTTGCAGATAAGTGTGCTACTTTGCCCAACACCTTCATGTTAGCCTTGTGAGACTAGAACCCAAGCTGTGCTGTGCCCAGACTTGTGAGCTATAGAATTTTTGAAATTACAAAAGTGTTAATTGTGGTAATTTGTTATGCAGCTACAGAAAACAAATATAAGATCATAGTTAAAATATTTAAGAATCATCAATATTTAAGAATGAGCATCAAATAATCCAAGTAGACATATGAAGTAAATAACTGGTGATGAAAAAAAAAATAACTGGTGATGATTTAGGCATGATATCATCTGGAGGAACAACAACTCAAAAAATGAGGAAACTGACATTCCTCAAACTGATATTGGTGGAAATGGACCAATAAGCTAATAAGAGAGAGCTGGGTTCAGTATCAGGAAAGCAATTTACTAAAGCAACTAAGAGGACAGTCTTTGGTGAAATGAACAGAGAGTTTTGAGTGCCACCTTTACAGATGTGGACTTGATTTTCTGAGTAGTGGTAAGCCACCAATAAAATGTCAGATGCCAGAATCCAATGATCAGGATTGGCAGTGTATAGGGGAAGAAAGGTATGTGTGACTTTAAAGAGTTTGATCAGAGAAGAACCATTATGCATGATATATAATATGGAATTTGACAAAGGGATTGGGACTTATTATTAGTCAGCCTTCCATTACTGTAACAAAATACGTAAGATAACCAATTTTTAAAGAGAGAAGGCTCATTTTGGCTTGTAGTTTTGGAGGTTCCAGTTCACAATCAGATATGCGGGGCCTGTGGTGAGGCAGCACATCATGGGGGAGCCATGATGGAGCAAAATTGTTCACCTCATTGTGATCAGGAAGAAAAAGAGAGAAAGAGACTCCATGTTCCTATGGACCTATAATGTCTTACTAGGCTATCTCCTAAAAGCTCCACCACTTCCCAACAGTGGCAAACTGGAGACTAAGCTTTTAACACACACACCTTTGTGGGACATTCAAGATCCAAACCATAGCAGCAATTGTGTTAGGGAAGTTTATGCGAAACTGTGGTCTGCTTCTGGTGGTGGACCTGGAGGCACCGTAAATCAACCAGGCTGGCAGTCAAGAGGGAAAGCTGGGCATGAAGTAGGAGAGCAAGGACAAATGAGAACCCAGGGAGATGAAATGCAACCCAAGAGGACAAAGTGTGGCTGAATTCCCAAGAACAGAATTCTTGCCTAACTTTCACAACTGCCAACCTTGGTGATGCAAATGCAATGGAGCTGTGCACACATCAGTACTAGGAGAGATGTAATGAGGAGAGGTGGTGGGAGCTATGGAAGTTGTGGGAGTGGGTGCCACTTGTGCCAGTATGGTGAGACAGCAGGTTGACAACAGGTATGAATGTCTGGCACCTTCAGCACTTGAGAATTTCTGCTCCTTCATTTCACCTTCCAAATCTTATGTAAATTCCTCTTGCAACCAAGCCTGTCTGGAACCAGAGGAAAGGGAATTATGGGAAGTACAGCTACAACTTAGCCAGCTTCACTCAGTCCAAACCACCTCCCTTCTTAACAAAAGTAAGTCTGAAGTCAAGGGAACAATCCTCAGGTTTGGAATTTAGCTATGAGGTTTCTGTGGGAGGATTTTTGTGGGGAATTCCCCCAGGATCTCAGTCTGGAACCTGCTCTATATTTCTGCTGCCTGCTGTCCCTTTACAGGACACCATCTCTGACCATGCCAAGAATCCTTGATTCTGGGTATAGTGTAGCACAGCTTGGGATTCTGCTTCCAGATCTGAGTGATTCTCTTTTGACCAACTCCTCCCTGCCCCCTCCCCCACATCCTTCTACTTACACATTTTATAGAGGAACAAAAGAGGTCATGCTGTGATCCTGTTTATAAACTGTTTATGTAATGCATGAATCTCCTTTGTAGTGTCCCTGCCAAATGCTAGGTTTGTTTATAACCATGGATAGTGAATTTTCTACCTGTCAAAGTGGCATGCCTATTCCATTTTTGAATAGTGGAAATAGAGATGTTACTACATAGAACTGAAAGTATGTCTCCCTGTAGCTTCCATCTATTAGTACAAATGAGGTGTCACACAGGAAAAAGATCTAATTCTCCCGATGTGGCAGTTAACACTATAGGAATAGAATTCAAACAAACCTGAGTTCAGATCCTAATTGTGACTTAGTTCTTTGCCCATTCCCTTTAGCATCTATTGGTGGAGTTTGTATTTGGGAACTAGTGCTGTGAAAGGGCTATAGCCATTTTCTACTTCTCTGCACATCAGTTTCCACATCTGTAAAATGGAACCAATGAGAATTTTTTAAAAGTCTGTAATACACTTAGCACTGTGTCTAGCACACACTTACAGCCTAGTAAAAGCTTACATTTATTATCAAACATATCAACCTCCCCAAGAATGTTCTTTTCTGTTAAATATCCCTGGTTCATGTCATAGTCCTCAGACCCTTACCAAGCTGGATTATAGATGCAGAATAAGCCCTGGGCTGTCCATCACCTATGTGAGGAGACTTTCCCTGCCTGCTAGTTGTCCTGTCTGCAAATTCCTGCTGTCATATCCTCTGCTGCAGGGCTAACACCAGTGGCTGTTTGGAAGTGGGAGGGCTATACACCAAGAATAAGCTGTGCTTGCACATCTGGCAGGAATAGGCAGGTGCCCAGGGAAGCTGAGAATAGCTGTCCTAGAAGTGAATAGGGAAGATGTCAGCAGCTGGCAAGGTGGGGGGCTGGGCACTCAGACCTGTACCTGCAGTTACCTGGATGCAGGCCTTGGCCCCTGCCCAGCCCAATTCTCACTGCTCACTTCAGACTGGCAGGAAGCTGCTGAGGGAGATGTTTCTTCAAAAGTGTAAATTCTCTACAACTCCCTACTGTAGAACTACTCAACCTAGAAAAACAGACCAGGAAAGGAATGTCATCCCACCTGGAATCACAGAGACCACTGGGAAAGGTCTTACTTTATCCAACTCTAAGAGGCTCTGGAGGAGAATGAGATGGCAGGACAAGCGAAGCAACGCACACTTCAAAATAAGCATGGATGGGGCTGGGGTTGTGGCTCAGTGGTAGAGTGCTCACCTAGCATGTGTGAGGCACTGGGTTTGATCCTCAGCACTACAAAAAAATAAATAAATAAAACAAGCATGAAATGTCCTAGCAGGAAGGAAGTCCTGAAGACCATTTGGCTAGTGAGAAAAGAGGCCCAAAGGCACAAGTAGAACCTGGCTTATGGCATGAGTTTTCTGTCTTTATATAACTGACCTTCCATATTTTCTTCTTACCCACGTCCCGTGTACCTGTGTGTGATGCTAGCCAGTTGATCATGATGTTCTAGAACTGAAACAGATAAGTCAAAGAAATTCTTACCTGATCAATACAAGCAGGAAGTTTCCAGCTTAAGTAAATGAAGACCTAGCCTGAGTCATATTCCCAGACAATCAATTCTCAGACATGAGCCATTTTACAGATCTAGACCCCATGAATGAAGGAGAAGCAGGTCCTCTTGAGGAAGGACTCCAGTCCATTATGAAAATTTTATACTGTTAATCTTTCTCTCAGTCTTCCCCAAAGGTACCTACATATGGCCTCTAGCCAGGGTAACTGCATTGGGGAAAGGGAAATAATCAAATCTTTCAGAGTCCACTGGACACTGATGCTGTAACTGACACTGATTCCAGGAGACCCAAAACACCACTGTGGCCCAACTGCCAGAGTAAAGGCTAAGAGTGGTCAGGTGATCAGTGGAATTTCAGCTTAGACCCATCTCATAGTGGGTCCAAGGAGTCTCCAAACCCACACTATGGTCATTTCCCCAGTTATGGAATGCAAAATTGGAATAGGTACACTTAGCAGCTAGCAGAAGCACCACAGTGACTCCCTGCCATATGGAATGAGGACAACTATGTTAAGCCAAATGGAAGCTACCAGAATTGCCTCAACCTAGGAAAATCATAAACCAAAGTAATACCCCTCACTTAAGTGGTCTGCACAGAAGAGAGATGGCTCTTGGAGAATAACAGTGAGCTCCTATAAGTTTAATCAGGTGTTGACTCCAACTGCAACTGCTGTACCAGATATGGTTTCATTGCTTAAGAAAATTAGAACATTCCCTGGTAACTGGCATGCAGTTATTGATCTGGCAAACTTTCCCCCCATCTCTTCGTATGACCTGCCAGAAGCAGTTTTCATTGAGCAGCCAAGATCTGTAGTACACCTTCACAGTCCTACCTCAGGTGTACATCAACTCTCTAGCCTTACGTCATAATTTAATTGGCAGAGATCTCTGTCACCTTTCCCTTCTATCAAACTTATCCACTGCATTGGAGAAAATATGCTAGTGAGCAAGAAGTAGTAAATACTCTAGATGCTGGTAAAACATTTGCATGCTACAGTTTGGAAAATAAACTAAAATTCTGAGGCCTTTTATCTCAGTGAGATTTCTCACAATGCCTAGTTGGTCCCTTTCAGTTCTGGAGGTAATACATGCTCATTTGGGTTACTCTGGTTCATTTACAAAGTAACCCAAAAAAACTACTAATTGTGAGCAGGGCTCAGAGCAAGATAAGGCTCTGTACTTTGCAGGCTGCTCTGCCACTTGGACCATATGAACCAGCAGGTCTAGAAGTATCAGTGGCAGATAGAGAAACTATTTGGAGTGTGTGAGAGTCTTATAGGTGAATCACAGTATAGGCCTTGAGAATTTTGGAGCAGAGCCCTGCTGTCATCCCCAGATAACTATTCCCCTTTTGAGGAACAGTTCTCAGCCTACTACTTGGTTTCAACACTTAACCATGGACCACCAAGTTACCATGTGACCAGAACTGTCTGTCATGAGCTAAGTGTTATCTGACCTACAAACCCATACAGTCGGGTATGCACAGCAGTACTCCAGCATCAAATGGAAGTGGTTATATACATAATCAGGCTCCAGCAAGATTTAAAGGCATAAGTAAGGTACATGAAGAAGTGGGCTATGTTCTCGTAACTCCCGTCCAACTCATGTCACACTGTCTTCTTTCCCAGCCTGTACCAACAGCTTCACGGAGGATCCCGTCATCAGTTAGCAGAAGAAAAGACACAGCCTAGTTTGCAGATGGTTCTGCATGATATGCAAGCATCACCCAACGGTGAAGAACCACAGGGCTACAGCCCCTTTCTGGTGCATCACTGAAAGGGAAATCTTCCCACTGGGCAGACTTCACAATACACCTGGATGTACACTTTGAAAACACAAATGGAAAGACATGTGACAATATAACTGATTCATTGCCTGTGGTCAATGGTCTGACTGGAAGGTCAAGAACTTGAAAGGAAAATGATCGGAAAATTTGTTACAAGGAATTTGGGGTTGGGGCGGGGGGCGGGATTTTACACAAACCTCTTTGAAGGGGCAAAAAGAAAATAAAGTAAAAATATTTGTGTTCCATGTGAATGATCACCAAAAGGTGACCTTGGCAGAGTAGGATTTTAATAATCAAGTAAATAGGATAATCTGTTCTGTGGATAGCAGTCTTCTTCCTCAGCCACTCCTGTCATTGCCCAATGGGCTCATGAACAAAGTGGCCATGGTGACCTGGATGGAGTTGACACATGAGCTTCTCAACACCCACTTCCATTCACTGAGGCCAACCTGGCTAAGTGCCCAAGCAGCAAGAAAAAAGACCAGCTCTGAGTTCCTGATAGGTTCCCCAAGGTCATCAGCCAGTGGCCTAGTGACAGACTAATTATACTGTATCATAATTACTTCCATCATGAGGGGGCAGAACTTTCCTCTTAATTAGAACAGACACTCAATATGAATTTGCCTTCTCTACATGCAACACTTGGGCCAAAACAAAAATTGGTGGATTTATAGAATGCTTTATCCACCACATGGTATTCCACACAGTATGGCTTCTGATCAGGGAACTCACTTCATAGCAAAGAAGTGTAGCGGTAGGCACATGCTTATAGAATTCACTCGTCTTACCGTATTTCCCACTATCCTGAAGCAGTTGGCTTGACAGAATGGTAGAACGGCCTTTTGAAGCACCAGCTAACTGGTAATACCTTGTAAGTCTAGGCCAAGATCCTCCAGAAGGCTGGGTATTCTCTGAATTAGCATCCACTATATGGTGATATTCCTCTGACAGCCAGAACTCATGAGTCCAAGAATCAAAACTGAAAACAGGAATGGCACCACACACTAATACTAATTAGCAGAATTTTTGTTTCCTTACCTGTGACTATAGAGTCTGCTGGCCTAGAGGTCTTAGATCCAGAGGAAGGAATGCTTCCATCAGGAGACAAAACAATGATTCTGTTGAACTGGAAGTTCAGACCCAGACACCATGGGCTTTTTATGCCTCTGAATCAACAGGCAAAGAAAGAAGTTACTGTGAGCTGGGTGACTGGTCCAGACTCCAAGGGAAATTGGACCACTGTCCACAAAGGAAGCAGAGCATGTGTGGAATACAGGCAACACCCTAGGGCATCCCTTAGTATTACCATGCCTTGTGATTAAGATCAGTAGAAAACCTCAACAACCCAATAAAGGCACAGGACCACTAATGACCCACAGCCTTCAGGAATGAAGGTTTAGGTCAACCCATCAGGTAAAGAATCATGACCAACTGCAATGTTTCCTGAAGGTAAAGGGAAGACAGAATGGCTAGTGGAGAGGATAGCTTATAAATACCAGCTATGACCATGTGACCAACTATAAAAAAGGACTATAATTGTCATGAGAATTTCTTCATTTTGCTATGAATGTGTATTATATTATTTGCTTTTTTTCTTTTTTTTTTTTGGAACCAGGGATTGAACTCAGGTGCACTTGGCCACGAGCCACATCCCTAGCCCTATTTTGTATTTTATTTAGAGACAGGATCTCACTGAGTTGCTTAGGGCCTCGCTAAGTTGCTGAGGCTGGCTTTGAACTCGCGATCCTCCTGCCCCAGCCTCCCAAGTTGCTGGGATTACAGGCATGCGCCACCGTGCCTGGCTTATATTATTTGCTTTTATTGTATTCAGTATTTATAATTATTTCATCAACTAAATGTTTTATTTCCTCTAGTTTTCTTATCAAGCAACATAAGATGTTTTGATTTCATGTGATAGTACTTAAATATTATTCATTTTACATCCTAGTATGTAAATACTATGGATATCATATATAAGGATATCTCCTTGGTAGGAGATAGAATATCAAAGATTTTACCTCCTTTTCTGAGAAGAGGTTAGTATATTTTTTATTGTATGCACAATATTTGTATGTTTGATAGAATTATGACCAGGTCTTTTATTAGATTAAGTGTCATTTATAGAAATTCTTATGCACGCCATCAGGATGGACTTGTGAGGGTTAATTTTATGTGTCAACTTCACAGGACCACATGGGTGCCCAGATATCAGGTTAAACTTTATTTCTGGCTATGTCTGTGAAGGTGTTTCTGGAAAAGCTTGGCATTTGAACTGGTGGAACGTGATGGGCATCACCCAACCCACTGGGCCTTCAAATAAAACCAAAAGATAAAGTTTTAATGTTCTCCATCTGCCTGACAGAGGGAACTGGGACACTGGTCTTCTGCCCTTGGACTGGGATTTATACCATTAACTCCCCTGATTTTCAGGACTTCAGTCAGACAAGAATTTATAGCACTGGTTTTCCTGGATCTCCAGCTTGCAGATGGCAGAAGGTGGGACTTCTCAGCTTCCATGATCATGTGAGTCAAGTTCTTATAGGAAATCTCATAGAATGTATACATGTATGCTACCGTTTTATTCCTCTTGAGAATTAACTAATAAACTCCTACCTGAAAAACAAATTTAAAACATTCAAAATATATGCAACGGCAATTTTAAAGAAACTGGTCATCAGGCAATGAAGGGCAATGATCCCTGAAAGTCAGGAAACCAACCAAGTGGGCAAACCTTTCAACTGCCCCAGCTCACCACCTTGAGTTTCCAGGTCATGGCTCAGGGATAGAATCCAGACAGGGCTTGATGGTAGCCCTGAGTTGAGCAGAAGGAGCTGACAGTCCAGGGAGACCAAGGCAGCTGGGAGTTCAGAGGACAGAGACATGGAGAGAAGATTCCTGCACAGAGAGGAAACCCTTGAGACTTGCAGTTCTCTCATGTCTTCAGAACACTGATTGAGATAACTACTAGAGGGGAAAAATCATTTGACAGGATTAGAGGTAAGTGTCTAGCATTCATACAGAGCTGGACACTGGCTATTTCCACAGCTGAACACAGACTGTCCCCAGCTGCTGGACTGCAAATCTCATCATTCAGCAAGCATTCAGGAGGAGGAGAAAAGAACTGTGGAGAATAATTAGATCTACACTGAGCTTTGTTATGGAACCATTAAAAAAGTATTAAAATCAAGACCCAAAAGATGAAAATTATTTCCAAGTAATTCAACTGAGTCCCCAAACAAAAATCATGATTATTTACAGGAATACAAAAGCATTCAGCACTTGACAAGGTGAAAATTGACAGTGCTTGATATCTGATAAAAAAATCAGCAAGTAGGCACAAAGTCAGAAAAATATAATACATAATATTCAAATCAATCCAATGAAACCAACCCAGCCCCATTCTTGCTGCTGTAAACCCTCTCTTGAGTCTCAGGAGACTCTTGTCTCCTTTGAGTTGCACAAGACCAGAGACTATATTTTCAATCCAGCCTCTGAAACATCGAGAACCAGTTCTTTCCTTCTCTTTCTCTTTGAATGGGGGTGACCCAGACAGCCCAGGGAACCCTCTTATCAGGAAGATGGGAGGCACCAGCTCTCATTTCACAAGGGAGGGACACATGAGGAACCAAGCACTGCTAACGGAGAAGCCTGTGGTAGATTCTGTCCAGGTCAGGGAGGGAGTGCTCCAAGGCCCTGACTACCACCTTCACCCAGACTCAAATCTCTGGCCTCCATTTGGCCTCCAGAGCAAAGGTCAAGTCTGACTGACTGGGTGTGCTAGGATGTCAGGGAGAGCATCAGACCACTGAGCTGAAAGGCACTCAAGAAGCCTCCACCTCACCTTCCTTTGACCGCTGGGGAAGCTGAGGTCTTTAGTGACTGTCATTTAAGGTCTCCTTCAGCAAATTTGCTTCCATAACACACTGAGATGCCTGTCTCCAAGTTGGCCATTTTCCCTCCAGCCTGAGATGAGTTAGCCAACCCTTGGAGAGAAAGTAAAGATCTAACTTCTGGGCTTGGGACAGTCATGCAACCAATGTGGACAGAATGGACTCAAAAGGTCTGTTTTCCACCTCCTGCAGATGCCTTCAAGGGTCAGTGGTCTGGGGTCCTCTATGAGAAAAGTGGCTCCTTCCTGACCTAGCTCAAAAACAAAAAAGGAAGAAAAAGACACCCAAGCCAGGAGGGCAGGGCTAGCACATCAAAGAGCAGTTGGTCTCCTGTCAGGGTCTCCAGTTGTCTACAGGGGGCAATGGGCTCCCAAAAGGACATTACAGAGAGACCACCTCAAGTCCCTTCAGGCTAGAATGATCAGTTTCCAGGGTGAGCTCAAGAAAGGGTAGCCCCCATGCTGGTATACCTTTATCGATCTTACACAGGTGCTCCCTCCACTAAAAACATCTTGCTTTATCTCAGGGGCCCAGTTTTACTTAATGGGAGACAAGGGACATGGAATGCATTCATGCCACAGTAAGTGTATACAGGAATAATGCCAAAGTCCCCAGTGAGTGCCTTGGCTCTTGTGCCCATCAACAAACTAAATGTATTGCTCTCCTTGAATTTGTTCCAGTGTTATTTTAATAATCTGCCAACTTATTCATCTTTCTACAAGACCAAGTTCCTCATGGGCCAAGACTGTGCCTTACATACCTTCAGAGTCCCAGTGCTAGTAAAGGACAAAGGAGACCCCAGGTAAGAGTGGTGTTGAACTAAATGGAAGAGCTGGAGTTCAACCCCTGATCTTCCATGTCCGTGTCCAGTAGTTTCTATTCAAACTGTCAGTTCCTGGGATGAGCAGAGGATTAGGGGCTGGAATGGGGAGGCCCAGGCAGTGAATGCACATAGGTAGTGGTGATGCGGTGTCTGTCCTCCAAGGGTCCTGACCTCCCCCTTCAGTGGAGGTTTGGTCGGGGTTTAAGGCAAAGCTATAAGATGTGAAATACCTGTGCCAGCTAGTCTAAAGTTGTAAGATAGGCAACTCTAATGGCCACCAGTCTTTGTCCGGGACTCCCCATTGGTCCAATCAAAACTTTCTTAGCATGGAAGGCTGGGGATCTTCCTGCCCAAGCTTCCTCCTTCTCACTCTCTCACAAGTGTCCAAAAGTGGTCTACAGGCTCCCCCTGACTATTCCTGTTCCCTCTTCTTTTTGTCTTTCATAGATGCTCCCCTAATATATCTCTGGCCCATTTAATTCTGTCTTGTCACCTGCCTGAGAACCTGGACTGGCACAGAGGATGACACAAGGGCTGAGGGGGAGCGGTCTGGGAGTGTCTATGAGGCAGGGTGAGGAAGGTGGTCCTGTCCAGAGTCAGCTGGGCATCCATTCCATTCCTGACTCTGTAAAAAGAGCCCCAGAGAAGGCCACTTGGCTTCCTTGTCAGATTAATATGATCAGAAAGTGGGAGGCCTGAACTGGGTTTTAAAACAACCTACATTGTCCAAAAAGTAAGAGAAGTGATTTGGACTGACAAAAGAAATGCTAATGACAACAAGTGCTGTCTGGTAATTCATTCCCTCAAGGAAAGGACGTAAACTTCCAGAGCTGATAAAAAGACAACAGACACATTAAGGTGACATTGACATGTGGCACCTAATCAATTCTAAAGAGCCCCAACCTGGACCAGATGGAAGTTAGCACCCTCGTGGAGAAATGAAACTTGTATCTGAATTGAAATGGCTGCTATGTCACTCCCACTCAAGTTCTTTACTCTTTCCCAGAAGAGGGGCGAAAAGGAGCCCTGGGGACTGCAACCTGAGCTTGGGGCAGAGTGGCTGACAGGAGGGTCAGGAAGGGCTGCCACCAAGAGAGCAGGCCAGAGTCCAGAGTCAGAACTTGAAGGGAATGACCTGAGGGCTCAGCTGCCTTCTGCCTGGGGACACTTTCCAACCTTAGCTCTTCTGACAGGTGACATGCTTGAGGAATGGAGACAATGACAGAACTATTCACCTGTGACCATCAAATCCCCCTGCTCTGGCTAAAATAAGACAATGCATAAAGAATAGCTACAGGAAACTGGAAACTCAAAACAACTGGGTGTTAGCCCATGGGAACAATGCATTCCTCCAGTTCCCATTTTGCCTTTGCTAAAGAAAACTTAATTTGGGATTTCAAAGACTAGCTACCTCTGCTACTGTGGCTCTTTCCATCAGTTTTGGCTTTTATTTTCCATTGCTGCATTTTAGTACTCATTTTGTTAGGATGATCTAAGAGTAGAAATGTTTAAATACAGAAGAATGGCCATATTAAAGCTATGTCACTGTACCCCATCCTCATTCCTAGGGTGGAAGTGGGGAGGGAAGTAAAGAAAACTATCAATCATTTTCTTGGTAGTTATGGTTTATGATCTAGGTTAAATTAGCATACAGAAACTTTTCCTATGTGAGTGTGTATAAGGTTCTGATTCATTCAGTCCATGTTCATTAATCCGGTCCCCATACAGTATAGCCCATTTGTGTCACCCTCTTTTTGGTAGCACAAACCCTAAGGACTGACAGTCTGGGCAGGGTCCAGGGATTTCTGAATGTGCCAGATAATAAGTAAGTAGGTGCTAAACAACACACACACAGAGAAAAATCACATCCAGAAGTAATGGAAGTTGGTGGTTAAGAAATTCCCAACACAGGGTCCTAGGCCCAGCCTCATAAATGATCAGGGCCAAGGGCAGGTCAAGAGGTATAACCCAGGTGTAGTTGATGTTCCTAGTACCTATCTCTGCACAGGAAAGGAGAAAATCCACTGTGCAACTGAAGCAGGCAGAGTAATGTCCCCCAAAGATGGTCACATCCTAATCCCCAGAACCTAGGAATACATTAGGTCCACGGCAAAAGGGAATAAAAGTTGCTGATGGAATTAAGGTGACCTTAAAATAGATTATCCTGGATGACCTGGGTGGGTCCAATTCAATCACAGGGGTCCTAAAAAAGTGGAAGGGGATGGTGATGTGAGGACTGAGACAATGGCTGCTGCCACCTTTGCGGAAGCAGCCAGGAGTCTAGGAAGAAGAGCAGCCAATGGAAGATGGAAAAGATAAGGGAACAGATTCTCTCCTCGAGAATCTAGAAAGGATTACAGTCCTGTTGATACCTTGACTTTAGCCCAGCAAAACTCAAGTTGGACTTATAACTCTCAAAGCTGTGAGATAATAATACTCCTATTTTGTTTTAAGCCACTAAGTTTGTGGTAATTTCTTAAGTCATAGAAATCTAAGACAATATTCATCACATACCCAATCAACTTCTCAAGGGACAAAGCAGATGGGTATAAGAACACAAAGAAATGAATTTGATAAAGCATAATGAGGAAAGTTTGCACTAAAGGCAAAGCTCCATTTAGAATCAAACCAAGCACAGAATCTCAGAGGTGGTGGTGATCTGAAGAGAGCTGGTCCAACCTCCTCCCTCCCCTACAGCCTTCCCCATCAGCTTCACCCCTCAATGGTACCACACAGCCTCTGTTTGAACACTGGTGTACCTGAATGCAAGCTCCCTCACTGTAGCTCTGTTTGCTAGGAAGATTTTCATACTAAGGTGAATTCATAGCTCTATAGCATTTATTACTGGCTCTAGTTATATGTTCTTGAAATACTTAGAATAATTTCTTCACTGTTAGGGTATGAAAACAAGTACCATGTACATCTCCTGTCTAAAGTCCCCTCTCTTCTTCCAAGCCTAACAAATAAAGTTTTAGTTAGCCTTTTCATTGCTGTGACCAAAAGACCTAACAAGAACAAAGAGGGAAAAGGTTTATTTGGCTCACAGTTTAATAAGAGGCTCAGTCCACAGACATCCAGCTCCACAGCTCAAAGCCCAAGTTGAGGCAGAACACCACGGTGGAAGAGTGTAGCAGAGGACGGCAGCTCTGGACAAGGCAACAAGGAAACTGGGAACTCTGCTCACCAGGGACAAAATATAAACCTCAAAGACATGCCCCCAGTGAATTATCTACTCCAGCCACATCCTATCTGCCTATAGTTACGACCCAATAATCCATATTGGTGGAATAATGCCCTTGATTAATTTATACCTCCCATAATCTAATATTTTTGCCTATAAACACTCTTGCATTAGCTCACACATGTGTTTTTGGTGATACCACATATCCTAATTTTGTTCTATTCTGTTCTGGCATTTGTAAGGACAACCTAAATAGAGGGTTTTACAATCCAAGCCAGGTTCTGACAGAACCTCTGTGGTTTGCCAGGTCTCTACTCAGGAAGGAGAAACCTCAGGAAAATGGTGTCCTGCAGTTACAGCCTAAAAGTGCCTACAGACTTCCAAACACCCTCTCTTCCAAACATCCATTCTTTTCTGAAGACCTTCCAAGTGGTCTTGGAACTCTCTGTTCCATATTTTTATGAACATGGAGATACATATTCATACCTATTTTTCTTATCTCAGATCCTAGGTTTCTGATTCAAAGGGACAAAGCCAGTGGGGTAATCATTTAGAAAGAAAAAGTGTGAACACAAATTTAAATAAGACATAAGATATCTCTAAAAAGATACAGTATTGGATCTTTGGGACAATTTGGGACAATCTTTTAGGATCAATTAGAACAAATTGGCTACCTCCGTGGACAGAACTCAATGGCTGGAAAATGGTGGTGGTGGCACTGTAGACTATTTTGTGCTTATGAATAATGAACCATGATAATGTACTGCTTATAGAGAAATACTTTAAAACTTAATTAAAGGCATTATGATGATATTTTTACTCTTCTGTAAAAGGCCAGCAATAGTCCATGTGCAACTGAACACTTAATAAAAATGATCTGATGATATTTATAATATGTGTTTGGACTTTTCTGGAAAGTAGAAAGGCAGGAACTGGTGGGCCCATTTTATAAACAAAAAATATAAAAGAAAAATTTGGAGAGCTAACTAATTCAAATTCCTCCCATGAGCCATTAATAGTTCTTACAGTACTGTGGTAACCAACTGTTCCCAGGTCCAAATGAAATATCAGTTTTCATTCTAACTTCAAAGCTCAACTGTGTGGCCTTGGGAGAACCACTTTTCTCTCTGAACTGAGTGTCCTCATCTGTAAAACAATGACATAGAGCTAGTTAGGCTTTCAGATTCATTTCAAGCCCCAACTGTTTATATGACATCTTGAATGTAAGATCAGGAAAAATAGCTGGGTGTGGTGGTAAGTGCCTGTAATTCCAGTTACTCAGGAGGCTGAGGCAGAGGACTACAAGTTCAAGGCCAAACTGGGAAATTTAGGCAACAGGTCTCAAAAATAAATAAAATAAATAAATAAATAAATTTTAAAAATCAAGATATCTAAAACATCTCAGGTCACTCCTTTTTTTCCCCTCCATGATCACAATTGCCCTGATTCTTCAGACAACCCCTCATCTGTCGCCTGATGGGAATAAATCAGTGTGCTCATAGCAGCAGAGCTTTGTATCCATAACAGGAATCTCCACTCTTCTTGTCACAAAATCTCCAGAGAAAGAGATGTCAGTGCTGAGCATTTCAATATGACACAGAAGCTGCAGGATAATCTATCAAACAAAGAGGAAAGCTATTAACAAAATCCTTGAAGGTACCCAGGAAGATGGAGTAATTGCTTTTAACATTTGGTGTTTCTTTGTCATCTTCAAAATGAAGATTTATCTATATAATATGCAGGTTAACACATAGTTCAAAGCAAAATTAAGTTTAGGAATAAATAAACCCTAGGATAAGAAGTGAAAGAAATAAGACCCTAGGATAAGAAGTGAAAATAGAAAATAATTTCCATTGATCCTCAATGATGGTCCCTGTAACATTTTTAGTTGTGAATGGGTGTGAATACTAGGAAAGTAACAAACTTCATAGAGGCAGAAGTATCTGGTGTTTCTGAGCTTACAATAAAGATTACACCTAAGTGAGGACATATCCGGATAACTGTTACTGATCCATGATGATCTGGAGTAAGTGGTGAGCAGCTCACATAAATGATATAACTGGTGCTATTTTCATGCAAATGAACCAAGCATTTCTGGAACAGCTGAACAGTATAGCAGAACAGAAGACAGACTGAGGAGAGGAAGAAACTGCTTCAGTGGGCCCTGACCCAAGATCTCTCTGCTTCCTCAGCAGGACCGCTTCCATGCTGGGTTACTGCTCACACCCTGTGCTCAGATGCTGTTCAGAGCTCTGAGAATACAGAGGGGAACACCACATAGGCAAGGTTCCTGGACCCCCAGACCTCACAGTCCAGCAGGGAAAAAGAGAGTCAAGGAGTCTTTGTATTTTAACAAATAGGTTTTAAATCTCTACAGTGTACCAGAAACTATTCCAGGTCTGGCAGACATAGCAATAAAAGTGACAGAGTCCCTCTGGCAACAGAACTTGGTAAGAGAAGACAAACAATCAACAGGTAGACAAACACCTTCAGACAGTGTATTCTGAGAAAGAAAAGAGACTGGAGCAGATGCTAACTTGGAGGAGTGAAATATTTTAGAAAGAGAGGTACAGGAAGGCTGATATGAGAAGGTATGTTGGGGCAACTCTAGGACTGAGAAGCAGACAGTCAGGTGAAGACCCTTGATATGTTAGAACAATTGTAATAGGTCCAACAAGCTGAGCGAGAAGGAAAGACACAAGCCCGAGAGGTACATAAAGCCCAGGGCCACTTAAGTCATAGTAAGATGGCTGCTAGGGGAGGAGTTATCTAGAGCTGGGTAATTGCGGATAAAGACAGACTAGCTAGAGGCTAGAATGGTGGCTTCATTGAGAGATCATTCTGGCTTAAATTAATGTGGTAGCAGTGGGGGGGCTCAGGAGTGCACACAAAAAGGGCCAATTGTGAAGGGTATACCAATAATCATGATGAGGGATAGGATGTGGTGGGTAAAGATAAGAGATCAAAGATAAGTTCTAAACCAACACCGCTCATTAAAAATCAGTAGAGGATTTGAGTAGGTACCTTCTCCAAAGGTAAGTATATAAATGGCTAATAAACATACTAAAAATGCCTAACATCACTAATCATTAAAGAAATATAAATCAAAGCCACAACAAAGTATCATCTCACACCCAAGAGACTGGCCACCCATTTTCTTATCAAAAGATTAGAAAATAACAAGTGAGGATGCAGAGAAATTGGAATGCTTATGCACTGTTGATGGCGATGCATACTAGCATGGCTCGATGGAAAATAGAATGGTGGTTTCTCAAAAAACAAAACTAAAGCAACCCAGCAATCCCATTTCTGGGTATATGCCCAAACAACTGAAAGCAGGTTCTTGATATAATATTTGCATTTGCACACCCACGTTACATGTAGCATTATTCACAATAGCCAAGAGGATGAAGCAACCCAAATGGTCATCTATAGATACAAGGATTAAAAAAAAAACAACACACCAGACACATCCAATGGAGTCCTCAAAATGAGAAGGAATATCATAATGCAGATGAATCTTGGGGTCATTATGTTAAGTGAAGTAAGCCAACCATAATAAAACAAGCTAAATCCCCCACCGAATACTGAATGATTTCATTTAAATGAAGTATTCCAAAGAGTCAAATTCAAAGAACTGAAGATGACTTCTAAGTATAAGAAAATACTAGAATATTTTGGTTAAGATAACATCAGATGCCAAAGGAAATTGCAAGACAAATCACCTGGCAGAACTTGCAAAACTGGCTGCAGACTGAATCTTTCAACCACCAAAAGGGTATAAAAAAGGGTTGTGGGATATCTGGGATTTCTCCGGAATGCACTGGTATTGAGAGTTCCATATCCTTCTCTTCTCAGAGCAAAGGTGTGAGGTACTTGCCTTTCCCTTCATGTGAAGTGAGAAGGCCTGCAGCAGAACCACTGATAGAGCTTGCCATCATTCCCTTCAAAGGGGTGGGCAGGGTAGACTTACGTCCAGCTCAAGAACCAGGAAATCAAGAGCTGATCTAGCACTAGACCTAGTGTTGACACTAGTGTCTGTATGGGTATTTAATTAGCAAAAATTAAATGAGGTAACAAATAAAAATCTAGTTCCTCTATGCACCAGCATTTCAAGTGTTCAGTAGTTACGTGGTACCAGTGGCTGCCGTATTGGACAGCACACACAACATTTCTGCCACTGCATAAAATTCTAATGGACAACAGTGATCTAGAAGGTAAAAGGCAAGATGGTGGACTGTTTCGATGGCAAAGCAAAGGAGAGTTAGGAGGGTTGCTATGTTGGGACTGACCTTCAGTCCAGAGTTTGTTAGGGTAAAGAATGAATTCAGAGTTTTGTGCATACAAGTGCACACAGACTCTCTGGAAAAGCTGACCTGGAATCAGTTTAAGTCCTCAAGAGAATTGGTCAGAGAAGCAATGGGTCTCCCAGCAAAATCTGCGTGGAAGGCACCAGAGGAAACCAAGAAGAGAGGGGAGGTATAACTCTGGAATTTGCCCAATGGGGCTTCTGAGGAACCAAGAGGGTCAACATGAATTACCTGTCAGGCCCAGGGGGTGAACCATTTGATGATAGCACTAGTCAGGAAAGAGATTCCCTGCTCCCCTTCTCCTCCCTCTCTTCACTCCTTGAACCAGTTGCCAGTTGGTAGAGGATGACTGACAAAATAAAGCAGGGTAGGGAGAGAGGTACTAAGGACCATGCCTCTTTTACAAACCCACTGCAAGAAGCTAGTCTATAGCAAGTTCCATCTGGGGTAGGGGTATACGTCAAGTTCAAGGTCAGAATTTTATTACATGAGACTAGACACTGTAATTAGGGATTACAACCTCAACTTGTGATGGGGTTATGTCCCTATAAACCCACCATCACTTGAAAAAATAAGATGAAAAGATATTTAATATACCTAACCTATCACACATAGTGTTTAATAACACAGTACACTGTACAATGTCATTGTTCTTGCCACTCCCCTTGACAGCATGGCTGATTGGAACTGCAGCCATCCAAGCATTCCCAGAGAAGATCATACCACACATTTCCCATGCGCTAGCCTAGGAAAAGATCAAGAGTCAAATTCAAAATATGGTTTCTACTTTTGCAGCATCAAAAAATGTAAAAGTCATAAATTAAACCATCATTAGTTAGGTACCATCTATATAGAATATTTCTTTATTACTTAAGAATAATCAAGAAAGTCAGGACCATAGAATATTTCATGCAGAGTGGAGAATATACAGAATACATTTTGAAGGGCTTCACAGAAATTAAAACAAACTTCCTAGTTTACCTCTAAAATTTGTTCAATGACTCATCGCTTGGTTTTTAATCTGAGCAACTATGTGAATGGGGGTTTAACAGGCTAAAATGGGGAAAATCTGGGGAACACAGACTTGGGAATAGGAAGATGAAATCAAGAGTTCTGTTTTGAACTTGCCAAGTTTGGGAAGCCTCTTAGCCAAGTGGATGTATCAAGTAAGTCACTGTGAAAGTCAGGAGACAGGAATAATTTTGAGAATTATTAATTATTATAGAGTTAGAATTCAAGGTCAAATGACTAATTAAAATCAGCTAGAGAAAAACATAGCCAGAGAAGGAAAGAGGGTTGAAGGGTAGGTTCTGGGGCACTTCTACATTTAAGGGTATAAGTTGCCTAGAATGTTCCCCAAAGATCCATGTGTTAAAGGCTTGGTCCCAGCAAGAAGCTACTGGGAGGAGGTGGAACCTTGAAGATGTGGGGCCTAGTAGAAGACCTTCTAGTCATTGGAGTGTGCCCTTGAAGGAGACTGTGGGACACTGGCTACTTCTTTACCTCTCTTTTTCTCATCTTGGTCATGGGGAGATTGGTTTTGCCAAGTGGTTTCTGCTACTTGCTCCCGGCTATGATGTGCTGCCTTGCCATAGGCCCAAAAGCAATAGGACCACTCAATCTGAATGAGACCTCCAAAACTGTGAGCCAGAATAAATCTTTTCTTTTTATAAATTGATTATCTCTGGTATTTGTTATAGTGATGGAAAACTGACAACACAGAAGTCAAAGAATGAAGCTCCAGCGAATGACAATGAGATAGGGCAGTTCATGAGGTAGGAGGGAAAGCAGTTGGACCTGGCAAGCATGGTAGAGGGAAGAGGCAAGGAATGGCTATGATGGGCCATGGAAACTAAAGTCTGGATAATAAGGAAGTACAGGATACGTAGGGGTAGGAAGAATGGATAGTGAAAAGGTTGAAAGGTTAAAGCAATGAAGGTCTCGGTGTGGGGGTTTGGGGGTGGGTGTCAAAGAATTGATGTGGGAACATCTAGGTAAAGAGGGAGTCAGAGTGGGAAAACTAAAATTGAGCTTCAGTGGCAGTACAGAAAATCAAAGGCAGACTAGGGGAGCTGGGTGGCAAAGGTGAGATGGGGAAACACTTATTAGAAGCAATCAGGTGTTCTGAGGTGAAGGGAGTGTTGAATGGATCACTGAACAGCAGAAAGAAGATTCAAACCCCTCCTCATCCCCTCTTGGGACTACCATTCCTTACCTAAGAAGGCTTGAGGAGTTTGAAGCTGGTCAGTTGCCCTTGCCCTCAAAAACCACATGTCTAGAATCTAAGGCCCAGGTGGCCTCTCCTTGGGAACAAGAAAGGAAGCCAGACTGCCTTATGTGAAGATGCTCATGAGTCCTCAGGCTCTCAGCAGTCACCCACTGGAGGCCTTTCTTTCCTGTCCCATCAGCTGGAGTACTGAGTTTCCAACTGCTTTCAGTTTAGCCAAAAACACTCTAAGTCTTACACCCTCACTAAAATCTATTTTTCAACCTGTTAAATAAATGTGAGAACTGAACAGAATGACAGCAAAGGTTTCTTCCAGTTCTAGTTCAAATACCCTATTTCACTAGAGGAAGCAGAGGCCTAGGGAGGGAAAGTAACCCACTCCCAGAACTGAATTAATCACACGGTTGTTTGGACAGGAAGTGCTTCACATCCTAAAACAGTATCATTCAATGAATATTCATGTAATGACATCCCAAAATGGGGTGAGGGAGAAGCACAACAAAGATGGCAGCATTTGGTCTGACATTACTTAAGGGAAAGGACACACCAAGAGGACAGAAGAGGAAACAAAGGGGAAAATGGCAGACCACTGAATCAAATTCTAGCACAAAGGGGCCTTCGCCTTTCCAGGGACAACAGTCCCTCTCCTCCCTGTCCCTGAAATGGGAGTAAGCTGTGGTCATTTGATGTCTCTGGCATTCTCTCTACTTCCTTCATAGGAGCTAAGCCATGTCCCAGTCTCTCATAGCAAGTTTTCTCCAACTGAGAGTGAAATGAAAAGAATACGCATGGCCAGTTCTAATCATTGCTACACTTAATTAGGTTTGGTATCTTTCCTGTTTTTTGTTCTGCGTGATTATGCTTTCCGTACATTACATGAAGTTATAGATTTTCCAAAATTCAATCTGAGAAACCTTGTCACACATGCTGATTATATGTTGTGAGACTGTCTTAACTTTTGCCTTAGTTTCTATGTTTATGACATATGGCTGTTGTGATGAGGAAATGAGCTCACACTGACAATGTCTTTCATCACACTGATGAAGTCCTTAATCCTGGCATGTACCACACACTAGATAAATGTTAGCTATTAGTAAGAACTGAATTTAACTGAATTTGATCACTTATGTGTATTATTGATATATTTGAGCTTATTTTGTGATCTATTGACGATGACTTTTCTTTTAATTTTTATTTTTTAATTTTATTTTTTAAATTTATTTTGATTCATTGTAGACAAACGGAGTGTAGCTATTATTTCTCTGGTTGTACACAGAGTAAAGTCACACCATCTGGGCATTCGTACATGTACACAGGGCAATGATGTCTGTCTCATTCTGTTATTATTCTTACCCCCCACCCTGACCCCATCCCTCCCTTCCCTCTATGCAATCTATCCTTCCTCCATTCTTGCCTCCCTTCCACTCCACATTATGCATCATCATTCACTTATTAGAGAGATCATTCGGCCATTGGATTTTGGGGATTGGCTAATCTCACTTAGCATGACAGTCTCCAACATCATCCATTTACCTGCAAATGCCATAATTTTATTCTTCTTTATGGCTGAGTAATATTCCACTGTGTATATATACCACAGTTTCTTTATCCATTCATCTATTGAAGGGCATCTAGGTTGGTTCAACAATCTAGCTATTGTGAATTGAGCAGCTATGAACATTGACGTGGCTGCATCACTGTAGTATGCTGATTTTAAGTCCTTTGGGGTATAGGCCAAGAAGTGGAATAGCTGGGTCAAATGGTGGATCCATTCCAAGTTTTCTAAGGAATCTCCACACCGCTTTCCAGAGTGGCTGCACTAACTTGCAATCCCACCAGCAACATATGAGTGTACCCTTTTCCCCACATCCTTGCCAACACCTGTTGGTGCCCGTATTCTTAATAGAAGACATTCTAATTGGGGTGAGATGAAATCTTAAGGTGGTTTTGATTTGCATTTCTCTTATAACTAGGGATGTTGAACATTTTTTCATATATCTGTTGATTGCTTGTAGATCTTCTTCTGTAAAGTGTCTGTTCATTTCCTTAGCCCATTTATTGACTGGGTTATTAGTATTTTTGGTGTAAAGTTTTTTGAGTACTTTGTAGATTCTGGAGATTAGTGCTCTATCTGAAGTGTGTGTGGCAAAGATTTTCTCCCACTCTGAAGGCTCTCTCTTCACATTGCTGATTGTTTCCTTTGCTGAGAAAAAGCTTTTTAGTTTGAATCTATCCCAATTATTGATTCCTGCTTTTATTTCTTGCGCTTTGGGAGTCACGTTAAGGAAATCTGGTCCTAGGCCAACATGATGAAGATTTGGACCTATTTTTCTCTTCTATTAGGTGCAGGGTCTCTGGTCTAATTCCTCGGTCCTTGATCCATTTTGAGTTGAGTTTTGTACAAGGTGAGAGAGAGGGGTTTAGTTTCATTTTGCTGCATATGGATTTCCAGTTTTCCCAGCACCATTTGTTGAAGAGGCTATCTTTTCTCCAATGTATGTTTTTGGCTCCTTTGTCAAGTATGAGATACCTGTATTTATGTGGGTTTGTCTCTGTGTCCTCTATTCTGTACCATTGATCTACCTTTCTATTTTGGTGCCAACACCATGGTGTTCTGGTTACTATTGCTCTGTAATATAGTTGAAGGTCCGGTATCTTTCTTTTCTGCCTCTCCATAGTTTAAGTTTTCCCAATTTTAGACTTGGAGAACCATACACTCTGTATTCATTAACACTTACCCTTGAACTTTTAAAATGGATCTTTTTCTTAGGGTGTAAAGTGGGTCCATACCGGCAAAACAATGCCAAGGGCTTCAGAATGTGCCAACTTCCTAATCATCCTCTCCAGGTTCCACATTATCATTTTATTTCTACCTTATTTTAACTACCCTCTTCTCATCTCCCCAGTCTAAATTAACCTAAAACTTGCCAATGTTTTGACTAACTGCTTTGCTCATAACTGCCTCTTGTACCCTATTCCTTTCTTCTGGGTTCTGTTTCATTCTTACTTTGGAGCATCTTTTAGTAAGCACATCATAACAGAGGGAAGTCTGGATCGCCCAACATACTGCCTTGCATGGAGGATAAGCTAGTTTAAACAGCACTATCCCACAATCCATCACTACCAAACTCTCTTATTTTGCTAGAAAACCAAAACCAGAAAAAAAGCCCTACATGGGGTATGACCTTTAAAAAAATTAATTTACCTATTTTCCACTTCTGCTCAGCAATGGTCCTAGCTAACCTTGAAATAGACATAGGCAAATATATCTCTACAAAGCCTCTTTTTCTATACCCCTGTGACAAGGTGGGTAAGAAGAGTCTCTGAACAGATCAAATGGCAGCATTAAGCTATGCTACCATAGACCCAATCTTAGCCCCATCTCCTTCCTTAAATTTTTAATGGAAGTCAATATCATGTATTGAAAAAATAAATTGCTGAATGTAGATGTCATGCTTTCAGAAATTTAATATTTATACTACTAAAATGTTTTCAGCAGATATGCTTTAAAATTTAAAAGTTAACATTAGGGGCTGGGGCAGTAGCTCAGTGGTAGAGCCTAGCATGTGTGAAGCACTGGGTTTGATCAGAACCACATAAAATAAATATACAAAAAATAAAGGGATTGTGTCCATTTACAACTAAAAAATAAAAAAATTAATAAAGTTAATATTAAAAAGGTACTATGGGCTGGGGGTGTGGCTCAGTGGCAGGTGCTTGCCTGACATGCACGACACCTTGGGTTCCATCCCCAGCACTGCAAAAAAAGTTAAAAATAAACCAAAATAGTTCCATTTAACAAGGAATTTAAGGTTACCTGGAAGTACATTTAGCAGTTAAGACTGCTATTAGTCATGGAAAAGTCAGGGCTACCAAAAATCAGATGTTACACAAAAGATATGTGATCCAGGGTTTATGTGATGCAGACAGAAATAAACAATGCCAGGTGAACTCCTAGGGCTTCAACTGTATGCCTGTGCAGCTCCAAAGCCATGATATGGGAACTGAAAAAATTTGCTTGCTGCCCACCTGGCTCCCACTCAGGAAAAGACATTCATAACAGAATGTCAACTTTGCTTGCTGCTTATTCATCTGGCATCTGAACCAGCTGGGCTTCCTTGGCCAGCATTACAATAACAGCAGCTCTAGAATTTTGCCAGAAAAATGTATCCAGCTGCTATTCAGAACCTGGGGTAAAATATAATAAAAATGTTTTCCAGCCTTTCCCCTCAGAGATCTTCAACACAAAGACTATCACATTAAAATACCAAAAGCCTTGTCTTTGTTTGCTTATAACTCTATAGAACTGTCTTTACTTATTAGTCCCCTTTAATTTTGGACCCTCTGCTTTGACAGTTAACAGCAGCAGCCATATGAAAACGTTTATGATTGCTGTAAAATTCTCGCTGAAGAGCTCCAATGTTTCATAACATCTGTTATTTTTAAACTCACAAAACAAAATTCCTATAGAGTTTAACATTATGGGGCCTCTAATTTTGAAAAATCCTATCACATATTTGATTAAAAGCCAATGTCCCAATAATTCCATTTCTGGAAACCTAACCCAAGAATTAGGTTAGGTTTTAAAAAAATTATATGCACCACAAGGCCAATTTCATAATGGAAAAAAACTGGAAGTAAGCTCCATGTCCAAAGACAGGAGAATGTCTATGCAAAATGTGGCACATGATCTAGATGGACTGTTCCGCAATCATTGAAGAGCGCTGACAAGCACTGTGAAATTTTTTTGTGACCATGAAAGCACTATGTGTGTGGAGGTGGTCTTGGATAAGTCACATGTTTTCATTAATGCCACATACCTTTTCTTTGTTGCACTTGTCAGTTAATTTGTATAACTATTTGTTTGTTTCCCCTTCTGGTCTATAAGTTGCACCTGGGCATGGGCTCTGTTTTGTGCACTACTTGACATTTGTCCTAATAGTAGAGGGATCGAAGGTGATGGAAGGAAAGAAGAAAGAGGGAGAGAATAGAGAAGAGACACATTTTTTACAAGGAACACTATGGGCCCAGGTCACAGCACACAGTCAGCTAGGAGAGTGTACTCTCCTGGTGTTCACCCAGCACAGAGAGGCCAACAGGGTACAGGGATCAGAAGCAAGACCCTGACAGTTTGCATCTCAAGTAGCAAACTGGGGTTGGCACCATAGGCAAAGCAGGACTCTCCAACTAGACCAGCTGAAGTACCTAAAGAATCCCAAAGGGGGAATATAAAGCCAGGAAAATGGATGTTAATGTGATCAGATGACTATTCTTTTTTTTTTTCCTGGTGCTGGGGATTGAACCCAGGTCCTTGTGCTTGCAAGGCAGGCACTCTACCAACTGAGCTATATTCCTAGCCCTGATGACTATTCTTAATAGTCAGGGCACAGACATATGTACAAGAAACATTTAGACCAAAGTCAAAGACAGTTGATAAAAAAAAGCTGATAATGGTTGTGACTTTCCCCTCTATAGTCACAATTAATTGCTTTTATAATTAAAAAAGTAGAAAAAAGTGTGTCTCATTTGAAATAATTGCTATTTTCTTCTATAAGATGCTAAGAATTTTGAAATCTGCTATTCCTGCCTTTTCCCTGGTTCTAAGGACACTTAGAATCAAATTTAGTGTTCAAGAAAAGTGGTTCAAGTGCAGTGGTCTGGACAATTCTTATTCTATAGGGCCAAGAGGCACATTAAAAAAAAAAAAATCTTCCATGAAGCCTTCTCTATTTCATCTACATTTGACAATAAATCTTAGCCATATGATTCCATTTTTGAAGACAAGCCACCCTGAATTACAGGATCTTAGGGATATGAATTCTTTTTTCATCTAGACCAGTGACTCTCAGTGTGGGATAGAAGAGGAAAGGAGACTAAAAGGTGAAACGATGCCCTGACACATTGAACCACGTGCATGTCCTTTTCCATAGTCTTTACAGTAGCTCATTAGCACCCATCCAAACCTTAGCATTGCTGTCATTATGAGTCACTATAACTTAAAACAGCTGTTCTGCCCTTGAGAAGAGTTAGGAGGTAAAAACAATAAATAACCAGTGAAATGCTGGTTAATTTGGTAAGGATAAGATTTTCACAAAAAGTCAAATTTCAGAATTTAGAAGCTTATCAGTTTCAACTCTAGATCTAACACTGACCCTAAGCTTCTTAATCTTTGGTAAATGGATATAAAAATACCTTTCTGTCAATTATGAATATGAATATTAAATGCATGCTGCGTGCCAACATGTAGAACTCAATAAATGTCCATTAGGTCCTATTTTTCAGATAAACTTAGGAGAGCCTTTATGTTAGGGATTTCTCAATCTTGGTACCACTGAGATTTCAGACTGGATAATTCTTTTATTTATTTATTTTTTTGTACCAAAGACTGAACCCAGGCGTACTTAACCTCTGAGCCACATCCTCAGCCCATTTTATGTTTTTTATTTAGAGACAGGGTCTCGCTAAGTTGTTGAGGTTGGCTTTGAACTCAAGATCCTTCTGCCTCAGACTCCTGAGCCACTGGGATTATAGGCATGCACCACTGCTCTCGGCTAGACTGGATAATTCTTTATTGTGGGGTGTTATGGGCTACATTATGCCCCCTCCCAAATGTATGTGTTGGAAGGCTTAACTAACAGGACCTCACCATGTTACTGTATTTTAGGACAGGCTTTTAAAAGAGGAATTTAAAGTAAAATGAGGTGATATCACGGGCCTGATCCAATGACTAGTGTACATGTGAGAAGAGATCAGGGCACAGACATATGTACACAGGGAAGCCCTTGGGAGGACGTGGTGAGAGAAAGCCCTCTGCAACCTAGAGGAAGTTGACCTCAGGAGATGTCCTAGTGCTCTTTGACTTTCCAGCATGGAGAACTGTGCAAAATAAATGTCTGCTATTTAAGCCACCTGGCCCATGGTATATTCTGAAAGCAGCCCCAGAAAACTAACACAAGGGGTTGACCTGTGCATTATGATGTCCATCAGCACCCCGGCCTCTGTCCATCAATATTAGTAACATCCCTCCCACCACCACCTCCAGTTATAACTACAATGTCTCCACATATTGCTCCGAGGTCTGCTGAGGAACAAATTCTTCCTGCCAGTCCCACTGAGAACCACTGTTTTACTTAATATTTGGTTGCCTTTGTATTTCCAGAGCTCAGCACAGTGACCGATATATAACCAAGTCAATAATAAAATTTACTCAATGAATCCATGTGCTGAGTTCCCCCTCGTGGGTCTCACTGCTCCCTTTACTCCTCTTGCTGCAAATAAAATAGTAATTACCTGCAGTAATTTTTTATGGAAGAAGCCATTTTCACTGTAGCTTCATTTCTGGCAACTTGGTACACACCACACCAACATGAGCCTCCACTCTGGCTGGATGCTCCTCGCTTACTATCACAGCGGATCGGCTGACAGGTTCAGTGAGTGGTGCTGCTTTTCACTTCCTTCGTGTACCATTCACGGCTTTAGGCAGTTGTAATGACCAAGACAAATACTTCTATAATCATTTGAAACTCAGCAAAGTCATAAAGAAAACAAATGGTGGATTTCAGTATGAAAATGCTACACTCTCACCATGAGACTCCACATGTTATCAGAAAGCCCAAAGCACACCGAAGAGCCATTCACCAGAGATAGTATTTGGAAAGGAGAAATCACAAATGCTGCCCCAGGCACATTCATAAATTCGTTATTTTAATACTGCTACATTTGCTCCCATGCTAAGTTAATATGTTTGGGTTGGGCATTGACAGAGGAAGAAATGGGGGCAGTATGGCTCTGAAATGCCAGAGAGATAATGATTTCTGACCAACAATCTACAAAGATTAATGGCCTATACACAACTATTCATAGGATACTGTTTTAAGGACATTATTTCAAATTAATATAGAGTCCATTCATTTATAAAATCCATTTATTGCATACTTTTCATTAAATAGCCGGGATTCAAAATGTTGGAGATGTGTTTGACTCAACTGAAAAAAATACTAATAGTAATCTTTTTAAAGAGATATTCAGAAGAAAAAGCCCAATGTTGCAAAGACATTGTGGCTTTGTGAATTTATAATACTAACTTTATAACTTTTTAAAATTAAAATACTAACTTTGTTACTTTAAATTATAATCCTATTCTGACTAACGTGTAAAACATGAGTTTAACAAATAACTACTTTAAACTTAGAAAACAACTATCATGAATTGCTGTCCTGGATGTGCTAATATACCGGCATCAGGTACTTACACACACCAAGAATGTGAATTAGGACAAAACACAAACACTCTTAACTCGACTGCTTGATACAGTAACAAGGCAGAAAAGAATCCTTTTGTGAAGTTGGTGTCCATGGAAGAAAAGGAGGATGGTGAAAGGACATTTTGAAATATAGAAATCAAACAAAACCACTTTGCCAAATAGTTTACCCCACTATGCAAAACTGGTGAACATGTGTTTTTTTTGTTTTTGTTTTTGTTTTGCGGTGCTGGGGATTGAACCCAGGGCCTTGTGCTTGCAAGGCAGGTACTCTACCAACTGAGCTATATCCCCAGCCCTGAACATGTGTTTTTAAGGAGAAATGTTTTAGAGGCAGAAGGCAACTGGACCGAGTGAGGATGTTTAACTTTGTGTGGAAAGGCAGAAGAAAATAATAATCAGTTAACCATAACATTTAGGATTTAACATCTTCCCTTGGGCATTTATAAATATGAACTCAATATATCGCAATAAAAAGTACCATATTCTGATCTCTGAATTAAAAAATCAGCAACAGCCCACACTAATTCCTATTACGCTTGTTTCTTGGTTCAATCTCGGCACTTTCAGCTGCTCTTGTGCGGCGATTCTGTCTTGGGCTTATTTCTATGTCTTGAAGATCATTTCTGAAATCAGAAAAAAAGAAATGATAATCTTAGAAAGTAATAATCATGATTCTAAGCAATTTCAAGTTTGTGAGTGCTTTCACATGCATTACTTCATCCCCCATGACCCTCTACTCCCATGAAAAATCTGTAATAATTATTATTACTATTGTCACCATTCCCACTATAAATGAGAAAACAGTGAATGTGCAAAGATTACAGAAAGAGTCAGGAACTGAACCTCTTTCTTCTGAATCAAAATCTGTGGTTTTTTGCTTTTGCTTAACATCTTAACATATACAAGAACAAAACAAAACAAAGAAAAAGTTTACTTCATTCTAACAATGAACAAGAAAAAGAGTTTAATCATACCTCTTCTTGATCCTGTCACAGTTAACATTGTAAGGTAACCAAGAAAACAAAAACAAAACTCTAAAGAAAAATAAGCCCCTTCATAGAGAGTTGGGCCCCACAAACTCTCACTCTGGGCAAAATTATTAAGAGAGAGAGGCAACTGCTATGCAACCAGCTAAGAAGTCTGGTAAACTGCCAATGAAATTTTTAATTTTTATTCTTGGTGTTGGAGATGGAACCAGGGTCCTGTGCATGCTAGGGAAGTGCTTCGCCACTGAGGTAGCCACCCCAGGCACCCTCATGAGTTCTTAAGTACACGTTAGTACTAAAAGCTCCTGACATGAGGAATCCACATGTACTTGCAAAGTCTTTTCCATAAGCCACCACCAGCTACTCATGAGAAAGACTGGGAAAAGGGCAAGAGATCAGAGAGAGCCTACTTTGGGGCTACTGAGACTGGCAGAATGCCCTGCCTATGGATGCTTTTCTTTTGAGAGGTGAATGCTTTAAATAACTGAGGGAAGAGCAGGAAACTTGCAGGCTCATGGGGCTTGAGCAAAGATCCATAGCCTCTGGAGGAGATGAGGCAAAATTAACCTGCTGAATGGGGAATGACAGGAAATCATTTGGAGGAACACAGGCAAAGATTCACTGCTGCTGGAGAAATCGTAGAAACTGAAATCACCATCTCTGCAGGAGGCACAGAAAATCATATTGGCCTGCTGATCTCACACAGAACGGAGCCTAGCTTCGGTCAAGGCAGCCTGACTATTATGGGAGGAGGAATAAGGAGTGTTGGCAGAGCCCCTACCTATGACTGAGATCCAGGAGCATAGGGCTTACCTATGACTGAGGCTGGACCAAGCCAACAGAAAACCCCAGCTCTCCCCAATCAACGGCCCAGGATGAAGAAATAAGCAGAAGCAGGAAATGGTTGAGGGAGAAATAAGGACAAGAAGAGATGCCCTCTGTGGTGCAAGCATGAAGAGGTGGCTAATAGAAAACGGAAGCACAGTCACTGAGCAACCCTCCAGCAACTTGGCCTCAATAGTAAACATTACATAAAGGAGCCCATTGCTGGAGGAACTTGAGGTCACTGGTACCCTGAGGGTAACTCCAGCTGAGGTCAACGACCAAGTAACTGACTCCACTCCCCATAATAACAACATGACAGAAATATGCCCATTTCTAGGCACAAACTCTATTTATGCCAGTCCTGGGAGTCCTTTACAGCCTGTCCAACATTCAGTGAAAACGTCCAATACAAAAGAAGCAAGGGAAAACCCCACTGAGAAGGGATAAGCAATTAGCAGATACAGAGACAACACATTTTGGAACCATCAGGCCAGGACTTTAAGATAATTATGATTAATATGCTAAAGGCTCTAGAGGAAAAGCTGGATGACATCCATGAACAGATGGAGAAACTTAGCAGACACAGAAATGGTATGAGTCAAATGGAAATGTTAGGAAAAATTCATTGTATCAGAGATGAAAAATTTCTTCAAAATACTCATAAGGATAATGTATAAAGCTAATAAAAGACTCAGTAAATTTGTAGATATGTCAATAAAAATCACTCAAAATGAAAAAGAACAAAGTCTGTGTGTTGGAAGGGGAACAAAACAGAGCAACCCAGAGTTGTGGAACAATAAAAAATGATGCACAGTATGTGTAATTACAATCCCTGGAGAAGAAAGAAGTATGGAAAAGAAATATGTGAAGGAAACCTCGCCCCGCCACCTTCTGGCACCCACGTCCTGCGTGGACAGCACCCCCGCTGCTGCTCCCCAGGTTCTTAGGAGGCTGGAGCAGACATTGTGAATTACCTCTGAGGGTGTGGCCATCATCATTGGGAAGGGCTGCTCGCTTCGTGAGACACCTACAGGAGACTGGAGGCCCTTCGACAGATGAACTTCTGATTCTGCTCTCACTTTTCCCATCATGTGGTACTTCTGTTTACTCACTTCTTATCCCATTAACAGTTACATCCTACACACCTCCTCAGCCTCTTTATCCACCACTACAAGTAGTAGAACTCATTGTGAACCTATTGGCTATACTGTAGATAACAATTGATCTCATCGTGTTCACTGAAAACTGTTAACATCTTTATAGGGGGTTTCTGGTGTAGGGCTGCATATTGTTTGTATTGGGTGCTACTGATATCTATCATCCCCTCAAAGGAAAGTACTGGAATCCTGCAGGGTCACAGTAAGCCTACAGGAGGCAGGGGGAGCTGCAATACATCGGATCTTCACTGGTAGAGGGGAATATACAGAATGTGAAAAAAACGGGGAAAAAGTGTCCCTAACAAACGAAGATGCTATTTTGGTAGAATCCAATGACAGCACGGCAGTAGAAATGACAGAAAAGGAGTTTAGAATCTACATGATTAAATGATCCGTGAAACAAAAGATGAGATAAGAGAGCAAATGCAGGCAATACATGATCACTCCAATAAACAGCTAAAAGAGCAAAGACGGGAAGCAAAAGAGAACTTCAATAAAGAGATAGAGATTCTGAAAACAAACAGAAGTACTTAAAATGAAAGAAACGATAAACCAAATTAAAAACTCAATAGAAAGCATCACCAAGAGAATGGATCTTATGGAAGACAGAATCTCAGACAATGAAGACAAAATAATTCATCCTGAAAACAAAGTTGACCAAAACTGAGAAGATGGTAAGAAATCATAACAGAACCTCCAAGAATTATGGGATATCATCAAAAGATCAAATTTAAGAATTATTGGGATTGAGGAAGGCACAGAGATGTAGACCAAAGGAATGAACAACCTGTTCAATGAAATCATATCAGAAAATTTCCCAAACCTGAAGAATGAAATGGAAAATCAAATACAAGAGGCTTACAGAACACCAAATGCACAAAATTACAACAAATCGACACCAAGACATATTATAATGAAAATACCTCACATACAAAATAAAGAAAGGATTTTAAAGGCTGTGAGGGAAAAGCATCAGATTACATATAAGGGGAAACAAATATGGATATCAGCAGATTTCTTAGCCCAGACCCTAAAAGCAAGAAGGGTCTGGAACAATATATTTCAAGCTCTGAAGGAACATGGATGCCAACCAAGAATCTTATACCCAGCAAAGCTAGCCTTCAGATTTGATGGTGAAATAAAATCTTTCCACAATAAACAAAAGCTAAAAGAATTTACAAATAGAAAGCCTGCACTACAGACCATTCTCAGCAAAATATTTCATGAGGAGGAAGTGAAAAACAACAATACAAGTCAGCAAAGGGAGGAATTACCCTAAAGGAAAGCCAGTCAAAGGAGAAACCAAGTCAAGTTAAAAACCAAAAATAAACCAAAATGACCAGGAATACAAATCATATCACAATAACCCTGAATGTTAATGGCCTAAACTCATCAATCAAAAGACATACACTAGGCAGAGATCCAAGATGGCGGATTAGAGGAAGGCTGCATTCCTACTTGCTCCGTGGATTCCTACTTGCTCGGGATTCAAACAGCAGGAATATGACTCTCAACGAGATTTTATATTCAAAGCACATATAAGGGGTCCCCAGGTGCCACTCCAGAACCAACTCAGCCGGGCTGGGCTCGGCCCGCCGCGGACAGCGACGATCCGGGAGCCAGACAGCTACGATCCGGGAGCGCCCGACCCTGCAGCTGCTTCGGAGCCACCGACCTGGGTCTGCGCCAGCCAACAAGTGAGTGCGGGTCCCCAGTAGCACTTTGGAGTCACTGGCCGTGGCTCCAGCACCAGCCGGCGGCCTCCCAGGCAGAGACCGAGCATCTCAGGCTACCTGGGCATTGAGAGGCGTCGGGGAAACTCTGAGATCGCGGACTCTGGTGGGGAGATGGAACTACCCCACGCCATTTTGGCGGCTTAACTGGCGGAGAAGGCTCATTACCAGCTTCCTGGGGCCTTCGGCTGCGTCAGGGGAGCTTCAACCGGGAAACTCTGGGAACGCAGTCTCTGGCGGGAAGTGGGAACTATTCTGTGCCACTCCCCCCAGCTTCCCTGGCGGAGAGTGCCCATCTTGGGCTTCCCAGGCCCTCTAGCCGCACCTGGAGAGGTTGGCCCGAAGCCCCTGGAATCGCTGACCCCGGCGGGGAGGTGGAACTGCTCTGAGTTTGGCGGCTTCCCTGGCAGTGGGGGTCCATTTCCAGCTTCCTGGGGCCGCCAGCAGTGTCAGCAGTGTCTGAAGTGATCGGGCAGGGAGCTTTGGGCCTTTGGCAATAGCTTACAGTGTCCCCAGGAGAGAGCAACCACCTGCCACTGCCTGAACCCCCAGCGAGGAGTTCAGGTCAGCCTGGGCTCTCAAGCCCAGTGTCTCCATCACTGAGCACAGTTCTGTGACACCACCCCAACTTGAACTAGTGCCCAGGCCCACACCCAGGCCCGGAGTCTACCACCTTGCTGTATCTAATTGTCTATCAACACTAGGCTGCCTCTGCCCAGAAGCATTGATCATTCCCAACCTGGAGGTAGTGGGACAGCACCTTTCTTGGGTCACCGCTTGATCAAACACCCCTCAAGCAACAGAGGGGAAGATACACGAGCACCATGAGAAAACACGGGAAGACAGTGTCCCAATTAAACCTAGATGACATATCAAGAGAACCCAAAGACAGCATGGTAGAAGGAATGACAGAAATGGAGTTCAGAATGTTCATAATTAAAGTGATCCGAGAAGAGAATGATGTGACGAGAGAGCAGATTCAGGCTATGAATAATCAGTTAATAGAGCAATTGCAGGAAGCAAAAAATTACTTCAATAAAGAGATAGAAATTCTGAGGAAAAAACAAACAGAAATTCTTGAAGGAAACAAGGAAATGAAGGAAACAATAAACCAAGTTAAAAACTCAATAGAAAGCATAATTAACAGAATAGATCACTTGGAAGACAGAACCTCAGACAATGAAGACAAAATATTTAATCTTGAAAACAAAGTCGAACAAACAGAGAAGATGGTTAGGAATCACGAACGAACCCTCCAAGAAATATGGGACATCATGAAAAGACCAAATTTAAGAGTAATCGGGATTGAGGAAGGCACAGAGATACAAACCAAGGGTATGAATAATCTATTCAAGGAAATATTATCAGAAAATTTCCCTAATATGATGAATGAGATGGAAAATCAATTACAAGAAGCTTACCGGACACCAAATGCACAGAATTACAACAGATCCACACCAAGGCACATTATAATGAAAATGCCTAACATACAAAACAAAGATAGAATTTTAAAGGCGGCGAGAGAAAAGAATCAGATTACCTACAGGGGGAAACCGATACGTATATCAGCAGATTTATCAGCCCAGACCCTAAAAGCAAGAAGGGCCTGAAACAACATATTTCAAGCTCTGAAAGAAAACGGATGCCAACCAAGAATCTTATATCCAGCAAAACTTACCTTCAGATTTGATGACGAAATAAAATCCTTCCATGATAAACAAAAGCTTAAAGAATTCACAAAGAGAAAGCCTGCCCTACAGAACATTCTCAACAAAATAGTCGAAGAGGAAGAAACGAAAAATAACAATCTCAGTCATCATGGGGAGGAACTACCCTAAAGAAAGAGTCCATCAAAGGAGAAACAAAGTTAAGCTAAAAACCCTAAAAAAGCTAAAATGACAGGAAATACAAGTCATATCTCAATAATAACCCTGAATGTAAATGGCCTAAACTCATCAATCAAAAGACATAGACTGGCAGACTGGATTAAAAAGAAAGACCCAACAATATGCTGCCTACAAGAACTCATCTCATAGAAAAACATGCCCACAGACTAAAGGTGAAAGGTTGGGAAAAAGCATACCATGCACACGGACTGAGTAAAAAAGCTGGGGTTTCCATCCTCATTTCAGACAAAGCAGACTTCAAACCAAAGATAGTCAGAAGGGATAAAGAAGGACATTTCATATTGCTTAAAGGTAGCATAAATCAACAGGACATAACAATCATAAATATTTATGCACCAAACAATGGCGCATCCATGTATGTCAATCAGATCCTTCTCAATTTCAGGAATCAAATAGACCAAAACACAATAATACTCGGAGACTTTAACACTCCTCTCTCACCGTTGGACAGATCTTCCAAACAAAAATTGAATAAAGAAACTATAGGACTCAATGACACAATCGCTAACCTGGACTTAACGGACATATATAGAATATTCCATCCATCAAAAAGCGAATACACTTTCTTCTCAGCAGCGCATGGGTCCTTCTCTAAAATAGACCATATGTTATGCCACAAAGCTACTCTTAACAAATACAAAAACATACAGATACTACCTTGTATACTATCAGATCATAATGGAATGAAACTAGATATCAACGAGAAAGTTAGAAACAGAAACTACTCCAAGACCTGGAGATTAAATAATATGCTATTGAATGATACATGGATAACAGAAGACATTAGGGGGGAAATTAAAAGATTCTTAGAGGTCAACGAGAATAAAGATACAACATATCGAAATCTCTGGGACACCATGAAAGCAGTGCTAAGAGGAAAGTTCATTGCAGAGAGTGCATTTAATAAAAGAATGAAAAGTCAACAAATCAATGACCTCACATTACAGCTCAAAGCCCTAGAAAAAGAGGAACAGATCATCACCAAAAGTAGTAGAAGACAGGAAATAATCAAAATCAGAGCTGAAATCAACGAAATTGAAACAAAAAAAACAATTCAAAAAATCAACGAAACAAAAAGTTGGTTCTTTGAAAAAATAAACAAAATTGATAAACCCTTAGCCACGCTAACAAAGAGAAGGAGAGAGAAACTCCAAATTACTAAAATTCGTGATGGAAATGGAAATATTACAACAGACACAATTGAAATACAAAACATAATAAGAAGCTACTTTGAAAATTTATACTCCAACAAAATAGAAAACCTGGAAGACATCAACAGGTTCCTAGAGGCATATGAGCCACCCAAACTGAATCTGGAGGACATACACAACTTAAATAGATCAATTTCAAGCAATGAAATAGAGGAAGTCATCAAAAGCCTACCAACAAAGAAAAGTCCGGGACCAGATGGATTCACAGCCGAGTTCTACAAGACCTTCAAAGAAGAGCTCATTCCAATACTCCTCAAAGTATTTCATGAAATAGAGGAGGAGGGAACCCTTCCAAACTCATTCTATGAAGCTAATATCACCCTGATACCAAAACCAGAGAAGGACACATCAAGGAAAGAAAATTTCAGACCCATATCTCTAATGAACAT